>OZ025257.1:35148624-35667636 GCA_964019135.1 Arenicola marina | reverse complement strand
TTGAAAAGGATGAGGGGGGCCGGGGTCAGGATACCCCCCCCCTGCCCCCCATGGATCCACCACCGGTCAAGGATCATTGGTGCATGAGGCAAACGGCGACAAGTAGATGAGGCCAATGGTTAATAAAAACCTCTACATGACACAGGGAGTAATGCCCGCGCGATTCCTCTGATAGACAACGTTCCGGGCACATTATAAGCCCTCTCTTACCGCCTGCGAGCATCAGACTGTACATGTTGTGCGGATATATATGCCGTCACCAACATGCAGCGCGGCGACAATCCGTGCAAAGACAAATCCCTAGCAGATCCTGACGGCGAAACCAGATCAGCGAAACAAACACGCTGGGTACATCGTGCCAGGCAGCCGTGACGAAGCAGTGCGCGCGCACTCTGGCCAGCTCGAGCGATCCTTTTGTAGGATGGTCGCTGGCCTAACTTACAGGCCTACTGCCATGGCCGTCGCATAACGTCTGGATCTGTGCCACGGCGGGACATACTTAGGGACTCTTGCACCGAACTCAACTGGCTGAGCCAACCCCTGGCTCGCACGCAAAGGCATCGGCGTGTGTGTTGCCCAGACTATGGCGAAGGTGTGGTGAGGGGGGTGGGGGGAGGGGGGGGCAATTAACAGGGGCTAGAGAAGCCGTAATGGGACGGGATAGGGCGGGGGATTCGGAGAGGGAGAGGGCAGCGGGGTTGGGTTGGGGGAAGGGGGTTTGTGAGAAGGCGGAGGAGACGCTTGCGTTGGAGGCTGGGAGGAGCACGTTGGTGGCTTAATTTAAGATTTAAGAAGCCGTAATGGGACGGGATAGGGCGGGAGATTCGGAGAGGGAGAGGGCAGCGGGGTTGGGTTGGGGGAAGGGGGTTTGTGAGAAGGCGGAGGAGACGCTTGCGTTGGAGGCTGGGAGGAGCACGTTGGTGGCTTAATTTAAAGCAATATGCTTACATGCGCCATCTTAGATTTTTTACATTTTAGACTCAAGACTAAAGTATCTCAAAATTTATGATGCATATGTTTTTATATCTCTTTGAGTCTGTAAGACAAACATTTCAACATAAAACTGCGCGGTTTATATTTATCGCGCGCGGACGTGATAGCGAGCCGCGGTCGACATCACACACAAAATAGCGAACTGCGAACAGGCGCGCAGGGATATAAAGCCGGCCACCAACTTCTGCTCCGTTGACCAAAATGCTTCTCGTCGGATAGCCTGCAGGCTTTCAGGATTTAAACTCAAGACAGAGTGTACTTATTTGACATGGAGAAGAGGTTGGTAATACAACAAATTACGGAATATATTGCTTTAAGATTTAAGAAGCCGTAATGGGATGGGATAGGGCGGGGATTCGGAGAGGGAGAGGGCAGCGGGGTTGGGTTGGGGGAAGGGGGTTTGTGAGAAGGCGGAGGAGACGCTTGCGTTGGAGGCTGGGAGGAGCACGTTGGTGGCTTAATTTAAAGCAATATGCTTACATGCGCCATCTTAGATTTTTTACATTTTAGACTCAAGACTAAAGTATCTCAAAATTTATGATGCATATGTTTTTATATCTCTTTGAGTCTGTAAAACAAACATTTCAACATAAAACTGCGCGGTTTATATTTATCGCGCGCGGACGTGATAGCGAGCCGCGGTCGACATCACACACAAAATAGCGAACTGCGAACAGGCGCAGGGATATAAAGCCGGCCACCAACTTCTGCTCCGTTGACCAAAATGCTTCTCTTCGGATAGCCTGCAGGCTTTCAGGATTTAAACACAAGACAGAGTGTACTTATTTGACATGGAGAAGAGGTTGGTAATACAACAAATTACGGAATATATTGCTTTAAGATTTAAGAAGCCGTAATGGGACGGGATAGGGCGGGGGATTCGGAGAGGGAGAGGGCAGTGGGGTTGGGTTGGGGGAAGGGGGTTTGTGAGAAGGCGGAGGAGACGCTTACGTTGGAGGCTGGGAGGAGCACGTTGGTGGCTTAATTTAAGACACGAAAACAGTGTTACCGGTAGGTAGAGAAATCGGTCCCGAGCTAACTTACAGACACCCATGACCACCATAAATAAGTCTTCAGCTAACTTACGGCAACCCGTAGATATGTACCGAGCTTACTAACGAGAACCCATGACCACCATAGATATGTCCTGAGCTAACGTACGGCAACCTATGATCACCATAAATAGGTCCTGGACTAACTTACGGCAACCCGTAGACAGGTACTGAGCTAACTTACGGCAACCCGTGGACATGTACTGAGCTAACTTACGAAAACCCGTGGACAGATACTGAGCTACCGTACGGGAACCTATGACCACCATAGATGTCCTGAGCTAACTTGCGGCAACTCATGCCAACAATAAATAGGTTCCGAGCTAACTTACGGCAACTCATGCCCACTATAGAGGTCATGAGTTAACGTGCGGCAATCCGTGAACAAGTACTGATCTAACTTACGGCAACTGATGCCCACCATAGATAGGCCCTGAGCTAACTTATGGCAACCCGTGATCATCATTGATAGGTCAGGAGCTAACTTACGGCAACCCGTAGACAGGTACTGAGCTAACTTACGGCAACTCATGCCCACCTTAGATAGGTCACGAACTAACTTACGGATACCCATGACCACCATGGTAAAGTTATGATTTAACTTACGGCAACCCATAGACAGGTACTGAGTTAACTTCTGGGCAACAAATGACCACCATAGATAGGTCCTGAACTAACTTACGGCAACCCATAGACAGGCACTGGGCTAACTTACGGCAACAAATGACCCCCATATAGGTAGAGCTAACTTACGGCAACTCATGCTCACCATAGATAGTTTCTGAGCTAACTTACGCTAACTCATGCCCACCATACATAGGTCCTCAGCTAACTTACGGCAACCCGTAGACAGGTACTGAGCTAACTTACGGGAACCCATGACCACTATAGATATATATATCCCGAGCTAACTTGCGGCAATTCATGCAAACAATAAATAGGTCCTGACCTAACTTACGGCAACCTATAATCATCATAAATAGGTCCTGGAGTAACTTACGGAAACCTATGATCACCATAAATAGGCCCTGGACTAACTTACGGCAACCCGTAGATAGGTACTGAGTTAACTTACGGCAAACCGTAGACAGGTACTGAGCTAACTTACGGAAACCCGTAGACAGATACTGAGCTACCTTATGGGAACCTATGACCACCATAGATGTCCTGAGCTGACAAGCTGAGTAACTCATGCCAACAATAAACACGTTCCGAGCTAACTTACGGCAACTCATGCTCGCCTTGGATAGGTCCTGAGCTAACTTAGGCAACCCATGATCACCATAGATACATCCTGAGCTAACTTACGGCAACCCATGATCACCATAGATAGGTCCTGAGCTAACTCACGGCAACCCATGATCACCATAGATAGGTCCTGAGCTCATTGTCACGTTCCCAGGTAGCTTGTCGAGAGGAAACCAGCATTTTAGCACCTTATCTAAACTAGGAAATTAAACAACGCACACGTTGGTATTATACGATATGGTGTATGGAATCGCCACACTTAATTGTCATAACTTGGAGAAGGCCCAAAGGGACATTTGTTTGACACATAAACTTAACGGTCATAAAAACGATCATGGATTCTCCTGGTCTCCATGTGATATACACTCATACATTTGATATACATTTATACATGTGATATACATTTATACATTTGATATACAATAATACATATGATGCCATGATTTCCATTCATACCGCACTCATCTTCCAATCCACCCAATGTTTTCTATTACAGAGATTCCCCATGTGAGCGTTATGATTGCTGGCTTCATTGCGATGAGAATAAGCGGACACTGGCCATCCGTTGTAACGAGTGACGTGTACACCGTCAGCACGGTATCGGGTACACAGCTAGGGGGCCTTTGCTGGTCTTCGGGTTGCCTCGATACACAGACAGCGTGCAGTTTAGGAGGTCAAATATAGCTGGAAATGCAACAGAATCGATACAATGAAACTCACATAGGTGGTCGCCTACGTACCGCAAACCTCATTGCATCTCTCATCTACACATAGATATCTAATATTATCTTCCATCTATTAATTTTTTCAGATACGCAGCCGAAATCTGATATAAATTAAGTGGTTTAGGCCGCTTGGCGAACACAATGGCCAAAATGGGTCAAACAACCTCACGGAATGGTGAATGGATGAAGTATTAGATGCCCAGGCAGCCAACTACCTCAGGACATACTATTCGATTATTCGAATCCCAAAGCAAATGCAATATATTGTATGGAAACAAACAAGATATATAGAAATGCTACGTGGCATCTCCACCCACCTGTCGTTATGGTGAGTTCGTTATCAGTGGGTCGGGGAGTCCTGTATACGGGGCATTCTTCATCCCGAGTGTCGCCCAGGACCCGGGTCACCCCTTGCACATTGTGGGCCGGGGCCAGGGCTCTGATCCTGGCTACGCGGTGCAGGGAACTCACGATGTTCTTGTCAAACTCCACCATGTTCAGGCGCCTGTACCTGGATATTCAAACGACTGGTACTGGAGGCTTGCCTTTCACAGCAATCTTTTTTATGGGTTTACTATGAACGTATAAGAAAACGAAACACAGTACAAGAGATATTCGACCATAGGTCGAGGACGAAAATACATAAGTACATTTGGAAGCTGAATTAATGGCGACGTTAAGAGTCGTCAGGGCCAATTTTGGCTAAAGGGCCTTATAGAGGCAATTTGGGCTAAATGCTGCCTTCGACAGGCAGTGTGGCACTGTAGGCGGAGCTTAAAGCAATATATTCCGTAATTCTTTGTATTACGAACCTCTTCTCCATGTCAAATAAGTACACTCTATCTGGAGTTTAAATCCTGAAAGCCTGTGGGCTATCCGGAGAGAAGCATTTTGGTCAACGGAGCAGAAGTTGGTGGCCGGCTTTATATCCTTACGCGCCTGTTTGCAGTTCGCTATTTTGAGTGTGATGTCGACCGCGGCTCGCTATCACGTCCGCGCGCGATAAAAATAAACCGCGCAGTTTTATGTTGAAATGTTTGTTTCACAGACTGAAAGAGATGTAAAAACATGTGCATCATAAATTTTGAGATACTTTAGTCTTGATTCTAAAATGTAAAAAATCTAAGATGGCGCATGTAAGCATATTGCTTTAATTGGACATCCAGGTTGAAGCCAAGGCGCTTCTCTTGAAGCAATATTAACGGTACTTTCGTATCTTTTATTTATTATGTCTTCGTGACTTCACGAACTTCATTTGACGATCACGACAATATTCGCGATGGCTTCTATTTTGTTAAGTATACCTACTTACGAAATCATGGGTGAACTCATGAACTTGTGGGTGATGGTAGCTATTGCCAAATTAGCTGAACATCAAGCAGGCCCAAACTTTCGTAGGAGCACGTAAGCTATGACGTTGACGCACACTTAGCCAGTTTAAATCGTCGTGTGGTTTGTGAGCGGACTGCAGGTTTTGCTGTTTTTCTGAAGAGCGTGCGGGGAGGGACCATTTATTTTCACTACTGGACTTTTCGAACGGACTTTTCGCGTCACTGGGCGGAGGGATGTGGGAGGAATTTTTTTCGGTAGGGCAGGTTTGCCAGAATCTTTAAGGTCCCAGCTCCTGTACTTCTTTAATGGCATTGAGGGGAAACTTACATGGCAGCGACCATCGAATCTGTTGACAGGTAAAAAAGCAGGTAAAAAGCAGCGATGTCTGCCAGCTAGAGACTGAGGCACCATCTATATATTTCTATCAGTGCTGTGGTAGCCTGCAAATCAAAGTGTGTACACATGTATTGAAAACATGACAGATGTATAAACACAAAGAAATGCAGAGCCTACCTACACACAACTGAAAGAAATCAGCGGCCACCAGTTGGTAGAGATGCAGGCCTATTACCGAATCTCCGGGCTTCGTGGTCACTGAATAAATAACTAAGCGCTCCCTGCGCCAGCCAGTGGAAGCGTCAGCCACTGCTACAGTGTCCACAACGCCATGTGCGCCATGTACAATGTAAACAAACTTCACTGGGCGATTCTAATTCAACTTTGTTGAGATACGTAAACGATAATCAAGACAAGTACCTATCAAAGTACCAACATAAATGATCCATCTAAGTGTCTTTGAAAATTAAATGTTGTTAGCGTGAATAATTTAAGAAGGAAATGGAAATTACAAGGATACTTCCAGGCATATGGCGGACACTTGCAAAGACTGTCATTTTGTCTTCAAGACCGCACATTGTATGGTACTGATGACTCATTCATTTCGTGGGATCAAAAGACAAAAGAATATGTATTACATTCTCTGATGATTTGTCTTAGTCCTGATCCATTTTTCACGAACAAAAAGACTGGTTGTCCTACGAATCGAATAAGTTTAGTACAGAGAAGTTTTGCGGGCTCATACGGCTCAAGGCTGTGCGGCGCTCGTTCCTCTAATCCCGACCCGCAACCGACGCGCCAGATGTGTTAGGCGGCACTGCGCATGCGCGTAGGAAATCGTCTATTGGCACGAGTGCGCTGTAATTTCAAACCCTTCTCTGTCCAGGATAGCCGGGTGGGGGGGGGGGGGGGCGGCGGGGTACGGTGCTCGGCGCAGTGCGCTGTAGATAAACCACTCGCTGTCCAAAATAGAGGGGGAGGGGCGTTGCTTGAAACTAGTGCGCTGTGGATTGAATTTTCTATCTGTCCATCGGGGATGGGGAGGGGCGATGGTGGGCCCGCGCTTGCTTAAAAAAACGTAGATTAAAAAAGCCTTTCTGTCTGAGGAGCTGGGGGTGGGTGGGGGGGGGGGGGGGGGGCGCGGCCTGGCCCGGCATGATAGGTAGAGCGCGCCACCCTTTAGCATGTACATACACACATACTAGGCGCCGTCTAGCGCTCGTCGTAATAATGGACAGAAATAACAGTAGCAGGCAGAAGGTAGACATTGGGCAGATATAATATCGATAACTGTATTGACAAAAATTGAGACCGGGAGCCAATGAATAACGGGACATAAATGTTAAGGATATCTAAACACTTTCTGTGCAATTATTGTGCATCCAGTACACAATGCGCAAATTGCGGCTACAGCACGCTGACAAAAATGTGTATATGGCGTATATGTATCTCAGTTAGAATAACAACATGTATGCAATCTGTACCACTATAATACCGGAAGCGTGACGTTAAAAGCCGAAGTACATAAACAATTCTAATTATCATATATCTTGAAATTATAATTTGTAATTGAGAAACATGCGCAAAATAACTGAGCGGATGTGTGACGATACAGATCGACGTAGATAAACAATTCTAATTATCATATATGTTGAAATTATAACTTAAATCAAGGGCCGCCCGCGCCCTTTCTGTCAAGGCCGCATCATTACCATCTTCAGGGTTTTAGGCTTAGGGGGTAGATTGCGCTCAGGGTTTGGGTTGGGATCAGGGTTAGGTACCCTCTTTTTCACCCGTCGCCTCACCTGCCTTTTGCGGAAGGCCCGCCCGCTCTGTCAAGGCCGCATCATTACCATCTTTATCGTTTTAGGCTTAGGGGGTAGATTGCGCTCAGGGTTTGGGTTCGGGTCAGGGTTAGGTCCCCTCTTTTTCAGCCGCCGCCTCACCAGCCTTTAGGGTAGGGACTGCCCCTTCTGTCAAAGCCACATCATTACCATCATTAGGGTTTAGGCATAGGGTGTAGATTGCGCTCAGGGTTGGGTTGGGGTCAGGGTTACGTTCCCTCTTTTTCCCCCGCCGATTAACCTGCCTTTCGGGTAAGGGCCGCACGCTCTGTCAAGGACGCATCATTACCATCTTTAGGGTTTTAGGCATAGGAGCTAGGTAGATTGTGCTCAGGGTTGGGTTGGGGTCAGGATTAGGTGCTCACTTTTTGACCCGCCGCCTCACCTGTCTTTCTTGTAAGGGCCGTCCACTCTGTCAAGGCCGCACCATTACCATCTTTAGGGTGTTGAGCATCGGGGGTAGATTGCGCTCAAGGTTGGGTTGGGGTCAGGGTTAGGTACCCCCTTTTTCACCCGCCGCCTCACCTGCCTCTTGCGGAAGGATACGATCGTCATCCTGAGTGTAATCATATTCAAACAGAGCTATTCGGTATTTTTTATCGGTGCATAAATTTGCTCCACTACCAGTGAAGCGAGGGCGGTGGAGCGTACGGCGCTCCATACTTGTTGTACTCTGTGTTGCACCTGGTGCGCGTGTGGCGCCGCCTAGTGGGCAAGGTACGTTTAGCCTCGTCTGGTATTTCAGTTGAGGTTTATTTGAATTTTAACCTGTGCTTGGCTTTAGTTGTATCACGGCAGGTAGTCATTTTCTGTGATATAGTTTACACGTTTCACTATTATTACGGGATATGTTTTAGGCACGGTTATGGGGGATGGAGGGAGGCTAGACAGTAAGGATGACCAGAATGCATTGCGCTGTCCCCTAGAGCCCCCATAAAAGCGGGTGCCCAGCGCTCTGGAGCAGTTCTCCCCTGGGGGTAGCTAAAAGCGGATCATTCCGCGACCAGTTACTTCGCCAGGCTGAACGGTGGGACATCCCGAGAGGCTGGACACCCAGAGCTCCGGATAACGCTGTATCGGTCATGGGGAGGGAGCCCCGTAGTGATACCCATTACACGGGTTTAACGCGGCAGTGTGTCGCAAGTTACGTTAGTTAGGATTGGTTGAGCGAACGTGATATGTATGGATTGGTGCTGCATAGAGCTGGTGAGTTGTTTGCCTAAGTTCAGGCGTAAATTCAGGCGCGTCCAACCGGTGGGAACCGGTTGGAACTGGTTAGGTTATGGATGCCTCGTGGTTTGGTCTAGGCTCATGCCTTCGTCGTATATGTATCGAATTTCGTAGCATAGAATAAAGTAATGATCACTTTTTTTTGTAGTACTAAGAAAGTAGAAGACGAAATTCATTTTCTTTGTAAATGTAGTAAGTTTAGCATATTTAGAGATAAACTGTACAGAGATGTGATAGGACAAATAATTGATTTCCCAAACCTACCAATAGAGGACAAGAAGACGAAATTCATTTGCTTTGTAAATGTAGTAAGTTTAGCATACTTAGAGATAAACTGTACAGAGATGTCATAGGACAAATAATTGATTTGCCAAACCTACCAATAGAGGACAAATTCATCTACCCATCCATCCATCCATCCATCCATCCGTCAGTCCGTCCGCCCGCCCGCACTCCCGCCCATCCACCCACCCCACCCGCCCGCACTCCCGCCCACCCACCCACCCCACTCGCTGGATGCACCAAACACAACCGGTACACTCGACAGGAGGCAAATGGGTTATTTACTGCCCCATTTCCCTCACCCCCCCCCCCCCCCAACCTTCAACGTCGTCTGGGTCCGTAAAGTCGCAAAAGCATAATTAAGTCACCTTTTTGGTGGTCATTCTTTACTAAAATCTTGGACTGCTTGACTTGTCTTCTGCAGATTACATGTAATTTTCCATAATACAAAGAAACGCTCAGTAAACTTGGCGCACAATAGCTGGGTGAATCCCCAATTTTACCCATCTGGGGTGATCGGGAGATAAGTATATGTGCAATCATCACCGCCAAAATTACAGTTTCTCTATCATCAATGCAACCACCAATCAAATTAATAGATACATTTCGAAAGAACCCTAATAATTATTGTGGTAACAATGTTTTTCTTAATTCCTGCTGTCTTCATGGTTTTCATGAATGTTTTGACATACCATAAGACCCACAAAATATATCACTGCCACTTTTCGATTTGCCCAGTATAAGCTTATATACACTGGGCCAATATAAAACGCGGAGTGAGTGCAACTGTATTGTGTTCACATTACTAAGTTTTCGATGTGAAACCTGTGTGAGCGTATCACGCCAGTGGGAGGGGGGGGGGGAGTACACTGCTGTCAGAGAGGGGGGGGGGGATGCACGATAAAAACCCCTGTTTTACGGCCAATATCCACTCAAAAGGGCTATTTTGTCGCGCCAACCCAGTCTATGAACGCACATTTTCAGAGCACCCCCACCTCTATTCGCAAGTTTTCTAATATCCGCTCTAAGGGTATCTTTTTCATCACAAATGTACGTCCGCGCCCTCAGGCATCAAGCAGCACCCGCGGAATCACCCACCAGATTAGTGTAATAGTCCCCCCCACCCCCTCCCCCCGGGCTATTACGGAATAAAACATTGGATGTGATCACATGTGAGTGTATTACAGAATAACGCAATATATGTGAAACGTATGTATTACGGAATAAAGCATTCAATGTGTATTAAGGAATAGAGCATTCCGCGTGAAACATGTGTGACTTCATTGCGAAATAAAGCATTCGATGTGAAGCATGCGTGGGCGTGGTACTGAAGTAAGCATTCCATGTGAAACGTGTGTGCTACTGAATGAAGCATTCAGTTCGAAAGATGTGCAGGTGTATTACGGAGTAAACCATTTCTTGTGTATTACTGAATAAAGCATTCGATTTGCATTACTGAATAAAGCATTCGATTTGCATTACGGAATAAAGCATTCGATTTGTATTACGGAATATATCATTCCATGTGAAACATGTGTGAGTGTATTATTGAATGTGACAGAAAGCGCGGTTAAAACTAAAAGCTTGAATACGATTGGTTGAAAGGGATTGAATGTGAATGGATGAGTGAACGCGCAGGTGCGATCACGAGCGCTCACCTCCGTTGATCATGATGATAACGTGTCCGCCAGTACACAGCGGCCCTATCATGTATCAAATACCCGTATTGGGTATATTATCAAAGATATTAGTACATTAAAATTATATATATTTCATGTAAAATATACCTGGAAGCATGAAAGGACACCATCAAGCTTTACTTCATCGGGATTAATAGTGCTAAAATCCAATTTGTAGTTTACAGGGAGCCGCTTATCAAGCAAACTGCGTTATCGTCGCATAGGGGCGCCACTACTCGCCCCATTACACATTTTACAATGAGCGCTCGCCGTATGACCTATCTTGGTGTACTAATATTTTTGATATTATACATGATAGGGCCAAGCAACACCGTCACGATCTAGACTTGAGTAATATCAAAACCGCAGAACACCACATCAGATTGAAGGACGAAACTCCGATCAGGGAAAGACCGCGTCAAGTACCACCTTTAATGGTGAATGAAGAAAAAGATCACCTGCGGGAGATGTTAGAACTGGGAGTCATCCGTCTTTCGAAAAGTCCATATTCATCGTGCTGGTTAGAAAGAAGGCTTGACATTTTGCATCGATTTAAGGAAGTTAACTTCATTGACGACCCGCGATGCATATGCCTTACCTCGCATCGATGAGACACTTGACCCTCCTGTGCGGATCGAGCCAAGTGGTTAAGCAGTTTACAATTGAAGAGTGGGTTCCAGCAAGAAGCGGTGGCAGAAGAAGAAATTCCCAAGACAGCTTTCTCAGTTGGAACTTAGGTCTGTACGAATGTATAAGGGTGTCCTTTGGATTAGTCAACGCTCCCGCGACTTTTTAACGTTGGATGGAGAACTGCATGGCAGAGTTGCATTTCACATACTGCCTCCGGTACCTCGACGACATGATGGTAAATTCGAAGACATACGAAGAACACCTGGAGCGCACGGAAGCAATTGTCGAACGTCTGAGTCAATATGAACTGAAGCTGAAGACTTCAAAGTGTCGGATATTCAGGAAAGTATTAAAGTGCCTTGAACACGTTGTTTCAGAGAACGGGGTCGCGACCGACCCTGAGAAGAAACCGTCAAGAACTGGGTAGTGCCCCGCACTGTAGTGCAGCTGCAACGCTTCTTGGACTTTGTGGGTTACTATCGTCCCTTTGTAAAGGACTTCTCACAGATTGCGAAACCCTTACACGCCGTCAGCCAGGGGTCGTGCTCATCACGGAAACGGCGAAAGACAGGCTCTCAACAGAACCCATTGGAATGGACCTCGGACAATCAATAAGCCTTTGACTGCTTGAAGGAACTCGTAAAGACGGCGCACGTGTTAGCTTTCGCGGACTACACTAAGCCATTTGTCTTGCATGTTGATGCCAGTTTGCTTAGGGGCAATCTTGTATCAAGTAGTCGAAGGAAAGCAGAGTGATTGCCTACGCCAGTAGAGGCTCAAACAAGGCAGAGCGGGATTACCCTGCACACAAGCTGGAATTCTCGCTCTGAATTGACTCCCTTTACGTAACACAATTTACAGCCTATACCGACAACAACCCCTTGACGTACGTGTTGACATCAGCCAAGTTGGATGCAATTGGACGTAGATGAGTCTCCAACTTAGCTAACTTCAATTTCAGCATTGTATACCGGTCTAAGAAGTATTGAAAGCCACTGAGATAGATCTTCCTTTGGTAGAAACGCTGTGCTGTTTACAACAAGTATTGCCGAAAGAGACCTCTCAAGAGTTGACATCATTCAGGCACAACGAGGGGATCCAGATTTAGCTGGGTGAGAGAAATGTTCGAGGGAGCCCTTGCTCACACGGTCGATATCACTGATGCTGGGAAGAAATGACTGCTAGACCGACGCCGGCTGCAATTGCCGGATGGATTGTTGTGTCATAAGCGTCAATTTCCTGAAGGTCAACGGTTCCAATTCGTTCTCACAAGCGAATTCTAGCAAATCGCCTTGAAAGGATGCCCTGACGACGTCGGACACCTGGGTCGAGCCCGAACGGTGTCCACTGCTGTAATAACGGTTCTAATGGCCGGGGATGACCCACTGCTACAGTCTATGTGGCTCAGTGTGGAAGGTGTATGCGGCGGAATCCTCTACCCTGCCAGCGAAGGTACAATCAAGTGAACCTTTAGAATTAGTTTGTATGGAGTTCAGAAACTGAAGCTGAAGCTGAAACTTGAACCATCACATCATTGGTTTATGCCAAACATGACACCACGGGCTTCTCTCCCTTTTATCTAATGTTTGAGGGTCAGCCACGATCGCCTGTGGATCTCCTAACATTCTTAGCACGGACGAACTACAAAAACAGACAGGCCAGGTATCAAGCCAGTACGAGTCAAAGAACCGCCGCGACTTAAATGAAGCCTATCAGCTAGCTTCTACCAAAACAAAAGACCAGCAAAGATCACCAAGAGGCCCACTATGACCTAAGAAGAACCACTGTCCATCCTAGGGACCATGTACTGATAAGAAATGTACACCGGAATATGTTTCAAGATGACGACCGGTGAGGGGTGGGGGACTGACATCTTGCGACCAGGGGGTGGCACGCTAATGAAATCTTGCGATCGGGGTGGGGGGGAGTTGAACAAAATCGCGACCAAGGGGTCCATTATTTTTTTGATGACCGGGGTGGCGGGGGGAGGGGTGCACAGATATACTTCAGGGTCTGCCGATGAACGGAGCTTGCGGAGCCACTAGGTTTCGGAGATGGAACTGTATTACACACGTAGACTGGGAATGCCATCAATGGTCGCCCCGGTGAACTGTTACAAACTACCGGGATGAACCGTAGCGCCGTAGTAACATCGTGGCCTACCGTTTTCGCGCCAAAATTGCTCCCTTGACACTCATTTCTTTCTTATTCTCATTTGACACTCATTCCTTCCCTATTCTCCCTTGACACTCATTCCTTCCTTATTCTCCCTTGACACTCATTCCTTACTTATTCTCACTTGACACTCTTTCCTTCCTTATTCTCCCTTGACACTCCTTCCTTTCTTATTCTCTTTTGACACTCATTCCTTCCTTGTTCTCCCTTGACACTCATTCCTTCCTTATTCTCACTTGCCACTCATTCCTTCCTTATTCTCACTTGACACTCATTCCTTCCTTAATTGTTCTCCCTTGACACTCATTCCTTCCTTATTCTCCCTTAACACTCATTTCTTCCTTATTTTCTCTTGACACTCATTCCTTCCTTATTGTCTCTTGACACTCATTCCTTCCTTGTTCTCCCTTGACACTCATTCCTTCCTTATTCTCCCTTTACACTCATTCCTTCCTTATTCTCACTTGACACTCTTTCCTTCCTTATTCTCCCTTGACACTCCTTCCTTTCTTATTCTCTCTTGACACTCATTCCTTCCTTAGTCTTTTTGACACTCATTCCTTCCCTATTCTCCCTTGACACTCATTCCTTCCTTATTCTCTCTTGACACGCATTCCTTCCT
The DNA here is from genome assembly GCA_964019135.1 of Arenicola marina. Classification (NCBI taxonomy): domain Eukaryota; kingdom Metazoa; phylum Annelida; class Polychaeta; family Arenicolidae; genus Arenicola; species Arenicola marina. The sequence continues at coordinate 35,653,488 of OZ025257.1, read as the reverse complement.
TATTCTCACTTGCCACTCATTCCTTCCTTATTCTCTTGACACTCACTCCTTCCTTGTTCTCACTTGACACTAATTCCTTCCTTGTTCTCCCTTGACACTCATTCCTTCCTTAATTGTTCTCCCTTGACACTCATTCCTTCCTTATTCTCTTTTGACACTCATTCCTTCCTTATTCTCTCTTGACACTCATTTCTTCCTTATTTTCTCTTGACACTCATTCCTTCCTTATTGTCTCTTGACACTCATTCCTTCCTTGTTCTCCCTTGACACTCATTCCTTCCTTATTCTCCCTTTACACTCATTCTTTCCTTATTCTCCCTTGACACTCATTCCTTCCTTATTCTCCCTTGACACTCATTCCTTCCTTATTCTCTCTTGGCACTCATTCCTTCCTTATTCTCCCTTGACACTCTTTCCGTCCTTATTCTCCCTTGACACTCATTCCTTCCTTATTCTCTCTTGGCACTCATTCCTTCCTTGTTCTCCCTTGACACTCATTCCTTCCTTGTTCTCTCTTGACACTAATTCCGTCCTTATTCTCTCTTGGCACTCATTCCTTCCTTATTCTCCCTTGACACTCTTTCCGTCCTTATTCTCTCATGATACTCTTTCCTTCCTTATTCTCTCTTGACACTCATTCCTTCCTTATTCTCCCTTTACACTCATTCTTTCCTTATTCTCCCTTGACACTCATTCCGTCCTTATTCTCCCTTGACACTCATTCCTTCCTTATTCTCTCTTGGCACTCATTCCTTCCTTGTTCTCCCTTGACACTCATTCCTTCCTTGTTCTCTCTTGACACTCATTCCATCCTTATTCTCACTTGACACTCATTCCTTCCTTATAATATCTTGGCACTCATTCCTGCCTTATTCTCTCTTGACACTCATTCCTTCCTTGTTCTCCCTTGACACTCATTCCTTCCTTGTTCTCCCTTGACACTCATTCTTTGCTTATTCTCCCTGGACACTCATTCCTTCCTTGTTCTCTCTTGACACTCATTCCATCCTTATTCTCACTTGACACTCATTCCTTCCTTATAATATCTTGGCACTCATTCCTGCCTTATTCTCTCTTGACACTCATTCCTTCCTTGTTCTCCCTTGACACTCATTCCTTCCTTGTTCTCCCTTGACACTCATTCTTTGCTTATTCTCCCTGGACACTCATTCCTTCCTTATTCTCCCTTGACACTCATTCCTTCCTTATTCTCTCTTAGCACTCATTCCTTCCTTGTTCTCCCTTGTTCTCACTTGACACTCATTCCTTCCTTATTCTCTCTTGACGCTCAATCCTTCCTTATTCTCCCTTGACACTCATTCCTTCCTTGTTCTCCCTTGACACTCATTCCTTCCTTGTTCTCTCTTGACACTCATTTCTTCCTTATTCTCACTTGACACTCATTCCTTCCTTATAATATCTTGGCACTCATTCCTGCCTTATTCTCTCTTGACACTCATTTCTTCCTTGTTCTCCCTTGACACTCATTCCTTCCTTGTTCTCCCTTGACACTCTTTCTTTCCTTATTCTCCATGGACACTCATTCCTTCCTTATTCTCCCTTGACACTCATTCCTTCCTTATTCTCTCTTGGCACTCATTCCTTCCTTGTTCTCCCTTGTTCTCACTTGACACTCATTCCTTCCTTATTCTCTCTTGACGCTCATTCCTTCCCTATTCTCACTTGGCACTCATTCCTTTCTTGTTCTCCCTTGACACTCATTCCTTCCTTATTCTCACTTGACACTCATTCCTTCCTTATTCTTTCTTGACGCTCATTCCTTCCTTCTTCTCACTTGGCACTCATTCCTTCCTTGTTCTCCCTTGACACTCATTCCTTCCTTGTTCTCACTTGACACTCATTCCTTCCTTATTCTCCCTTGACACTCATTCCTTCCTTGTTCTCCCTAGAAACTCATTCCTTCCTTATTCTCTCTTGACATTCATTCCTTCCTTGTTCTCTCTTGACACTCATTCCTTCCTGATTCTCACTTGACACTCATTCCTTCCTTATACTATCTTGGCACTCATTCCTTCCTTATTCTCCCTTGACGCTCATTCATTCCTTATTCTCCCTTAACACTCATTCCTTCCTTATTCTCTCTTGACACTCATTCCTTCCTTATTCTCTCTTGACACTCATTCTTTCATTATTCTCCCTTGACACTCATTCCTTCCTTGTTCTCCCTTGACACTCATTCCTTCCTTGTTCTCCCTTGACACTCTTTCTTTCCTTATTCTCCATGGACACTCATTCCTTCCTTATTCTCCCTGGACACGCATTCCTTCCTTATTCTCTCTTGGCACTCATTCCTTCCTTGTTCTCCCTTGTTCTCACTTGACACTCATTCCTCCTTTATTCTCTCTTGACGCTCATTCCTTCCCTATTCTCACTTGGCACTCATTCCTTCCTTATTCTCACTTGACACTCATTCCTTCTTATTCTCTCTTGACGCTCATTCCTTCCCTATTCTCACTTGGCACTCATTGCTTCCTTGTTCTCACTTGACACTCATTCCTTCCTTATTCTCCCTTGACACTCATTCCTTCCTTGTTCTCCCTAGAAACTCATTCCTTCCTTATTCTCTCTTGACATTCATCCCTTCCTTATTCTCACTTGACACTCATTCCTTCCTTGTTCTCTCTTGACACTCATTCCTTCCTTATTCTCTCTTGACACTCATTCCTTCCTTGTTCTCCCTGGACACTCATTCCTTCCCTATTCTCACTTGGCACTCATTCCTTCCTTATTCTCACTTGACACTCATTCCTTCTTATTCTCTCTTGACGCTCATTCCTTCCCTATTCTCACTTGGCACTCATTGCTTCCTTGTTCTCACTTGACACTCATTCCTTCCTTATTCTCCCTTGACACTCATTCCTTCCTTGTTCTTCCTAGAAACTCATTCCTTCCTTATTCTCCCTGGACACGCATTCCTTCCTTATTCTCTCTTGGCACTCATTCCTTCCTTGTTCTCCCTTGTTCTCACTTGACACTCATTCCTCCCTTATTCTCTCTTGACGCTCATTCCTTCCCTATTCTCACTTGGCACTCATTCCTCCCTTATTCTCTCTTGACGCTCATTCCTTCCCTATTCTCACTTGGCACTCATTCCTTCCCTATTCTCTCTTGACGCTCATTCCTTCCCTATTCTCACTTGGCACTCATTGCTTCCTTGTTCTCACTTGACACTCATTCCTTCCTTATTCTCCCTTGACACTCATTCCTTCCTTGTTCTCCCTAGAAACTCATTCCTTCCTTATTCTCTCTTGACATTCATTCCTTCCTTGTTCTCTCTTGACACGCATTCCTTCCTTATTCTCTCTTGGCACTCATTCCTTCCTTGTTCTCCCTTGTTCTCACTTGACACTCATTCCTCCCTTATTCTCTCTTGACGCTCATTCCTTCCCTATTCTCACTTGGCACTCATTCCTCCCTTATTCTCTCTTGACGCTCATTCCTTCCCTATTCTCACTTGGCACTCATTCCTTCCCTATTCTCTCTTGACGCTCATTCCTTCCCTATTCTCACTTGGCACTCATTGCTTCCTTGTTCTCACTTGACACTCATTCCTTCCTTATTCTCCCTTGACACTCATTCCTTCCTTGTTCTCCCTAGAAACTCATTCCTTCCTTATTCTCTCTTGACATTCATTCCTTCCTTGTTCTCTCTTGACACTCATTCCTTCCTTATTCTCTCTTGACGCTCATTCCTTCCCTATTCTCACTTGGCACTCATTCCTTCCCTATTCTCTCTTGACGCTCATTCCTTCCCTATTCTCACTTGGCACTCATTGCTTCCTTGTTCTCACTTGACACTCATTCCTTCCTTATTCTCCCTTGACACTCATTCCTTCCTTGTTCTCCCTAGAAACTCATTCCTTCCTTATTCTCTCTTGACATTCATTCCTTCCTTGTTCTCTCTTGACACTCATTCCTTCCTTATTCTCTCTTGACACTCATTCCTTCCTTATTCTCACTTGACGCTCATTCCTTCCTTATTCTCCCTTGACACTCATTCCTTCCTTGTTCTCCCTAGAAACTCATTCCTTCCTTATTCTCTCTTGACACTCATTCCTTCCTTATTCTCCCTTAACACTCATTCCTTCCTTATTGTCTCTTGACACTCATTCCTTCCTTATTCTCTCTTAACACTCATTCCTTCCTTGTTCTCCCTTAACACTCATTCCTTCCTTATTGTCTCTTGACACTCATTCCTTCCTTATTCTCTCTTGACAGTCATTCTTTCATTATTCTCCCTTGACACTCATTCTTTCAGTATTTTCCCTTGACACTCATTCCTTCCTTGTTCTCTCTTGACACTTATTCCTTCCTTATTCTCACTTGACACTCATTCCTTCAGTATTCTCCCTTGACACTTATTCCTTCCTTGTTCTCTCTTGTGACTCATTCCTTCCTTATTCTCTGGTCTCTGTATCCTCTCCTGACACTTTCATTTCATCCTTATCCTCTTCTGGCACGCTAATGCCCATCGAACCACCTTAATTCTGGCACTCTCAGATTAACAATTTTCCACTTGAACCTCAACATCATTGGGTATTTTAGGAAATACTAAAAATCAGTGATATACTGAAACAATTAATCGTCTTAAACTGAAAGAACGACGCATACATAATAAACACAACAAATGTTAATGTTCAATTTAATTTAATTTTGGGTTTAGGTCGTGTTTTAAATATAAGTTTCTTTCTGAGTGCAGCTATAATATAATGTGTATCCGTCTCTTCTGCGGCCTTGTCAGTCTCTGGTGTCTTAGTTTCAGTCAGCGACTAGCTGTGAGGTATGCTTTAGATCAGAGCCATCCACATTCAATCGTTGGAAGTCTAGCCGTGCCGGTCATTCTTCACTAGCACAACCAGTGGCTTCTCTAATTCCACTTTGTTGCCATGCAAACTATGATGTCCACACAGGCGGGTACAAAACCTATTATGTTCCACCTTGTTTACCAAGACCCATTGAATATACTGAGTGAATGAAATGTCCCCAGTCAGGCAAACCATCATCGGTGTTGCATCGTATATTATCGCGTATGGGGCGCACAATTCTGAACTATCTTACAAAATATTTACCTTTTATTGCCTTGATTTGCAATGTCGGTGCCTTTTTTGTCAAACTTTATTCGATTTTACGTCATATATGCGATAATATGCGATGCAACACGGCAAATACAGCAAATGGTGCCTGGCTCTGACGGCATCCAGTGATCTTAGAGACAGGCCTGGTAAACCGCAGACTTGTACCAAGATATATAACTTATATAGCTAGCCTCTCAATCCCAATCACACTACGGTAGATATATGAGCGCCATTACTTAAGGTAAGTAGACAAAAACCCTGCATCAACCTTCGTGCAAGACAAGTCTTATGGGACTTCTTGCATATTTACCTTGCATCGTATGATGACACTAGATGAGCAGTTGACAGCACCCAGCTACTTATCGCTTTATCTTATTTCGGTATTTGTTGCAGAACTATTCCCATACAAAACATCCACACCCCGATAGGCTTCATACACGTATCACAAACAGACTGCCAGAATGACACGATATATAGCAACATCACATATCAAAACCAATGTATATGACTTTCTTCTTGAGCACTTGGCCATGACCTTATTACCTACGTGGTATCAGCAAAATACTTGCAGAATAATACCGGCGTCGAACAGAATACTGCAACTACATATCACTTGACACTGTCAAGTTGACAGTCTAAGTCACTAGAAAGGTTCTCCAGCGTAAGAAAAGTAAAAATAATACTTTAAAATATGGCACGATCGAAAAAAAAGGACCAATACATCAATACCACTACATACAATAATGAAACCCACATAACTCGACAATTATATTCACCTCTGTTAAAATAACATCGCATCGGTCTCAGATTGGCACATGCTGGGCGAGACTACTGGCATTTCACACCTTCACTGGATGCCGCTCAGGCATAGCCACATCCGCATATAATTTGGCTACAAATTCAATTATGTGTAGATATAAAAAGAAAGATTATTACATGATAAATTGGTCCACTCCTGTTGCTATATAGATTTACGCGACGGCCATAAGCGAACGACTTAGAGGCACATATTCTGCGCGACACCTGATAGCGAACGCCCGACACCGTTGTATCAGAAGGCTTGAAAATGAATCGCAAAAGAGCAAGCGATACATCGTCAGGGAAATCGACGTTTGCACCCCGACTTATTTAATTTTTTCCAGTGTTCCGAGGTTGCCATTCAATATCACCCTGTCCCCTGCAAGACAAAGGTATGAATAATATGTTATATTACACAGGATATTATGATAAAGATTATGACATATATATACCTAATGTACATAAGACGCCGTTATAAATCACCTCGGTCTGGAGATGCATGTTATAACTAGCCACAACAAGTAATACCGTAAATACGTAACTCTGCAATCACATGATATCTTGGTATATTTGATGTTGTCAGTACGCATAGTGCACAATCGTATAAACAATTTGTCTTGAGGAGTCAATGACTTGACGTACCAGACTTGATGAGCGACGTAGCTCTGCGCATGTTTACCACACATGGTAGTCCATACTCCCTGGCCACAACGGCGCCTGCGCAACAAACAAATGTCATCATTTACACGAGAGAGACACGATTAACAGCAATACATGTCCTATTCAAAAGGATATGATGAGGTGTTTCAGGCCGCCCATCGTGCACATAATGGCCAAACTAAACCAAGGAACTCCGGTGACTTTGAACGATGAATGGAAGAGACATGCTCCACCTATTAGAAGCAATAGCTGACGTAAAACCCATAATGTAAAGCCAAACAAGTTATAAACGCTGCTTAATATAAGCTGGTTTGAAGACCGGTCTCCAGCCTTTTGAAGTACCGGAATAGATATCACTATGAAGCAAACGATATACCAAATAGAGGTAGAATAGTTTAAACCCAAATCCATCCACTTACATTATGGGTTCCTCACGTGCTTTAAAGCAATCTCGCGGGAAAGTATATTGCACCCTGTAATGATGCGTATTTAATTACATACTTATATATAATTAATTAATATATAATTATATATAATTATATATAATTAGGAACTACTTTATTCATTGCAGCTTTACATCCCCTCAAGCAATAAATAGTACCAGTCATATTCATACGCACCACCGCACTGACACATGACACATGATATCTGGCATTCCAATAAATGACACGAACATTACAAGACGTGTTGTCTCTGAGCTCAAAAGCATGACACACCCATCACAGGTTAGGCCAAGAACACAAGCACGACATGCGGAACGTTCGGCTCTCTACGTCACTGACCGTGTGAGAGGAGACCTCCGACCTCCGTAACCAACCCCGAGATCAGCGGGAAGTACGGGGTCCAGCCTACGTCAGTGTACTCCACCACTAAGATGTCGTCTGCCTGTAAAAAGAGCAAAACATGATGACGCGATACATTATTTTAAATGTTATACAATGCAGCAATCAAATTATCCAGCTTTCTGCATTACCACTACTTCAAATAAATAAAATAGAGTATTGTAATAAATGTTGCTGATTTTACTTTATATATGTTATGTATAAACCGTAACTCCGGTAGTTAGAGAGGGCACTTTTACATACGTGTACATGTAACCGTATATGAGTAGATCAGAGGAGAGTGCGGTCTTAGATAAACGATTTTGAAGGGGTGTTTGAAGCTTACTTCTATGGCAGCAGCACCCTCCAGACTGGTCACCACTCTGGCAATGCCCTTGACCACACCTTGGCTGACCGGCATACCTGGAATTAGTCGCGCCATCCCAAGCATTTCACGTCAGCACGCTTAATTTAGACACACCATGACACTGATAGTCAAGAATTAGACGTGTTTAGTTATCAGCAGCGTACTGTGCGAAGAATCATAGGAAGCTACCCTTGACTAAAGCAGAGAGAGACCTCCCTCGTCGTGTTATGCAGTGGATTATGCAGTATACTGTATATAAATCTATATATGTATACGACAATTAAGATACTTGGACCTTTAAGATCGTGTGGCAACAGCCATACGGAGCCATATATTTCGCCAGATAAAGCAGATCATGCAAATCAGCAGACCATTTACATGGTAACAGCCTCCTTGATCACATCCCGAAGCAACATTCAAAACGGACATTACTGATATAATGTGTTCATACTTGTGAAAGAGAGAAAGAGTTGTAACATACCCGTCAATTTGACGTCAGTGATGACGAAATCCTCTTCGTCTGCCTTTTCAATCTAAAATTATTAAATAACATAACAAATACACAGGCACAGTTCAAGGTGCATGACCACGCTATGTATCAGTGTACTAGACGGAATATGTAAGCCGTACGAACTTCGCTCCAATACACACCAGCCGGCGACAATGGCAAGAATGATGCAAAAGCATGATCTTTTTAATAATATGCTTCAAATAAACTTTACCATGCCTGTCTTCCTGAGAGAGACAACTGATATGTGAAACAATCTCCAGGCTTGATGCCGAGCTGATAATGACCGCAGATCAACTTCGGGTCTGAAAGTCTTTCCAATCAGAATATACTCACTGGAGTTTAAGTTGGGGTGAAAAGGTGAAGAAGAAATGTCACATGAGAACACTTACTGGTTGAGGGGGTCCTCGGAACACTCGAGGAAACTTCATCTCCTGTTGCCGCGGGAACACTCGCTTCCTGCGCATGGCTCTGAAAACAAATGTTAAAATGGTTCAATTCCTTTAAGCAGACTACCGCACCGCTACAGAGAAAATAAAAACATTTGATGTGGTATTCATACATCATCTTTTGCACTAAGAAACTATATAATGAAATAGAATAGTATAATAGTTTGAATTGAAATGTCATATGACTGCATTAGCACAATACAAATACATTATGTACATGAAAATGCCAGCGCCTAAAACTGATACTTCTCGTTTGGAAGAAGATGGCTTCTTCGAATCAAAACTCGGATCTCGCCGCCTTCTTTTGCATCTTAACATGAAGAATAATATGATAAACATTTATTTCACTAAATCATTAAACAATAAGTCTAGTACATCCTTTTTTAGGCTGGTGCAAAAATTGCTGCATGAAGAGCTTTAACTGTCAGCATCTGTTTTACAATGGAGGACAGCGACTCTCACTTGGAGACGAGTTTTCCGGACCGGGTCCTCAAAAGCTGACCAATCTCTTTGTGTGTCAGGAAGAACAGGAGATCTGGTCTTGGAAGTCGACCCTGAAAGTCGCAGACATATCGTGATCTTAGTCGACGTTTATAACTCTTAACACGATACCAATAGGAATACTAATCTTTGGTAGCTAAACTGCTACATACATCGATGGACGGTAACCACCATACCAGGCACGGGGACTGGTATAAAGAACAAATAAACGATATGCAAGCTACAGAAGGCCAATAATGCAATTAAAATGTGCCGGTGCTATTCTTAATCAATAACGAGCAGAGACAGCGACAAAGAATGTGGTAGCCCTAAGAGCGGAAGTGACGTAATACTCACCTCCTGAAACATCATGGCGGCCAGTTTCCAGTACCCCTGCTTGAAGACTTCATTCATTTCAACAGCCACGGACTGAAAAATAAACAGTTAGGTTAGTATTACCATTGTATCAGTTAGGTTAGTATTACCATTGTATCAGTTAGGTTAGTATTACCATTGTATCTGAAGACATACAGTTCATTCCTATTTTCAAGACATATATTAATCGTCAGAGTATTTGGCTGAATAAACGCTATTGAATTGAATAGTTAGAAAGAGACTTTGTATGAGAGGTGTGGCTGAAAAAATTGTGTTGTTTCTGTTTCTACAAGGAAACATATTGCTATTGCTTGTCTTTGGGGGAGTCAGTAAATTGTAGGCTACTGGACAAGACTGCTATAGAGCTGAGGAACTCATGGGTCGATCCTCACCTTGCCCCACTCACGGGCACCCACGGCTTGTCTGGCTTTTGGTACGGCCCACTTTAACACCAGTCTGTAAAGCATCATTACAAGAGTAAGTAAATAGCAATATCAGTACACGTATTCTTATATTATGGTAATAGTACTATTCATGGTTATAGTTTAATTCCCAATCATATGTTACACGAACAGTACTACTAAAATGACTTATTTATAAAATTACTTATTTATAATATTTATATATATTACAGAAAAATTAATATAACCCAAGTGCACTGGGCGCATTTCTTTGTGCCAGGACCGGTAGGCCGGTATACTCGAGCTCTTCCATCAAATGTCAAATGTTCACATCGGTCATGTTCGGTTAATTTAGAGGCAATGGAACCAGCCTAGACAGCCGCCATCTTCTCCCGAACGTCCCGTGCTGTTTTGAACGGGGCACATCGGCATACCAAATGGATGCGCGCGCACCCGACCCGGGTGAAAGAAGTGTCGGGCGGTAAACCGATGCGTAATGTGCGTATTCGGTCTACCTTGGGGATACACCCGGGTTACCAAAGACATGCGCCCAAATGTTTGTAATTAACGACAAAAATCCCGCACCCTGCTTAGTCACGAGATGTGTACTCGACACATCAGGGCTAGATGACGATTGGTGGCATCAAGCATCATCGACGACCGAGCGCATAAAATACATCCTAACTTTACCAACCATTGTGTTTATACAAAGCAACACTTTACATCGGCTACACACGTGGACCCACCTGCCGACCGTGGTGAGCGGAGACTTGACGCTGGCAATGGCCTCCTGGACCCCCATCACATGGCGAGGGGCGGCCTTCAGGCGACCGCCGTGCAGCATGGCCTGGGGGAGGGATTCATAACTCATAAATAAACAATTTCACGATACTTTACTACTGTGCTTATTAGTCTCAAGTTTCAATGAGTAAATTTACTGTGATTAAAATACGATTAAATAAATAAGGTATCAGTCGCCAACCGCTCTGTCAGTGGATTAGTGTATCAACTGAGCTATGTGGCCTATTTCAAGCACATAGTTTAGCCGGCTACGGGGCTTAGCCGGCTCAAATCGCCCATCATTTACATGGTAACTTGAGTCGACTAAGCCCCGTAGTCGGCTAAACTGCGTCCGTCAAATCTGCCAATGGGCGCTTCGTTTGTATCGTAATCTGTTGTTGAATATCCTGTGAGGAACCAGAAGTCATTTCGACCAGACAGGTGTCTGCACCGGATGCCTCACCTGCAAGACTTTGACAACCTTGGTTGGTTCCGATTGCCAGGATTTCTCCATGAACTCACCCTAGAATAAAAATAACATATATAGTTCAAAGAAAAATCTGATCGGGATGAACGACCCAATAAATTCACCGGGAAGTTCATAGAAAGATATCTCATACATGTATCGATATATACAAATAAAAAAGAAAACATATTCAAAACAAAACAAAATGACGCGTTGCCGAGTTATTTGCGTTTTAATGACACAACATTGTAAGGCGATCCTGTACTGATGACGTCACAATACAAGAGGATGTCCGACTGCATGGTCCCTTAGATTTAATGAAATGTATACGCCACAGGTAGTCCTACAATCAGCATGCTCATGAGAGGAGACTGCACTTTATACTGGCTCACCTCCCTCACACACCGATGCCCGTGCTTCTGCAGAAATATCTTGAACTGTTTGGACCCTTCGTGATCGCCATTTTTGAGCCATGCGTTGGCATCCTGAAACCGCGCCGTAAGTCTCGTTTTAGATCACATCATATCATTATATGCACAAAAATGATCATATACTTTAAATGCCTTGTGGTTATCAAATATAAAGTTCATACATATACCACATATTATAATATTCATGCGTACGACTGGAGAACACCATTGTACACACAATTACGGACCTAACAAAATTTCCGAAAGTTCAAAAACATACACATAACCCTTGCTGTTGTATGCAGCTATTCCGCCATACACGGAGACAAACTGAGCTGTTCTACTCGGAAGTCAAATTGAGCACACATTTAGCTCAGGTGTAATGGTATGTAACTGAGCAATGGTGTGTAACTGAGCAATGTTACCTCGGGAGTCATGGCGACGAACTCAGCAGTGTTCCCCGAGGCATCAATGGTGGCGGCCAAGTTCTGGAGGGCGGAGGGAACGTCGGCACTGTACACCTCATCGCACTTCGACAGCAGCGCCGCCACGTCGGAGAAGTGTTGTGTTGTCCAATCTGACAACCATTAAATTATGACGTCACAGACGACCACGTGTTCACATACAGGGAATTACCTACCATCCACTGGGGGTTGGGGATAATATATCGTCATGTGATAGCCTTAAACATAAGTTTAGTGAGGAGCGGATATTTCACAATATTTGCCAAAAACATTGACAATTTGTTGACTACATACATACAAAACGACATATCTGCAGGCAACTGACAGATAGCATTCATCTATCACCGGTTTTTCGTCGGACAACATCTGGTTTATATTTACATCACGTTAGAGGCCATGCAACTCGAAGGCAAAAAGCTTAGTCGTTTCCATGTGTGTCTCGCGGTAAATGCCGAAGCATTCCCGTGGTTGGGTATACAGTTAAGGAGTATCGTGTTCTGCTTTCTCACCAGGCTTCCCCTGGCTGACGACAGCGGTAAGGATAGTGGACCACAACATGGACCTAGTACTGGTGTGAACGGAGTTGGCCACAGACTGAAAACATCAACCAATGATGAACAAACAGGTACTTGATGTGTCGAAAATTTACTTAATGGAGTGTCCCAATAATCCAGCCACGTGTAATGAATATTGTATCTTTAGTGTGCTCCTGTACTCTACCAACGTTTGACATTCGATACTTCGGTCGTAAATAGACGTAAAGGGGCAGCGTAATGCACTAATTATGAAGGACAAACTATACTAAAGTAGTAGTGACGTTTGCTAATGCGTTAATATCTAAATGCGCTCATTAGGACAGTGGACATAATCCAAATGGCCTACCTCGTCCAAGCGCCAGAGCTCATGATCAAGGTCCTGATACAGATCAAGGGCGGTCTTGTGGATTCTCTTCGCTATAGAATAGCTCTTGAGTTTTTCGTCGAGTTTCTTTAGTTTGTTATAAGCCGCGTTTAGATTCTAAAAGTTTAAAAGTTTCGTTAATTTAATCTTTTATATGATATAAAAAGTAAAAAGTATGATGTCAAGACTTCGAATAAACTATATGGTAATACAATTCTAATCTTAATGCGTATGTCCGTATATATGTTCCTTTGGGTTGATAAAAACCATTTATATCAAAACACAGTTTCTCCCTTTCAATAATACAATGCGCCGTCATGTGAAATAACCAGGTCTGTGAACAAGGTTAATATTATAAACCATTGAAGTTACAGCGATAGGGCCCGAGACGCAGGAAGTGACGTCACTCACGGCGAAGTTGCGGCAGGCGTTAATGATTCTGCGCGGCAAGGACGCGCGTCCGTTATAGCGTTCGACCTCCTCCAAGGTGAAGTCGTCCATCGTCTCCCCCATTATGGACAGCGCGAAGCCGCGCTTGTCGTTTCCGGCGATACGACCCTCGTAGAGTCCCATCACGAACTGCAAAGACAAGCAGCACATAGAGAATTACACCAAACAGAGTTACATAGAAACATAGAAATTCTAGTGGTGCACCATAAAGACAGATGGAGAAGTGACCAAGAAATCGCCAATCTTAGAAAAAGTTGGGATTAGATTAATGCGCAAGGTATTCGGGCATAACGCTATATTTAATGATATACAAAAGCAAGGGGTGTTCTAACTACTTATATTCACTGTATTATCGATTTCCCATACTTTCTAACATACTAAGTAGTATTATTAATATATGATATATAATACATATAATATTAGTGTATAATATTAATATATAATAGTAAAATATAATATTAATATATAATATTTAAATATACTAATATTAAAATATACTAATATTAGTGTAATCTTTAGTTTGTTATAAGCCGCGTTTAGATTCTAAAAGTTTAAATTTTTAGTTAATTTAATCTTTTATATTATATAAAAAGTAAAAAGGCATGATGTCAAGACTTCGAATAAACTATATGGTAATACAATTCTAACATATAACATTAGTGCATAATATTAATATATAATATTAATATATAATATTAAAATATACTAATATTAAAATATCAATATATAGGACGATATATCTTCATTAATTAAGACTTCTAGCCGGTAATAAACATTTGCTAATATGATTGACATCATTGATGACTGATAGCAACTCAAACGGCATATGTATAATACGTCACTAACGTGCATATTCATGAAGGCCACATTAGCCTTGATCGTCGTAAATTTCGTCAAGTTGTGCACTTTGGGCACGGAACCAGCTCTCTCCAACATCAACTGACAAGGTAAGGAAAATACTGCCATGCGCCGAATACACATTCAGATCAAATGTCATGCGCGGAATACAAGTTAAATTAATCTCATATCAACACAGTTCAACATAAAAGTGGAAAGTCAAGTGTTTTATAGGCCCCATATGATTTGTTTACTGACTGTGTTACTCACAGAATCTGTATCGTATTAAACACGGAATATCTAGCCATGGACAATAGGTCTTTGTCATAGTTGATAGCACAATTTAGACGACCGTGACCAGCCGATCGGCGAGGTTACTCATGTTGGAAGGGATAACATATATCCACCATGTGCCCTCCGGATAGGGCAAAAATAAATGATAGATGGTCGCGATATATGTTTCTCTCCTGCCAACAGGAGTAACAGGTGAAGTAGTGGCGGATCGGGTATGAGGACTGGAAGAGAATCCGCTTTGAGAGACGGACAGCGGATATTTCAATACCTGACCAGCGCGTTCGACGGCCTTGAAGAACGTGCTGAGGGTCAAGGGCGTCATGGCTCCAGGCATCATCTCCCTGCAAACAATGACCCGTAATAACACACACATCATCTCCCCGTGAACCACAATGACCCGTAATAACACAAACATCATCTCCCCGTGAACCACAATGACCCGTAATAACACAAACATCATCTCCCCGTGAACCACAATGACCCGTAATAACACAAACATCATCTCCCCGTGAACCACAATGACCCGTAATAACACACACATCATCTCCCCGTGAACCACAATGACCCGTAATAACACAAACATCATCTCCCCGTGAACCACAATGACCCGTGATAACACAAACATCATCTCCCCGTGAACCACAATGACCCGTAATAACACAAACATCATCTCCCCGTGAACCACAATGACCCGTAATAACACAAACATCATCTCCCCGTGAACCACAATGACCCGTAATAACACAAACATCATCTCCCCGTGAACCACAATGACCCGTAATAACACAAACATCATCTCCCCGTGAACCACAATGACCCGTAACAACACAAACATCATCTCCCCGTGAACCACAATGACCCGTAATAACACAAACATCATCTCCCCGTGAACCACAATGACCCAACAAAGAACAGAACAACCTCATCAAATACTCTGAGAACCAACACAGAACTGCACAGGGGTGTCACTGATACGCCATTTGGATTACTGGTCTATAATCATCCTAGAAAACATACAGCACCGTGTCGGGTTAGACCAGATCATCCATGTTGCCTGAAGGATATCAGATAAGTCACATACCCAATGTTGGAAGTTGTCTGCAGCTCGTAGTCACTGCCTTGCGCGGAATCAAACTCGTAAAGCAGTTCTGTCTCGGTTTCCTGGTCTAGCGTGGTTATGGGTCGTGCCTGGGGAAGGAATCGTCAAGGTCATATGGGGGACACGGGGGTCAAGGGATCGAGTCATTGTCCGTTATGTGAGGATGGCGGCTATTTCAGGACCAGCGATATACAGCGCCCTCTACCGGCCTGGTATACCCGAGCCAACTTCTGCTGCGCATTACAAATGCATTTGGTTGTCGTAAAGAGACAACTTGTCAGTAGTTGCTAAATTCAAAGTCGGTCAGAGACCCATTTCGAGTAATTCATCGCTGCATCATTTATCATGTTACTTATGAAGGAGCGAAGGAATTATTAGGCTCAGCAAAACAGTGCTTCACTAAGACGGCAGTACGACCAAATTTGTTAAGAGATCATTATGTGAGTTTGACGCCTGTAACAGATTGCAACAGATACGAACGGCCCCGAAAGCAGGCTGACGCAAGGGTCAAGTGACTCACCTGCAGGAGGTAGATGTGTTTTCCTGAGACGGCCCACTCGATATCTCTAGGATCGGCAAACCGCTTCTCCAACTGACAGTACAGATTTACAAAATACATTCAATGACACGTTGAAAATCTTATGCACGTTCGTCAAGTACTAACATCGTTTTCCTGTCGTGAATATTGCTTGTAAGGTCATATCGTGACGATGAAAAGGGTCAAAGCAGAAAGGAGGCATTTTCGAAGGCGCTCCCTAATATTTGGCAAGAATGACATGGACTCTTTATCTATCAGGCGCAAGTAACAATGAGTTTACACTAAACTTAGTCACAGACTCTTTAAGAGAAATACATTTGTATTTATGACATGCAGGGGGCGCGGGGAGGTGCTAGTTCTAAAATAAACCTTTTTAAAGAATTCGAGGTAATCACATGGCATTATCTGACCTCAATGCCAATGGCGGCTAAACGCAGGATGACGTCATCATCAACGCTGCACTGCTGTCCATCGCTGTTAGCGACAGACAGTGTCTCAGTTCCTCCAACCTCTGTGGGAAACAACACCATTATAATTAAAACTTTCACCCAGTGACACTATAACTTGGTATCGCTATTAATATCTAGCATCAATCTAACGTTACAAACTTAAATACTGCTAGCTGTCGGAAATCTTACGGTTATTACAACCGATACCGTGCAACCTATCACAACTATGTGCTCCTTGAACACGTACAAAGACGGATGATGGGTGGGTGGACGGACTGCCAGTAAGAAATCTCTCATTAACGACGTTGGCGCGCAGAGGCGTCACATTGAGTGAACGTAATAATAGCGTCCAGCTTACCTTGAACAATTATCTTGGTTTTCTTTTGGCCAATATTCTTTTCTTGGATAGCCACGTGGTCGTCCCAGGATCGGTGGACCACTATACTGTCCGGATCGGCCTCCCCGGACACCACAGACTGTTCCACGGCAAGGACACAGCAAAGGTTAAACCACTAAAATCTCCTTCTAGTTGTGCATACAACGTTGTTTCAAGCTCGCGCACTAGAAACTGAAACACTATACATGTGAAAAAAATGCCTCAATGTATACAATGGTAGGTCATTTTAATAATGCATAATTTATATATTCGATATTTACCTTTCACCGAAACTCTCCACATACCTAATTCCTTTATCTATGGCCTGAATGAAAATATGTCCTTGGAATAATTACCTTAATGTCTTCCACGTTAAACGTCACGTAGGAAAAAATATGGCAGTACGTATCTAATAGACGGAGTATTAGTAAAGGAAGATAAACGTCCTAACAACAGAGTAAGCTCTAACGTTCCTTGGTGGCTGGACACGCTAATTTAACTCGAAGATGTAAATGTGAGTCACCGTTTAAGTAATAAAGTCTTAACATCACCTTCTTCCCTGTTAATATTTTAAGTGTCTGGCCCTAAAGCCTGTTATGCTCTAACGTTTCTTGGTGGCTGAAAAAGTTGCTTTAAGTCCGGAAGAATGTAAATGTGATGCGCTATGCTAAGAACAAATTAGATGTTAACAATACCGCTTTCCCTGTCTAATTGTAAGTAACGACATGCACGTCGATATTGCTAAGGAAATCCATATGTTCTATCTGCGCTGCATATGGATCAAGCAGGAGATCTAATTACATAACTACCCATATTAGTACTACGGCTTCACGACCTAGCCAATAGGGGTAATGCAACCACACTGAATACTCCCGTCACCGGACTTACATGACCTAACGTAACGTAGCGTAACGGCGCGTGGTTCGATGGTTCGAGCCCCGCTGTGGTCATGTCTGTGTGGTCACAGGATAAAGATCCCATGTCTTTCTTCGTAAAGAGTAGGGGGTTACCCCCGGAGACATGGCTCCACTCTCCCTTCCTTCTCCCATTGACGCGATATGGCCAAAAGTGATTAAAGCGTCCTGAATAACCAACCAACCAGAAGTCAATTAAATCCATGGTTGCATCTCGCATTGTCCCCTCATTGGGGGACAATGCCATAAAGAACAAGATTGTGATGATAAGGGACACCAACTCCGAACGACAAATTCAATACACACACACTGCCGTTTTTAATATGACTAAAGAGTGAAAGTTGCCTTCCATATATCGGGAATAAAAGACTGCATACCTCTCCCAGTCCGAAGTTTGCGTTGAGGACCATTCGGCTTGGGTTACCATCGATGGGATCTCTAGTGAAAAGGACCCCTGGCGGACAAACACAAAACGACACGTGACCATAACAACATGCAAGTGTATCTATTCAGCCCTTCATGAAAGAACTACTTTGCGCGTACTAATAAATAAATACATATAGTTTTATAAAGTCTTCAGACATAGCCATAAGACGTTTAAATGAAATCAAATTTGCGTCAATTTTCGATGGTACACGCATACATAGTGTAGAACTATTCTGCGCGTTCTACATAAATTCATTTATTTTTGAACCCATATCACAAAAAAACTATAACATTAAGAACCCATTATCGAAGAAATATTTGTTGGATTGGTCAAGCGTGAGTTATACGTGAGCTACGCTGATTAATGGTTCCGGTTAACATGGCAGAACGACCAAGACAAGTCTACCATCAAGCCAGCAAGGCAATTGACACAGTGTACCCACCAAGGCAATAGGAGTCTATTGACACAGTGTACCCACCAAGGCAATAGGAGTCTGTGGACACAGTGTACCCACCAAGGCAATAGGAGTCTATTGACACAGTGTACCCACCAAGGCAATAGGAGTCTGTGGACACAGTGTACCCACCAAGGCAATAGGAGTCTATTGACACAGTGTACCCACCAAGGCAATAGGAGTCTGTGGACACAGTGTACCCACCAAGGCAATAGGAGTCTGTGGACACAGTGTACCCACCAAGGCAATAAGAGTCTATTGACACAGTGTACCCACCAAGGCAATAGGAGTCTGTGGACACAGTGTACCCACCAAGGCAATAGGAGACTATGGACACAGTGTACCCACCAAGGCAATAGGAGTCTATTGACACGCTGTACCCACCAAGGCAATAGGAGACTATGGACACGGTGTACCCACCAAGGCAATAGGAGTCAATAGACACGCTGTACCCACCAAGGCAATAGGAGACTATGGACACGGTGTACCCACCAAGGCAATAGGAGTCAATTGACACGGTGTACCCAACAAGGCAATAAGAGTCAATTGACACGGTGTACCCACCAAGGCAATATGAATCTATGGACACAGTGCACCCACCAAGGCAATAGAAGTCTACTGACACGGTGTACCCACCAAGGCAATAGGAGTCTATGGACACCCTGTACCCACCAAGGCAATAGGAGTCAATTGACAAGGTGTACCCACCAAGACAATAGGAGTCAATTGACACGGTGTACCCACCAAGGCAATATGAATCTATGGACACAGTGCACCCACCAAGGCAATAGGAGTCTATTGACACGGTGTACCCACCAAGGCAAAAGGAGTCTATGGACACAGTGTACCCACCAAGGCAATAGTCTATGGACACAGTGTACCCACCAAGGCAATAGGAGTCTATTGACAGTGCACCCACCAAGGCAATAGGAGTCTATGGACACAGTGCACCCACCAAGGCAATAGGAGTCTATTGACACGGTGTACCCACCAAGGCAATAGGAGTCTATGGACACAGTGTACCCACCAAGGCAATAGGAGTCTATTGACACAGTGTACCCACCAAGGCAATAGGAGTCTATTGACACAGTGTACCCACCAAGGCAATAGGAGTCTATGGATACAGTGCACCCAACAACCGTCCCATAGATACACTACTGCAGGGCAATCGATGGGGCTTCAAGGCAAACCCTATTGAAGCATATGAGCCTCACCTGCCGCATCCGCCTTCACCATCTCCTGCACCACCACTCCCATGGTAGACTTTATCGGCTGGCCATGCTGCCTGAATAAAGAATAAGTATTGGTGATCCACTTCACGCCAAGTGATATAACCTGGAGTACCTTACAGCACATGCGCATTTCTTGAGTGTAGTATATTATATAGCACGTATATTTTTGCCCAAACTATTTTATATGAGACTTTGGTCATGGTGCTATGTCAACTGAGGACCTTAACTGCATACTTAATTTTATTTGTACTACTTGAACACGTCACTTTTTGACACGTATACGTATGAACGGCTTTTATGCCCCGTACGAATAAAATATAAATATTATAATTTACAATTCAATGATTTATCTCTATAACAGTGTCGGTCCAAATCTGGGTCGAAATCTACTAAAGCAGGACCCTCCCCACTTCTGCGAGAGAGCCTACCTCCTGTACTCCACGGCAGGGAAGGCAAAGTGAGAGGCCCAACAGCGACAGACAGCTCTGAAGATCTGCGCGATAAAATAACGACAAGTAAGGTGACGGTCATTCAGGATATTCAGGACGCTTTAACCACTTTTGGTCATATCGCGTCAATGGGAAAAGAAAGGGAGAGTGGAACCATGTCTCTGAGGGTCCCCACCTACACTTTGCGAAGAAGGACATGGGATCGTTATCCTGCGACCACGCAGGCATGGCCACAGCAGGGCTCGAACCATCCAAACACGGGCCGTTAGACTCTCAGGTGACCAGAGCACTCAATGCGAACGCTCTAACCCCCTGAGCTACCGGGCCGGCCCTAGGTCACGCGAAGGACAAAGATCATAAGACATTGGGACATAGAACCGCAATGCCAGAGCCATGTGAGAATATATATGCTTCCATACCTGCTGCAACCCCTTGACCCCTAGGATGGTTTCCATCTGCCCGGCGGCTGACATATCGGCACTGTCCTCTCCTGCATGAGCAATACACAACAACACGTCAAACGTATGCAAGGGATTCCCAAGGCCAAGTGAGAGCGTGATCGAGAAATTCCTTTATGCGTTCAGATCATAACGATACGATGAACGAATGAATGAATTGGTGTCCAAGCCGCTTTTGTGCACACAAAGGCTATAGTGGGACAATGAACCTCCCGGAACGATGACTGATGGATGAATATAACATGTCCCAAGTCAGGTGCCCGGGTCCGGGTTCGCATCCAGGACCTATTGATCAGCGGTCTAGCGCGTTAACCACTACGCCAGGGAAGCCCCCCAAGAGTCACTTAATCTCGTATTACCCTTGGTTCCATTTCTTAAGGCTTCCTTTAAACATATTCCACCAAAATGGTCTGAAAACATCATGTTTGTAATCAACTACCCTCCTTCGGTATATTGTATCTTTGCATTCAACAATACCTCATACGTGTTGTTTTTGGCATCAATGTTACAGGGTTTTTGCTTTGTTTATTATAGCTGTTAAACAGCGCCGTTAATGCTATGTGTAAACTTAACTCGGGTGCCCGACACGCTCTGACTGACCTGCTGTAAACTTAACTCGGGTGCCCGACACGCTCCGACTGACCTGCTGTAAACTTAACTCGGGTGCCCGACACGCTCTGACTGACCTGCTGTAAACTTAACTCGGGTGCCCGACACGCTCTGACTGACCTGCTGTAAACTTAACTCGGGTGCCCGACACGCTCTGACTGACCTGCTGTAAACTTAACTCGGGTGCCCGACACGCTCTGACTGACCTGCTGTAAACTTAACTCGGGTGCCCGACACGCTCTGACTGACCTGCTGTAAACTTAACTCGGGTGCCCGACACGCTCCGACTGACCTGCTGTACACTTAACTCGGGTGCCCGACACGCTCTGACTGACCTGCTGTAAACTTAACTCGGGTGCCCGACACGCTCTGACTGACCTGCTGTAAACTTAACTCGGGTGCCCGACACGCTCTGATTGACCTGCTGTAAACTTAACTCGGGTGCCCGACACGCTCTGACTGACCTGCTGTAAACTTAACTCGGGTGCCCGACACGCTCTGACTGACCTGCTGTAAACCTAACTCGGGTGCCCGACACGCTCCGACTGACCTGCTGTAAACCTAACTCGGGTGCTCGACACGCTCTGACTGACCTGCTGTAAACTTAACTCGGGTGCCCGACACGCTCCGACTGACCTGCTGTAAACTTAACTCGGGTGCCCGACACGCTCTGACTGACCTGCTGTAAACTTAACTCGGGTGCCCGACACGCTCTGACTGACCTGCTGTAAACTTAACTCGGGTGCCCGACACGCTCTGACTGACCTGCTGTAAACTTAACTCGGGTGCCCGACACGCTCCGACTGACCTGCTGTAAACTTAACTCGGGTGCCCGACACGCTCTGACGGACCTGCTGTAAACTTAACTCGGGTGCCCGACACGCTCTGACTGACCTGCTGTAAACTTAACTCGGGTGCCCGACACGCTCTGATTGACCTGCTGTAAACTTAACTCGGGTGCCCGACACGCTCTGATTGACCTGCTGTAAACTTAACTCGGGTGCCCGACACGCTCCGACTGACCTGCTGTAAACTTAACTCGGGTGCCCGACACGCTCTGACTGACCTGCTGTAAACTTAACTCGGGTGCCCGACACGCTCTGACTGACCTGCTGTAAACTTAACTCGGGTGCCCGACACGCTCTGACTGACCTGCTGTAAACTTAACTCGGGTGCCCGACACGCTCTGACTGACCTGCTGTAAACTTAACTCGGGTGCCCGACACGCTCCGACTGACCTGCTGCAGACGAGCGGACGGCAAAGAGTCGCTCGGAGTGGTCGCTGCCGAACTGCTTGATGATTTCCTCCGCCAGGGTGCGTTGTATCTCGCCACCCAGCTCTGAGTCTGTGAACGCGGCCACTGTAGCCACGCATGCGTCTTGCAAACTTCCTGTCTCCTGGCCACTGTAAATGTACGACACAGTTATCTATAAACAGGTTTCAAAAAAAAAAAAAACTTTGTTTTTCCCAAGGCAGACCAAGATCACTGGGGCTCCGGAGCCAAAACTATTGATAGTTACACAAGATTTATTGAATTATGCTCCAGAACCAGAACCAGAAGTTTCATTCAGTGTTTCAGTACGTTTCATTTTCACAAGCACAGCGCCTAAAATCCCAATATCATATATAACATTGAAATAGAAGTTACCTGGAAAGTTTCTCTGTCAGCGTCACTTTGTCAGATAATTCCGGATTTTTCTGCAAATCAAGCATTTTACCGGACTTTTTCATTGTTCCTCCTGAACTACAGATGCGGCACGTGCGCACACGAAAAGTGTATATTACATTACCGGTTACATTATGCTGCCAAAAAAATATTATAGCCATTAATTAGATCCAGTAATGACTCCGAATTATAGATGTCATTTAACTTTAAATGTGTCACTGGTAATGTCAGAATTGGACTTGACACTTACTTGCATGTGAAGGTTAAATGCTGTGATCGTGAGGCAGAAACCTCGGGGAACAGTAAATTCCTATAAGAAAAAGTAGCAACGTCACAAATACAAAACATTACTCGCGAAATTAAAGTTTTAAAGCAATAAATGTGGAGCCGGCGTGGCCGAGTGGTAAACATCCGACTGAACGTCCCAGGTTCGAAACCTGGTCTGGGCGATCTTATCTGGGACATATCTCATCCAAATCACTCATTGTCCCCGGAAATTCATTGAACTCATAAATAAGAACCCGTGTGCACCTAAAACAATAATCGGATCATTTCAAATCAATAAAAATATAATATTGAATCAATCATTTAAAAAACTTTAATCAGTGGTATAAAACATTTAAACGAATCATTTAAAACATTTAAACGAATCGTTTAAAACACATAAACCGAACATTTAAACCAGTTAAACCAAACATTTAAACCAGTTAAACCGAACATTTAAACCAGTTAAACCAATCATTTAAAACATTTAAGTCAATCGTTTAAAACATTTAAACCAATCATTTAAAACATTTAAACCAATAGTGCAATACAATTTCCAAGCGGCAGATAGTATTCTGCTCTACGTTGAGCCGCTCGGGCGGCGCCGAAAGCCCACCTCGGTGTCCAGCTGTGTGAGCATGGCCAGCTGGCAGCCCTTGCCGCCCACCACCTGAGAGCTCGCGCAGGCTGGTGCCGTGAATGGCAGAGACAGGGCACCTTGCTCGGCAGCCAGCAAGTGGTCGGGTTCACAGAGCAGAGGCAGAGACTGCCGCGGGGGTAGCGGGCAGGAACCCAGCGGCCTGTAGCCAAAGACGGAACCATAGTTACGCTTCGCTTTGTGTTACTGTCATTGTCATTTCATAACCATGACAATGTAAAAACCCTAATATATAAGTTTCCGGCGAAAGTTTACGCGTCATTGTTGAATCAACAATAGTTCAGACAATGATAATAAAATATTAATATCTATACTCTTCAGAATACTACGCATTTATAATAAAGGCTTGACACATTTTCGCCATACTGAATCTAAATGCAAAACACAGGTGTCCGGATGGAAGATGATAACGTCCGTCCACGTCACTACTAATTACGGACGCCTCATCTGTTTCACACTGCGCAAAGATCGCAAAGTATTTCAAAAGTATCAATTTCCCACGTAACTATCCGCTAACTAGCGTCACTACCATTGACCTTCATCAACTGCAGACCGAATGCAACACAAACCTTCGATAGCAAAACTCAGTGATTCCATAACCGGCGACGCCGTTGGCCTTAAACTTGGTGATCTTCTCAAAGATGACGTTTCCCCAGTCGTCATGGTGATAATACATTGCAGTGTCGTCAGCCGCCACCTCAAGATGGTAGTCAGTGCCCCCTGTCAAAAGATTGTGACAAAATATATTAAGATGAAGTTGACGCTAGATAACGTTATACAATGGGAGAATTGAACAAATTCCACTGGTGCATTCGCGCCAAATAACGAATAATTCGTTGTAAGTAATATTAAATAATAAACGTAGCTTCTGATAAGTTTTAATCGATTTGCTGTACATCGCGGGGGCCTGATGCGTTAACATAAACAGAGACGCACCTGCTGTGAACTGGGTGCTGTAGTTGTTTGGTGGGTTCAAATTCTCTCCCAGGAGAGGTAGTTCGGTGCGTACGTCAGTGACAGCCTCCATAACAGCATTAGGACGCGACATGAAGCCACACTTCAAACTGGATGTACAAACAAACCTAAGTGACGACACGACAACGATATGACCCAGGTGCAGACGTCAGAGTTCGAATCTATGACATGTTGGACTCTTGGGATATTACATTACGCTATGTGAGACAGTCACAGCCTCTATCGCATTGTTAGCAGGTGCAAGCATCACTTCAACTTCATTATAGACCAACGAAAGTCTCAGTCACAGCAACTTACATTTAGGTACAGTTCACGGAATGATAAGAACGCAATATGAAAGCTGGACGCATCAAATTGGCCATTTCAAATGATGTATTTTATTATTAAGCAACTTGATGATAATATAATGTCACCTTTGTTTTTAATAGTTACACTTACTACGACAGTGTCTTCGGCAGGGAAATTGTATTGACGTGGAATGAGGAACCGTCCTATAGAAAAAAACGAAGAAAACTTAACATTAATTAATCACAAGTACACGCATAACATGCGGATAGTCCGGATAAATCAGGATAAATATGAATATCACATTAAACGTACGTTGAATATGCTTATCAATAGGTCTCTTTGACGAATAGCTGGCTGACATGTAAAGTGTGTGTAACCACACCTTTACGTAAAATGCATACTGTGGTGACTGGGTCGCTCCAATGCCCATCATCCCGCTTTAGGCCTTTGGGATAACGCAACATATAGAGGTGGTGTGATCAATGATATGAAACTGGCAAAGAGCTGAACACTAAAATAGAAGACACATTTGGATTTCTACTTCCAGGCGGAAGTTTTCGAGATGCAATACAAAGGTCAGAGCATATGGTTGAAGTTGAAAGCGAGAAGCGAACGTAACGAATTATTATCCAAGATGGTCGTTGTGTATTGTAAAAAAAAAATTCAACAGAGAAAAAGTTGTGTTCAGAATGGTGCTATTGGCCTCCCGAGCGAAGGGTCTTATACCTCCAAGATACCGAAGTGGACGACATAGCGATGAAAGGAGCGCCAATCGCGTACACCTAGATGAAGGAAACAAACAGAATACGTTGATACAGGGAGTAATTTAAATATACAATTACTATATTAGATATAGGCGAGGGTTTGAAGGTAGAAGTGAAGCATATAAAAATCCGTATAACGCAGAAGTTACACATACATATCGCCAAACAAAAAACATGTCTAATACTCACCCTTTTGATCACGAACCATTCAAATGTAAAATACCATAAAATATAAAAAAAAATGATGATTTTGGCCAAGATTTGAGTATGAACTAACCGTAGGAGTGGTCCCTGACGCCACGCAGGGAGAGGTCAAGCGGTTCGTGACCTTGAACTTTGACCACACCATGCAGCTGTCCGTACTGCTCGTAGTGAGTCTGATGCGTGCTAGAAGGACACCCAAGAAATGCACACACCTCGTTAAACAATGCAATCATCAATTCTCGCGATGGAGTCGATGCATAGCTGGGCATAGCTACGATCAAGAAATACCCAGGAAGGGCAAATAATTTGAATAATGGGAAAAGTCTAGAAGTAGACAGGAAGTCAGTAATGTGATAGTCTAGAAGTAGACAAAATGACACTAATGGCATAAATCTAGAGGTAAACATGGTATTGTACCGCTATGTACGCTTTAATTCCCTACTAGATACACAAGCGGACCTTCTCAATCGTTTCCAAAATTCTGCAGTCCATTTTTCCCGTGCTATGGCCGACGCCAGCAGATTTGGGTCTGTATCCGTGTCAAAGTCATAGAAATCAGTGAAAGCTTCCCATCTGCAACATAAATACGGTGTAAACAATTTGACGGAATAAGCAGATATTTAAAAGGTTATCACTTATGTCATAATGTCACTGTCATTACTGTGCATCTTAATAGCGTCATAACTAACGCAGAGCGTTACTTTTGACGCCTGTGTCTGCCTATTTTTTATAATTGAGGAAACGTATATGTATGAGGTATTTTCAGCTGTTCGAATTCAAATCATGATGAATGTACTGCAGGAGAGATAAATCATGCGACCAATTTAAACCAATCATAACGTGGCTTACATAAATGAGAAAGTCACGTGAACCAGTTCCTTTTTGTCGGGATTCCACTCGTTTTCTAAGCCTTTCCTGGAAATTTTTAATTAAATTAAACAGTAAATATAATTTTATTTATAAGGCAATTTTTTTTCTGTGACACCTTATTTGTAATTGTTTAGGCTTCAATATAAATCCCGTTAAATCACATAAATCAAAAGTATATTATCACTCTGATTCAGTTGTCGCATCGTTATTAATGTCGTTAAATAATGTCTGAAGGTTCTGTTACACAAGAGTTACTAAACAATTATTTCGAAGCGGTAAATTAATTCACGGACATAGCCTCACGCCTCCAACTTACTTGAGCATGCCGTTGTAGCTGACACGCCATCGACGCATGGGTTCCAGACATTCAAACCTGAGTCCCGCGGCAGAGAAGGATGAGGGGTCCGTGTTGTAGACTGCAGTGTCAGGGTGGAGAGGACTTTGGAAGAAGCCAATGCCAGGGAGACGCACGGAAAGCCACAGCTCCGCTTTACGGCCATGGCGACGCGCAATTCGCAGCACGAAACAGACGCCATCTGTGTTTAGGCCGTTGAAGTACATGGAGTCAATTGCCTGAATTGGAGAAGAAAGATGAGACATCACGGATATTCGTTCATGTCTATTAATTTGAATAAACAGTACAATCTTTTCATTCGTAACTGAACTCCAAAATTGGAAAATATCACACAAGAAAATAAAACATAAGAGCCTAGTTATTAGAAGGTATCATAGGGATCATTATTCAATATTTAGTACTGAGTATCTTTAATTAGTTATATTCAGGCTACTGTAGCCATACAAATAAAGCACCTGCATTAATATAGAGGAAACTACATCATGCTTAATATGAGATTCAAATTCATAATCCGATAGCCAATATCAAGAGAAGCCGACTTTAACAGTGTATGTTCAGGTACCCAAGAGGGGGGTTGCAATCCCCGTAACCCCACCCCCACCCCACCCTAGATCCGCCCCTGGTAAACTAATGAAACATCAAAAAGAGTAGCCGTCAGAACAATAGTGGTCAGGCAAAAGAAAACAGAGATATGTTTAATATCAACAACAACACCACCATATCTGAACCTCTCCCCCCCCCCCCTGTCACGCCCAGTAGCTTCTGCTCAGGCCAGACCTACATGTGGATCGGCTGACAGGGGTTGCAGCTGCTCCATGCTCTCCACTTTCTGGCTGGACTTGACGCCATATCCGGCAGCTTTACTGTCAGCATTGTGCTTCCTTCGTCGCCACCAAAGCAAGAGGCGGAACACATACTTCTTCAGCAAGTATGTTCTCCCTGAAAATCACATGATATACCAGTTCATCGCATGTCATAGTTATTGTCAAGAAACTCGCGCGAAGAGTTTCAAAGGCATTAATTAACACAAGGATCACTACCCCAGGCTACATCACCGGCGGTTGAGAGTGTAACGAGCGCCTTAAAGAAGGATATAAAGGGCTCCCTAATCCCCAGCGATTGTCACGCACGGGCTTGTAGGCTTGGAGTTGATATCTGAAGAGAATTTTGAGTTATAAGCGTAGGGATCCCGCTCAGTTTTGACACAATTATCCATAGCGCTTTTATCTATACCAGAGAGGAGTGGTGTGTGTACGTGGGAGGGGGTCAAACTGAAAAGAACATATGGCTGAAGAAAAAAGCATAACAGGCTTAATTGCCATCTGTCAGATAACACAGAACAGAGTCACTGACCAGTTAATAAAGGATATCGTATCATTGGAGCTGATGGGATCAATGATTTAAAGTTGCTATCATGAACTTTTTTCACATATAATTTTCAATAAGGGTACCTTTATTAACATGTAACCCAATGAAAAGCTGGCTGGAACAAGAAGTGACCTCATAAACCCAAGACACAGGGTGGTTTTTCAGGTGCTTGTGTAAACACAATAAATATATCTGGGAGTGTTGTGACTGTACAATGCATATGGTTTAATAAATAGAAATATTATCACAGATTTATACATCATTGGTCTTTCAATCAAAAATATATCTTGTAAGATTGTTTCAAGTTGAAATCCATGATATTATCACTCCAATGGGACTATGGCAATACATACCAGGCTGAGAGTAGACACCATAAAGAGGAGTTGGGTCTGACTGCAACACCCATCTCAGAAACAGAAAGATGGGGACACAGGCAAGGACCTCAACCAGCATGTCTGTCAGTAACCTGAAGTGAAGAAATATTATCTTTCAGCATGTATGCACATTTATATAAAAAATCATCAGCATTATATCACTGTACCAGTCTTTAAATGACGTTTAGGCAGTTAAAAAAGATCAACATCGATCGCTTTAAGCTGGACATCCAGGGATCTTAGTTGCATTCCTTAAACCATGACACGGATGCGGCCGGAACACCGGAACAATTGGACAAGGTAGTCACCCTATATGGGTCATTCTATAATTACGGTGCATTCTGTGTCCTGACTGTCAAGGTCAAAGTTCATGGCTGAATATCGGTCTCAAATATTTACTTATTTCGTGATAAGATACATCAATTAGTCTTTGTATTGAATATCTGAAGCAAAGAGATGTATTTAGAATAATTTCGTTTACAGAACAATTTCAATACAAGGTACATGACAAAACTTGACTGTCCCTGGAATGACCATCATTGAAATTTTTTGTGACCACTGCGTCCGCTGCAATATTTCTGAATTTCTTATGCATGTGGTGTCATGTGAGTCATTTGAAGTTGACAATGTAGAACTTCCAGGTACAAAATAATACATTCTGAATAAGATAAGGGTTTTTAAGTCGGTGTCTTTTCAATCGTGTCCCCTCCGTTACCGTGGCATATTTAAGCGCATGTGAAAATAAACGCTCCCTCGATCTGCTATCTGTACTGTTGCATGGCAACGCAAGTTCCCACGCGCAGTTTTGGCGGGAAGATTTCCAAAGTGCTCTTCTGGTTCGACTCATTGAACAGATTTATCAGGTGAGTGTCAGGGGTGAACATTCTTAAATGTCCCCACCGTTACCATTATTATTCAAGGAAAAAACTGCAGTAGACTAAATTGGGCGATGTTTTGCTATTGAAAACACAAGCAATACAAACATATTTGGTGACTGACTTAGTAATATGAAAAGATGTTATCCTGCACCATATCCTATGGCAATTTTGTCCACTCTGTTACCGTCCCCTCCGTTACCCAAATTCTGGTAACAGAGGGGACAGAAAACGGTAACGGAGTGGACATCTGGGTGTAACTGTGTCCTTTAGCAACGTTTTAGGTGAGCGAATACCGACTTCCATGACCTTAACCTCTACTTGGAAAGTGGTAATGGATGGCGGGATGGGACAATTGTTAATGTTGCCTGGGGAGATTTAATTCTGGCAGATAACACGGTATCTGTAGTAAACTATCGAATATATAACGCTTTCACCAATTAAATTTAGCATTTTATGCTTCTGAGGTTGCATTAATGACACCGTTAGTCGATATCGGGGAATTGTTCCATCAATTAGCATTATTTTTTTTTATTTTTTTTGCAGACGTAAAATGCCTCTCACAGCTGCAGAAAAGCAGCGACGCTACCGCGACAAAATAAACTTGGATAAAGAAAAACGAGCTGAATATTTGCGAAAAGAAAAAGCAAGATGGAGAATAAGAAAGGAAAGTGGAAAGGTCAAACTCGCTGATGCCATGACTGAACGGGAATTGCGACTTGCCCGAAGAGCTTGGAAGATTCGTAGAGCCAATAACCGTAAAAAAGAAAAACAATTAAATGCATTAATGACGCCGCCTTGTTCTCCAGACAGCAACATATCACCGCCTCCCAGCCATGCAGGAGTAATGAATGAAAGAGCGAGAAAAAGGCATAGAAGGAAGATGGTGAAAGAAATTGAAGATTTGAAAAGGAGATTGAAGGACCAAGTGCGTGAAAAGGAGAAATTCAAAAAGAGGTGGCAGAGACTGAACAATGATGGAAAGTCAAATACACCACGTTCAAAGACAAGACGCCTCTTGCGGTATGCAAGCACGTCAGAAGTCAGAAAGACATTGTTGTTCCACAACGTTCTGGTGGATCAAATAAGAAGGAAATATGCAGTCAGTAAACGTGAGAGACGGAAATCATTGTACGCCAGACTAGTGGCGGGAACTACCGTCAAAAAGTACAAGCTACAACGTTACATGCAGGAGCAGTGGGGCTTCTCTTCGAAACGCTGGCCAGGGAAGTTCAATATGGGATCTAATGAGGAGGACGGCGGTATAACCTATCAGAAATGCAAGGCTGCATCTCTTGGTACTCGTATGATGCAACGAATACACGCCTTTTATACGAGGGATGACAACAGTCGCATCACCACTGGAAAGAAGGAAACTATCATCAGGAACAAAGAAAAACGCCAACGGCGGCTTTTGACAGATAGCATGAAGAACATTCACCTCAAATTTCTAAGCGAAAATGGAAATTTGAAACTCAGCTATTCTTTGTTTTGCCGTCTCCGGCCATTTTGGGTACTTCCTCCTACAGCCACAGACAGGCAAACCTGCTTATGCAAGCTGCATGAAAATTGCCAGCTGCTGGTATCAAAGCTTACATCTCTGAAAATATTGGACTCTAAAAACTTGGATGAAGTAGTTTCAGGACTTGCTTGTGATGTCAATTCAAAAGATTCCATGTATGGAGATTGCCTCGCATGCAAGGGAAAAACACCAGACTTCAAGACAATTGACAAGAATAACTCAACCTCCTGGACTCAATGGAAAACAGTGAAGGAGATGCGTACTATAAAAGAAGTACCCAAGGCCATCAGCATGACCATCAAACAGGAGGTTAAGGGCACTGTTGGAGATCTGATAGATCAAAGCATTGATTATCTGCAAAGGTTTAAGCGACACTACTACAACATAAGACACCAGTTTCTCTTCTATCGTCAACAGATACAGAATATGGGAAACAATGAATGTTTGATCCATGTTGACTTTGCAGAAAACTATGCTTGCAAATATGCGACAGAGATCCAAAGCATGCATTTTGGTGCTTCAAAAAAGCAAGTCAGTCTGCATACAGGCGTTTACTACGTAGGATCGAATGGCAAGGCCAACTCGTTTTGTTCCATGTCAGACAATCTGGAGCACAGTCCATTTGGGATTTGGGCACATTTGAAACCAATGCTCGACGACATGCAGCAGTCTTACCCCGATATAGACACAATTCACTTTTTCAGCGATGGCCCATGTACCCAGTACAAGCAGAAACACAACTTCTTCCTTTTCACATGGAAGCTAGCTCTTCGTGGCATTAAGTTTGGTAAGTCATAAACATCCGTAGATCAGTATCATAAATCATATCGATTTAATTGTGAGTAACTAGTTTCATATCTTCTGAATAGTACACATAATATTTACTTTCATAAATCAAATAGTCGTTTTAAAGTGTGTGACATGGGAAATTTCTTTCTGTAAAGAGGTACCCTTTGTATATTTGTGGCAAAATCTTTAGTGTGACCAGCTCTCACTCATTCCATTCTCAGTTCGGAAGTTTTGCATCCGCTAAAATTCACTTCATCCTAGTCAGCAGTTTCATAATTCTTTCATTGAAATGTGACGCACAAAGTTTTTCCGTCATCCTAGTAAAAGTATACGTAATATAGAGAAAAGTTATATTATCGTACTATTTTAGCCTATTGTGTATTACATTTACAGCCTCTTGGAATTTCATGGAAGCCGGACATGGTAAAGGAGCGCCCGATGGAGTTGGGGCGACGGTGAAGCGATTGGCAGACTACAGAGTGCAAAGAGGCAGTGACTGTCCAAGTGCTACTGCCCTGTACAATTTGTTGAACTCGGAGTGCAAAATCAAGCTTTATCTTGTTGATTCAGAAGAGATCGAACACTTAAAGAAATCTTTTGCTGAAATTACTTTGCCAACTGTGCCTGGCACAATGAAGATGCACCAGCTCATCACTAAAGGCTGTGGCGATTTCACCTATAGAGATGTCAGCTGT
Organism: Arenicola marina; assembly: GCA_964019135.1. Lineage (NCBI taxonomy): Eukaryota > Metazoa > Annelida > Polychaeta > Arenicolidae > Arenicola > Arenicola marina. The sequence continues at coordinate 35,620,260 of OZ025257.1, read as the reverse complement.
CTCTGTAAACGAGGGGAAATCTGCTCATGTTATTCCCCGAAATCGTTTTCTTTTGCCGTGAAATATCCCAAAGGAGGAAAGGCTAGTAACCAGTCAACAGTTATCAATAACCAAGAATCACCTGACAGAAAACTATATTTTGAAGCTATACTAGAGGAGTTTGGGACATTCAACACCTATGCTGAGCTGAAGAGCAAGTGCATCGAGCTGGAGGAAGAAGTTGATCAGAGATATGCCATCACAGGGCGCTGTGTCAGGTTGTCTTCGGAGATGGAAATTGATGAAGATGCGCAAATGAATGCACCAGATGATCTCCCATTTCCACATATGACACGAGTCAAAGTGGCAGCTGATGGCAATTGCTTGCCCCATACTGGGAGTGTATTTGCCTTCGGGCATGCTAACTGCGAGGCAGAACTCAGGGCGCGCATTGTGATCGAACCTGCGGTCCACGAGAAACTCTATCTCGACAAAGATCACCTGAGGCAGGGGGCTGATGTTACTGATCGAGAGGCCAAAGCCCTGACACGCAAATTTTGCATGTTCTCTGGGATGTACGAATCGACAGGCAAGATCACCGAGAAGGACATATCTCTTCTATATCAGGCCGAAGTCTTGGAACTTACTAAGAATGGCAGTTACATGGGCATATGGGAGATATTTGCCATGTCCAGCGTATTAAAAGCCAAACTCTTCACGGCCTACCCCAAGAGAGGAAATCCAAATGTCCGAAGTGATATGCATCGGCTACTCTTTCCTAGGCAGCTGGAGTGTGCAGAAACGTTCCACTTAATGTGGACATCAACAAGGTTTCATGAAATGACTGGCGACCATTTCGTTCCAAATCACTTCGTACCTATGTTGGCCGTTGAAGGCCCAGAACCGTCTACCTCACATACCAATGACCTTCTTGGCATGTATGTAGCGGTGCGGTATGACTGTGCACCATACCCGGGTATTGTGATCGACGTGGACGACGAGGATGTGCAGGTTAAATGCATGCACCAAATTGGTTTGAACCGATTTTTTTGGCCCGACCGTGACGACATATGTTGGTACACGAAAGACGATATCATTCAGATAATTGCCCCACCAGAAAAGGTGACAGATAGGCACCTCCAAGTTAAGCCCTCCATCTGGCACGATATTCTCAAAAAGAGAACTTAAACAGGCCATGTTAAATTACGTTGTGCAACTTGTGCTTGCCCTAATTCCTGTTAAGGCAAGTGAACACTGCATTTAGAAAAGTCGCTCATTTATTGAATGTGATGTATGATACACCAGTACGTTTAATGTTGTCCCCTCCGTTACCATGGCGTCCCCCCCGTTGCCATGAGTCCCCTCCGTTACCTAGCCTTTAATTTTCCGTACATAAGAAACAAATATACCCATACAATAGATTTTGATACCATTGATGTATTGCGCCTAGTAGATTATATTTAATAATGAAATAAATTTTTAGGGGACTATACTTGCGAGACGCACAGTGTGAAAGCATCTCAATATCAAGGTTTTAGACAACTCACCACATATACTTAATTAATCTGTCATAACTTACACAACCAGAGGCAAATGTCTTGCTTTATCTATCATAAGGACACTTGAGGTATTAGCAAGATGCATTTTAATGAATAATACAACGTTGAAAGTATGTCGTCTACAGCAATTTTGTCGGTAACGGAGGGGACAAAAAGTATAATGACACGCAGCATAAATCTACACAATTTCTCAGAATTTGCTAAATCAGCCCGGCCCATGGTTCTGTTCACGTTAAGTTATGATTGCTACGTTGAATAAATAAAGAAAAAAAATGTTTTGGAAACTTCATTTTCATTATTCGTTCTTTCTCCAAATGCACCGCAATTATAGAATCACCCATATAATGACACTTTACAACAACTGCTCGATCAACATGCGCCACTAAAGACTAAGACCATCACTGTTAGACCTGCGGTTCCATGGATGAACGATAACATCAAAGAACTAAAGCGAAGACGGCGGAAGGCAGAACGTGAATGGAGGAAATGGAAAAATGATCCAATCGAGTGCGACCGTAAAAGAGCTCAATTCAAGCATTGGCGAAATGAATGTAAGTATACACATCATGGATGCATCCAAAACTGATCATTACAGCAGCCAGGTGTTAGAGTGTGCTGGGGACCAAAAGAAACTATTTAGGTTGATTAGCTCTCTTACTAAGCCAACACAACTGGTATCTTACCCAGATCACCAATCTCTATCGAAGCTCGCAGGTGACTTTGGAGACTTTTTTGTTATGAAAATAGACAAGATCAGGAGAGAACTGGATGACCTTAATGTTCCACCAATAAGCCTGCCGAAATCTGCCAAGACTGATTATCAAAAACTGACATTGTTTCAAATGTTAACGGAAGACGATGTTTCTAAACTCATTAGAAGGTCTCCAAACAAGCAGTGTGCGAGTGATCCGATACCAACATGGTTACTCAAAGAATGTAGTGAGTGCCTCTTACCTGTCTTGACTCTGCTGGTTAACGCATCACTGAAGCTTGGCTACTTCCCTAGCGAGTGGCAAAATGCGATAGTAACACCACTCTTAAAAAAAACAGGATTAGATCCAGTGTTCTCTAATTTTCGGCCAGTAAGCAACTTACCTTTTGTATCCAAGCTGGTTGAACGGGCATCCGTAAAACAACTGACAGACCACTTGGACCAGAATCATCCACTACCTGCACACCAGTCAGCCTACAGAACCTTCCACAGCACAGAGACAGCACTCGTCAAAGTCCACTCTGATCTGCTGCTAAATATGGATCACCAGTGCGTTACACTGTTGGTAATGCTGGACCTCAGCGCAGCGTTTGACATCATTGATCATACCATCATGATGGAAACAACGGAGTTCGAGGCCGGGGTTACGAATGCGGCTCTTAGATGGTTCGCCTCATATTTATATAACCGCACGCAGCAAATTCAATTATCTGGAACAACTTCAGATAAGTTTCTACTGAAGTACGGCGTCCCCCAGGGGTCCTGCCTTGGACCAGTGTTGTTTACGATCTATGCAGCAACATTGTTTCAAGTTATCAGGCAACATTTACCAGCAGCTCATGGCTTTGGCGCAAGTGCCCCCAGACAAGCCTGCTTTCTAGGAAGCAGGCTTGTCTGGGGGCACTTGCGCCAACTCATGGCTATGCCGACGACCATCAGCTGTACTTAGCATTCCGACCCGACGGTTCAGTTAATCAGGACTCTGCACTGATAACCATCCAAGAGTGTATCAGCGATGTGAGACAGTGGATGTTATCAAACAAACTTAAAATAAATGATAGCAAGACAAGAGTTTCTTATACTCGGTAGTAAGCAGCAGCTAGAGAAGGTTACCATCCAGGGGGTACAAGTTGGTGAAAAACAAATATTACAAGTAACGTCAGTGCGTAATTTAGGCGTAATATTTGACAACAATTTAAACATGGAAAACCACATATCTAAGCTGTGTTGTACAGTTTACTTCCAGCTTTATAATATTAAGAGCATACGGAGATATCTCACAAATGAGGCAGCGAATACAGTCGTACATGCCTTCATCACTAGCAAAATTGACTATTGCAATAGTTTAATGAGTGGCCTACCTGCATGTCTCATTAAGAAATTACAGTGTGTTCAAAACGCGGCAGCCAGGGTGGTACTAAATCTTAAAAAGTTTGACCATATAACGCCAGCTCTGAGACAGCTTCACTGGCTTCCACTGCGGTTTCGAATTGATTTTAAAGTATTAATGATGGTTTTCAGGGCATTGCATGATATGGCACCTGAATACATCAGTGAAATGATAATTAGAACAAATTGTGCCCGCTATAACTTGAGGTCCAACGAAGAAATTAAATTGAAGGTTCCCAAGGCCAATTGTAAGACACTTGGCAGACGTGCTTTTGCTGTCAATGCTCCAATGTTGTGGAACGCCCTACCAAGCGACCTTCGTTCGCTTGATACCTTAAGACAGTTTAAACAGGGCTTGAAAACTTACTTGTTCACTAAATTTATTGATGAAGGTTATTAGTGGTATGCATGTATTTCTTATTTCAGTGAGCTACCTATAACATGTTTATGGATAAGCGAGTATATTTTTTTTAATTACCCGGTTTACTTCAATGTACAGCGTCTTTGAACGGATTCACGGATTTGGCGCTATATAAACCCAATAATAATAATAATAATAATAATAAATAGTAGTAGTAGTATCATCAGTGTACATCTGTATCTGTTCTCGTCGGCGAACCGAAATCTCGCGCCTGTGGCTGCCAGCCGGGGTGCGAGGTGTCGGCGTGGGGTGTGACCTGGAGGGGAGGGGAGGGGGGGGGGGTGGAGAATTACTGGCCGCGCCGACATGGCTGGCTGGTTGGTGAAGCCTGGGCAAGAGCTGGCATGGGTAGTGGTGGTGGGGGGGCGGGGGAGGTAGTAGGGGGAGGGCGGATTAAGTGCGGGCGGGTTGAGGGCATGCGGTGGATCGACGCACAGTGAATAACACATTGGCTAATTGCTGTCTAGACCGGTTGAGCGAAGTGTCAGGTTTCACATCAAAAGCTCTCATAAGTAACCTCTTAATATCACTCATTTCTCAAATTGCTAGTTTCTATTGGTGTTCAAAGACGTGTCGGTCTGTTTAATGTCTGTCATAAAACTGAGTCATCGACCCCCGCCTTGTTACATCCACGCAATACCGAGCGAGTGAACAATAATAATAAAGCTGGCGTGCGTGCGAGCGATGTTGTTGTGAGTTCTTTTGTTAACTGATCAAGTCGTGCCGAGCGACTGGCCGGCGTAGGCCTGAATTAGTTCACCAGACTTGTAGGTACGGACATCTATTTTAAACATTGAACTTAGTAAATAGATGGGGCACCAAGATTTAATGCGCTTGCCGGATTACTCAGCGCCGTGTTATTGATATACCCGGGGGTCGTTACCGGGGTGTGGGTGGGTGTAGTGATGAGCAGGGTGGCGGGGGTAGGTAAACTGTGTTACTCAGCCCCGTGTTAGTGACATACCGAAGGTGGTTACCGGGGTGTGGGTGGGTGTAGGGATGAGCAGGGTGGCGGGGGTAGGTAAACTGTGTAGTCACGCAGACCAAAGTCACCTTGCCGAGCGTTATGACACGTCACCGCCTGCCTTAAGGTGACACCAAGTGGCGTCTTCGAGGAAAGACGACGCACGTGATTAGAGAGGAGGACGGGGGTGATCCAGATAAATAGATGCCACGTATTTTATCTTAAAAGTAATATATCATTAAGGGAGTAGTCAGCGGTATACCTGACATTTATGGGGATGGTAAATCTCTATCAACCTATTCCTCTATCAGCTGAATACTCAGAACGCCTCAAGCGAGATGCGGGATCAAGGACATGACACTTGCAGGTTGGTATCAGGGTCAAGAACAAGTGGGTGCGCCATGGAACGATAGGAGGAGGACAGAAGTCATCACTTACCGACATGTGGAGATTCGCTTATCGGTTAAGGAGTCTTCAATATAAGATGGAGAGATCGAAAGTTCTGGTCAAGAGGAATATGGTTTGGACGGACATGGTGAGCGGGGTGGGTTAAATGTATATGGGGTGTGGGAGGGGGTGTAAGGTGAGAGAGGTGAGAGAGGTGGGGGTGTGGGAGGGGGTGGGAGGGGGTGTATGGTCAGAGGTGGGGTGTGGGAGGGGTGTATGGTGAGAGGTGGGGTGATGCGAGACAAGCTTTAGCTACCATAGCGCATTTTCCATTAACAAAATTGACTTTCTTTGGATAATTTTCAGTGACAAAATTTGACTTTGACTTTTCATCTTTCATCAAACCTCATATTTTCCGAATGGGAACAGGAAAAGACAATGTTCTATCCAGAACATGAAAAGATAACTGTGTTACCCTCAAGATTACGTTTTTTTAATTCCCTAATATCCACAACACCTATTTTCAGTCCTTTGGAGTGTCACAAGGCTTAAAACATAGGCAAAATCGAAAATTTACATAACATATGGGTTCCCTGTAAATAGCCATAGCACCCTTAATATTGCTGGTAGGGACTTCATGTTACTTGTACCACTCTTGCCATGTTCTGGCCCTATACCATGTTTATAATAGTATTCCTCATTGTCAATTAACACTTTTTTTTTCTTTGATATACTTTATTTCCAAGATGGTGTATGATACAAGCGGTACAAGTATATGCATAACAACTGTATGACAAGGCCAATATATTTACCTTGTTACTACATATAATTGGTTTACCCCTACATACAGCCATACATAAATACATACATACCTACATATTTGCATACGTACAAAGAAAGGGAGTTGAACCTGCCAACTGTCTATTAACTTATATAAATCCCAAGTTACCCAATATCCCCCGCATTAGTTTAGTGTATACCCGATCTTTGGTATTCCCATACAGGTCTCCGGGAATAGCACGATAGTACTGAAGGCTTCGTCTACTTTACAAATAATATTTTGGAACGTCCAGCGCTTCAAAAAACTTGATCGCCTCGTTGAATCTTCCTTGGCGAGGTAGAATTCGTCTTTAACTCGTACTTTCAATTTAGCCGCAACAATCTTAGATATGGGCATTCCTCTACCCGCTAACGCGCCTTGCCTACTCAACCAGACGGAGTACTTCAAGGAATACAGAACAAAGGTGGCTACTTCAATGGGTACATCGGGGCGAATAGCATTAACGCCAAAAAATAATCTAAACAGGCTTAGAGGATTGTCTAATCCAGTTAATTTTGCAAAGAAGTTCCGAAATGAGTCGACTACCCCGTCCATCACAATGCAGTTAGTGTAACTGAATTAAGTTTCCCACTTGTCCTGGACATAGCTCACATTCGTCAGAATTTACCATATTCATCAAAAACTACTTTCGTTGACTTAAGAGTGTCTGGTGTACAAATTACCACTGATAATCCGACAGTTTTAAGTCTAGGGATTTCAAAAATATATTGCTAAAGATACGTTGAGGTTTAAAGTCCAACGGGATGAATTCTTCCCAGCGCTTCAAAACAGTTGGCGGCGTGTATTTTAAAGAACACAACTTCGCGTATACAATGTTAGTTGCGATCTTGGTGACAGGGATAAGAGCATCATCAACGACAAGTTGTGCGGTGCTTTCATTTGCGGGTCCTTCAAATTGCTCATTGAGTATCGATAACCAACTCTCAGGTATAGATCGCTTAATTTGTTCGTACTTACTGTTGTTTTCCGGGTTAATTCGTCAAAAAGCTTAAAACCGTTTATTTGCCAGATATCTGCTATGGATAGAATGCCCGCGTCTATAAATTCCTTGCTGAACAGTACAGTTCCCTTGGTGCCGGCTTGGATAAGCGGGTTTAAAAATAGACGCTGGTTAAGAACTCCACAGCTGGTAGTTGTATCCTTAGCGAAGTTAAGATTGAGTTTGGTCCATGCAGCTAAATATTCCCTATATACCGGTGGCATGCTGGTCACATTCCGATGATGTAGGTGAAACTTTGAGGACAGTAGGTCAGTGCCGAGGTGAGTGCCTCTATATAAACCAATGAAATGGAATGCTAGTATCGCCCATGAATAATCTTCTATCTTTATACTTAAAGAGTTTTTTTAACCATATAACCCGTTGGGCTTCTATCTTGCTTTTGATACTAACAAGGTTTAAACCTCCCCGTAAAAGTGATTGTTGTGCCACGTGTTTTGCAACTAGGTGTCTGCCCGATTTGCAGAGAAAATGGAGCGTGCTTTGTTCTATTTCTCTGGCGGCCCAATCAGGCATGGGCAAAATATTACTGAAGTACCAAATTCCCGCACTTGCCAGTGAATTGATGATGGTGATTCGACCCTGTAAAGTTAGCCGTCGTTGTTTCCACATATTTAATATGTTTTTGAATTTATCTACGCGTGGGCGCCAGTTATATCCTGAAAGATCAATATTCCCAAAGTGAAACCCTAAAATCTTGACAGATGTGTTGGACCGTTTGATTTCCATGGGACAGTCGGTTCGATTTCGGTACTTTCCTAACCAGAGACCTTCTGTCTTTTCAGTGTTAATACGGGCCCCTGACGCAGATTCGTACAGGCGGACCAGCGAGAACAGGCTCTTTATTGAGTCGGCTGTGCGTACTAGTATCGTGTTATCGTCTGCGTACGCTGATAGATTTTTCTCTTGGCCGTTAGGAAGCGAGATGCCTTGTATGCGGGGTTATAGTCGGACTGCGTTGGCGAAAATCTCGGCAGTTATGGTATACAGCAGTGGGCTTAGTGGGCAGCCCTGACGAGTTCCTCGTGATAGAGGGAAGAATTCCGAGAAATTACCATTATTTGAAACACAACTGTACGTGTTGGTGTAGCATAATTTTATCAGCTTCCTAAACTCCCTCCCGAAACAAAAGGATTGCAGTGTTTTATGCAAGAAGCCCCAGTCTACCCTATCGAATGCCTTCATCTGGTCTAGGCAGACTAGGGCACCAGGCAAATTATATTTATTGACATATTCAATTATATCCCGAAGGAATGCAGTGGTCTGTTCTATGGATCTACCTGCAACAGCACATGTCTGATCAGGGTGTATGATTGAAGGCATTACGTGCCTTAATCGGTTTACTAGTATCTTAGTCATCAATTTATAGTCAACATTTAAAAGTGAAATGGGCCGCCAATTTTTCAATTCTAATTTGTCCCCTTTTTTAAATATCAAAATAACTATACCTCGTCTTTGCGTTAAAGGAAGTTCACCATGATCAAGACTGTAGTTTAGTACCTCTATTAAATCGCGACCGATCACATTCCAAAATTTTTGGTCAAATTCGGCAGTTAGGCCGTCTGTCCCTGGAGATTTATTATTCTGAAACATATTGATTGCCTGTTCCCCCTCTTTTACCGTGAAGTAGCCTTCACATGAAGCCTGTTGTTGTTCAGACAGTCGTACATTTATTTGTTCTAACAGCATACCTTGTGCGGCCGGGTCTGTTGCTTCCTTAGTGTATAGAGTAGAATAGTAGGAAGCTTCCTCTCTAAGGATATCTGTCTGTTCAGAAATAATCTCACCCGTACTTTTGTGCAAAGAAGTTATGAGTTTGGAGTTCCCTTTCTGGCGTTCTAGGTTAACGAAGTATCGGGTGCATCTCTCTCCTTCTTCTAAGTGCTGTGCTCCCGACCTTATCAGGATCCCTCTACTTCTCTCTGTTTCGATTTTATCTATTTCTCCCTTTAGAGTATTTAAGTTCGTAGATATTTCATCGGTTACCTGATTGTCATTTAGATTCAAAAGTTGATCATACTGCCTTAGTTTAGATTCTAAAGTTTCCGATTCCTGTTTTCTTTTATTCCTCCCATACTCCCTGACGAGCGTTTGTACATAAGCCTGTGTCACGTCCCACCACATTCGTAAATCACTGTCAATTAACACTTAAGTGGGCAATAAATGTTCGTAGAAAAAAGGCATATTTTCCCCTTTCCGAGGGGTCAAATACGTTCAACTGAGCCAAAAAACATCCGGAAAGCATCAAATAGTTAAGAAAGTATTGTCTACGCCGGCCAGTCGCTCGGCACGACTTGATCAGTTGACAAAAGAACTCACAACAACATCGCTCGCACGCACGCCAGCTTTATTATTATTGTTCACTCGCTCGGTATAGGGCATGCAAGTGAATCTCGTTTTATGTGTGCGATACCTCACGAGATCAGATTTTGGGGACAACGTTGTTATATGCGACCTTAATTTTTCACTGCGCAACTCACTCGCTCCCTGCTTGACGAATCAAAACGCTCTCATTCTAGTCACGATGTAGGACGTGGAACCAGGCAAACTGCGTGGTGAACGAGGGGAGAAAAGGGTGGGTCCCTTCTAGGCCTCTATGTAACTTAAATAAGCACCTGTTAACTATCTAGTGACAATATATTGTTGAAAGACACTTTGAACTTGTATTTTCCCGTATCAATAACTGCGGTCAGTAAACTTGGCGCAGTACAGCCCGCTGAATACCCAATATTTGTGCTGGCCTGACTGTATTGCCGACGGCCGAATTACAGATGACAAACGGAATAAACCATAATAGGGTCTGTAAGTGACGTCACAGACAGCGCGCGTTCACCTCCAGCGAATCCGGTTTTGGGTACATGACACTTCACCGCCCCATATACATAACACGGGGAGCTCTTTGTAATTGCGTGAAACGCACAAAAAAACCAGCGTCGTTCGATTTAAAACTAGTATGGTATGGAGGTACAGCCCCAAACATTTACTCCACATGGTTTTCAACTCTAACAGTGCATTCATATCCAAAACATCACCGAGTCTAGTTTGACGCCCATAGTAAAGTATAGGGACCCGCTGACTCGTTGTACCCAGAATGGTTGTTTCTAGAGGTGAGCGCGCGCTGTCTGTGACGTCACTTACATACCTTATTGGCGAAAATGGGGAAACGGCTATTGTTTTCGACGTATCGATTTATCCAATGTTTCTCATACTGCTGATGCATATGGGTGATTTTATGAGCAGATATGATAGAGCCACTTGAGCTCAATACTACTTAATTGTTATTTTACCGCGAATGATTTTATTACAGTTTTGTCCAAATCAAGAAATCAATTATGACGGCTTTGACAAATTATAACTAAGCTTTATTTAAATGAAGCTTTGAATAGGAATAACATTATAAAAAAAAAAATTAACTGTATTAACTTAAATAATGTGACATATAAATATGACATATATAAATCCTCAATCATCCCCTTTGTATTTAGCAAATATTTGATGTCAAATAATGTGTACAATTTACCTATACATATTTGTGTGAGATATATATTACACATAGATATAGATCTAAGTATATGGGAAATGATATGTCTTTTACATATTTTTTAATCTATGATAAAAAAATTCAATTTGTCAAATCTTAGTTTTTTATTATATTGAAATATTGAGTTTTTTGCAAGTCAGCAATCAAGTGAACATACCAATAAAACATTGCAAAGAATGTAAATATAAATTAGACAAGAGTACAAAGTATGTGGATGCAAATAACTAAATCTATGAAGTGTGAAAAGTAAATCTATTGTATTTGATGATCTGATGTAAGAAAATGACATTATATCCCTGTATTCTATGTAATATAACACGAAACTGCTACTTTTGGAAATTAACAATTAAAAAAAAATCTATGAAGAAATAAAAAAGTTAACAGACTGCATAAACCTCTAGAACCTTTAAAGAAAATTAATGAATTTGCCAATGTCATGAATAATGTTTGTCATCACAGAAAGTAGAAAGTTGATTGTTATAGCCTACTGAATTGTAATGTCCAGTTATATTCTAAGTGTTGTAAACTGGTCTTTTCAAATAATGGAACATGTTATAATATATACTATAGCAACCGCGCAGAAGTCTATAAAAGTGATTATACAACACCAGTTTATTTATTATGACACACAGAATTTATTGGCAAAGCAATATGTCTTGGTGCTCTTGTCACAACTGTAGCTAAATGTTAGAGAAAAGAATAAAAGTAACAACATGTGCCATATATATTGATGATTAGTATCATTTTATTGTGATGTTTATACTGGTTGAATGAAAAAAAATATATATAAACCTGCCAAAGATGTTTAATGTTACTTTAGTCCTTATGTGCTACTTGTTATTATGGATGTTTTTCTTAATTTTTTTATTTTTATTTTTATTAATATACATCATATGTATAGACCTCAGGACAACAGTACCAAAAAGGTGCAATTTAATCAAAATTAAGTCGCACAATCTAAAGAGGACATCTTATCATTACAGAGTTATGCAGCATTAATTTCAATGTAGATTTTAATTTGCAAATGTCATGAACAACTTTTGTCACCCAGGGCTGATTTAATGTAAAACAAAGTTGATGATTATTATATCCTATTAAACCATATAATGTCCTATTTTTTTTTTAAAGTCATAAATTAATCTTTTCTTCATTTAAATTGATGGAACACAATCTAATACAATATACCGGTAGCAACTGTGAGATTTGAATAGCTTATATGTTATATTTATTACGGTACACACGATTTATTAACCAAGGAATGTGCCATTGTCATTAATGTTGTCGAATGCAGGAGAATTAAGAGATGACCTTGACCTAACAAAATGTAACATATATATTGATTATCCCTTTATTGGGATTTTTTTATGCCTATGCTGGTTAAATAAAAATGTTTCTATAATAATACCTTTAATAATATTACTGAATTCCTTATGGGTTAATTGTTATCAATATTTTTAATAGTTTGTTGTTCTCTTCTTTCTTTATTATATGTTTTATGTTTCACCAAGAAAAAAGTAGCTATGAAAAGTGTAATTTAATCAAATTAATTGGGCAACTTTAAAAGGAATTGTTATGAATTTGATGAAGTATGAAATATCTCATTTTTTGTACCTTCACTTAGTTTTTGTACCTTCACTTAGTTTTTGTACCTTCACTTAGTTTTCGTATCTGCTACATTTGAAATACTTGCAGATTTTATTTTATACCATATGTTGTCAACCTAATTAAACTGATATGATAGAAGCAAATCCAAGGCAAAGAGACAAATAGAAACTTCGATTTATTATCATCATGTTTATGCAATGTATGAGCAAAAAAGTAGTCAATCATGAAGGTCATACACTGAATAATTATTGACTTTGTAAGTTTGCATTACAGATTCCGGATGAAAATCTCCATATATTTAAAGATGCCACAATTTTTTAATAAGTTTTGTTTCCTTGTGTGTTTATGTCAAAAGTAGCAAAAGAAATTGTAATTTAATTAATCAAAAGGAAATATTACAATTAAAGATTTATACAGAATTGAACGGCTGAACGGCTGAACGGAGACACATCAGCTATACAAATTAATAATATCAACACAAGTGGCCACCTATAAAAATCTAAACACTTTTTGTTTTATAAATTAAGGCTTAATTCCACCATTCCCATAAAGAGGAAGCATAGATTATCTATTTTTGCTAGCATATTTGAAAGGACCCGTTAAACTGAGGTATGACTGAAGTCAACTGCTTCATGTATATACTTCTTTGGATATTAAGTTTGCCGCACAAGTTTAACTTAGATCCAGATCATTATACCGGTAAGCCGATAAGTACATGTAAGCTAGCTCACTCTGTGGAAATGGAAAAGTCACAGTACTGGTCTATTTTGTGGTTCTCATGAAACTGTTTGTCAAAATACACATCGATACTATGAATGTAACATAACGGAAGAAATTTAGAAAGATAATGTTAGCACAGTAAATTTACAACGTTGTTCTTTTGAAATTTGCCTATTTGAATGGTAGTTGCATTCAGGATTGAAAAACTGTAATTTTGACGGCAAAGGCTGTCCATACCTGTCACCCGATCACTCCAGATCAGTGTAAACATTGGGAAATCATCTACCTGTTGTGCGCCTAATTAACTGAACGTGGCCAGTATTTTTTTTTTTTTTTTTTTTAATAAAATGCTTTATTTAGCAATCAACATGAAAATACAGATACATATATCAATTACAAGTAACGAAAAAGAGATCACACTAATTTTGAAACAATCATGTCAATCATAGAACATATTTCAGGCTTATCGCACTGACTATATGTATATTTTCTAAAACGTAGTTCAGAATAAAAAAAGTTATGACTAGACAAGTTTCTCATTGGTACAGAACCGCATTGCATCATAAATTCTTTGTATAAAAGATATGATATCAAATAGATAATAAAAACTGCATTATTTGCAATATTGGTTATAATAATATCAATAAATAAGATCTTTCTGTCTAGTACTTGTTCAACATATGACCAGGTATATTTTGCGCGGGGACATTCATACAGAAGATGCTTAAGGTCATGCTCCTCGTTACATTCTGCGCACTGTGCGTCGTTAGAAAGTTTCCATTTATATAGGTTGGCTTTACAAGCCAATATATGGTGTAGGGTTTTATAGTTAAACTCAGCTATTTTCTTGTCGAACACGTTCTTAACTTTTCTCAAATAGACATCTTTGAAATCTATATTTTCGTTGGGAAACATTTTTTTCCATTTGACTTCCGATGGCGGTTTCGAGATTAACTGTTTACAATAAGAGGTGTAGTAGGTCTTACTTTTCGTACTAAATGATTTTATCTTGATATTGTTGTTTTTGTCACTAAATGTTGCTGGGTCGTGGTTTAAAACAGCGCCGCACAATTTTTTTGTGGCTATCTTTAGTTGGTATAGTTCTTGTAAAAAAAATTGCTGTTAATGACATGTTCTTAACAAGATAAGATTAACAAATTTTGCCGTCTCTGATTTGGAGGTTTCCTATATCATGGAAGCCTTGTTGATACCATGTATTAAAATACAGACATTGTTTGTGCTTGCTGGTTCCATTAGAAATAGTTATATTTTGATTGCCCCAAATGTGCTGTGTAAGTGCTTGGGATGTGTCTGTTGTTTCTGGCTGGTGCCTTCGGAACTGATTAAATGCTAAAATAACCTCTCTATAAAATATGGGTATTTTGGATAGTATGGGGTATGATCGTTCATCCTTAAAGGACTCGCCATGATAAATATTATCCAAGCCTATTGATTGGAAGTAGCAATTTGCCACTAATGCCCCGTTAGAGTGTTTTGCACTTAAAATTCGTGTATACCAGGCTGCTTTTAAGGACTTAAGGTAGCAGTCAATATCAACCATATTCAATCCACCAGTTTCAATAGGAGCTACGATCAAGCTCCGCCTTAATCTATCTCTCTTTCCCCACAGAAATTCATAAAATGCTTTCTTTAATTGTTTAATTGTGTCACAAGAGACGACACCGCAACTAGCTATAAAGGTGATTTTTGAAAGAGCTAAGCTTTTTAGTATGGTTATTTTACCAAGCAGGGTGAGCCTTCTTCTCTTGAAGTCAGTGAGTACCTTTTCTACAGATCTTAGTTTGCTTTCCCAGTTTAACTTGTAGCATTTTTCTGTATCATGACCAATAAACATGCCTAAAACTCGCACAGGTTCGTCCGTGAAAGATATACCGCTAAGCGATCCCGTCAGCCCTCGTCTGCTTCCGATTGCCATACCAAAGGTCTTTTCCATATTCAACAGTGGTCCAGCATAGCGTGAGAATCGGTTTATTTCCTGTATTGCTTCCCCTATATATGCGATGTCGCTTAGAATTAGTGTCGCATCATCGGCATACTGTGATAGAATTAGTTCCTTTATGTTACCGTTTATGTTTATTTCATATCCTTTTATATCTTCGTTGTGTCTGAGGCGGATTGACATTATTTCTACAACAAGTACGAAGAGGAGAGCTGATAATGGGCAGCCTTGTTTAACACCTCTGTTTATTGAGAATTCCGCTGAAATGTGGTTATTGTTTTTAATGTATGCAATTGGTTCCGTGTACAGGGTTTTAATATAGTCTATAAATATGTCACTAAAGTTGAAGGTCTTCAGGGTTTTGAAAATAAAGTTCCATTCGACCGTATCAAAAGCCTTCTGAAAGTCCAAAAAGATTAATACTCCTGGCTTTTTATACCTTTCAGCGTGTGTTCTAACGTCTTCGATAAGGCGTATATTTTGGCCAATAAAACGCTTTTTAACGAACCCAGTTTGGTCAGTGTTGACTATTTTACTCAAGACCTTATGTATGCGGTTGCTCAGGCAGAATGATAGTATTTTGTAATCCACGTTACATAAGCTTATTGGTCTGTAGTTTCTTAGATCTTCTCGGTTTCCTTTTTTAAAAATTAGCGAAATAGTGGATGACCTTTGAGACCTAGACAGATGTCCGTCTTTTAGACAATCGTTAAATAAATTAACAAGGAAGTGGCCGATATGCGGCCACAAAGCTTGATAGAATTCGCTGGTTAAACCGTCGTTTCCAGGTGATTTGTTTTTCTTTAAGTTTCTTTTGATCGCCTCGTCACATTCTGGTTTTGATATTTCGTTGCTCATTTTACATTTTTCTTCTTCGGAGAGTTTCTTTGTCACTTTTGTTTCATTAATATATTCAGTAACATTTACGTCTGCTTGTGCGTGTGACGCATATAGCCCCTCATAAAAGCGCCGGGCCTCAGAGAGTATTTCCCTGTCAGACTTTACTTTTCCTTGATCAGTGTTGAGACTGCTGATAGCATTAAATGTTTGCCTTCGTTCCTCAAGTCTGAGAAAGTAGGAAGTGTTTCTTTCTCCCTTCTCTATCCACTCGGCTTTGGCTCTTATTTGGGCCCCGCGGGCGTCTTTTAAATACAAGTTATCATATTTCTGTTTCATATCTCTACTACTTTTTAACAGGTCGGAGTTAATGGGATCCAACTTAAGTTTTTCCTCTAATTTTAGGATTTCTCTTTCTACTAAAACCTTTTCTGAATTACTTCTTTGAGATTTTCTTATACCAAATTTGATTGAAAATTCTTTAATGCGGATCTTAAATAAGTCCCATATGTCTCTTGCTTTAGTTACATTTGAATACTCGGAAAGGGTCTCATCAAATAGTGTCTTAACATGGTCTACATATTCGTGGTTGTCTAATAGTGCATTGTTAAGTTTCCAATAACCTTTTCCTCTTTTGTTAATGTTCTTCTGAAATTTTACAATAAGTGCTCTATGGTCTGGAACGGGCGCTAGATTGACTTTTATATCGTCAACGCATGGGGAAAGGTTTGTACCAGCCAAGATATAGTCTATTCGACTCTTGGTGTAGGTTGGGGCATGACCGAAATATGTATAACCCGGGTCATCTCGGTTTCTAGCGCGCCAGAGATCCTTCAAGTTACAAGAATCTATCAGTTTCGACAAGTGCTTGCTACATGCTTCAACTTTACTAGATGAACGATCTTTTGCAGAGAGCGTAGAGTTTAAGTCACCGCATACTATGAGATTAACATCAGTCAGGCTATATTGTTTAACCCATTTCAAAGATCTTTTGAAGAATTCAATTCTGGCCTTAATGTTGTTCGGAGCATATAGATTAACCACTGTATATACATCTCCCTTTAACCTCAGGTTAATTAGTAGCCTCCTGCCGTCACTGGACTCATGTCTGTTAATTACTTGAAAATCTGGCTGTTTACTTAGCAGGATAGAGACGCCTCTAGAATGAGCTGAATTAGTGACACAGTGAAATTGTGCTCCTTGCCATACACGATGTACACGTTCATTAATCTCACTTAAGTTTCCTTCGGTGATAAATGTTTCCTGAATACACATGACGTCAATGTGATTGTCAATCGCGTATTGCATAACAGTTCGTAATTTGCTTGAGTTCCGTACCCCTCTAACATTAAGAGACATTACATTAAGATTTACCACTTTGCTGTCATCATTCACGCATGTACTTGCGACGGCCATGTCGTTGGTGATAGTTTTGGGATGACACATGTTTTTCAGTTTTTTCCTTTTACCGTTTTAGGCGTATTTCTTACCAATCACAATACCGGGATTGGGTTCCGAGGTGTATTGCAGCAGGGGTAGTCGCGTGTCGTTAGTCCTTGGACGGTTCCGTGGTCTTCGGGAGGATGTATCGGATTGAAGGCATGGACAGTATCCTAGGGCGGTTGGCTGTTGTCCGTGCGGTTGTCTGCATCGCGAGGGGTATCCCCTCTCTGGACTTTGGGCGGGTTGTCTTTGGTCGGGGTACTCTCAGTCTCTTTGCGTTTGATGCTCTGAGACCGGTGCTCAGTGCGTCTCCCCGGTTCACTGTGCGTCCTCTGGGAAGACCTCGTGAAGTCTGCTATCGAGGGTTGTCTGTCCTGTCGTATACGTCGGGCGACAGTGCGTCCCTGTTCGTCAACGTCTTGATGGTGTTTGTCTGGTTGTTCTGGTGTTTTGGATCTAGTGAGTCCGTCTACTTCTGTTGATGGCGGTATTCCTGCCGCATCCTTGCGGATATCCATCAGGATCTTGCCAAGGTTGTTTTGTCCGGGCCAGAATTTCGGTTGGGTTCTGCAGGTTAGGTCAGCGTTTAGGCCAGTTCCCCAGAGTCGGTTCCGGCTGCTTTCGGCAATGAATTCTTTGCTGTCTCTCAGGCTTTCACGGAATGGTTTGCATTGTTTCACTTTGAGCAGAAGGAGGGTTTTCATTAATTCAATGTCCGATTCTCTGTTTAAGTCTTTCGGTAGTTGCTGGCCCAATTTATAGGCTTCTCCTGCATGGCGAGATTCGAGAATTTCTTCCGCGATGTCCTGCTTTCCCTCGAGCGACGCCCGTTTCCATTGATAGGCTTGTTCGACACTGTGGAAGGTCTTCCCGAAGGCTTCGATACTGCATGAAAAGAAGTTTGACATCGGCGAAAGGTGTCCGCTGAAAGCCGTGATATTGTCGGCGGTGTTTTTAGCGGGACAAACGTCCGCGCCTGCCTTGTGACCCGCTCCGTCGCACGCTCTACATCTGTCAGAGAACTGGCCGTCGTGGAATATCCGGCATCTCATGTCCACGATGTAGGCACTGCGGTTCAATACGGGACTGACGGGGGCTTTCGCATAGAAGTACCGATCTCCGTTCTTATAGTTGGTTAGTTTTCCATTTTGGTCTCTTTCTTTGGAGTATTTCACGTTGCTTCGCAGCTCCACCCCTTTGGCTTCCATGTATTTGTTGATTTCATCGTTTGATACTGAAAGCGGTAAGTCTTTCACTGTGATTTTTTCGGCCTTTTCTTCGGGGTTGTATATGCGGGTCACTGCGGGGTTCTGCTCATATAACGGTACTTGCACCGTGGTAATTAGCAGGTTTCTTCGCAGGATCAACTCTAGCCTGGCGGCTCGGGATGTCAAGTATATGCGCCATATTTCCACGTATGTTTTGGGCTCCGTCGATATTCCTTGCTCCTATGACTCGCTCGACAGCTCTGCAGACATCGAGCGAGGCGAGCTGTGTATTGTTTGTTTCGACGTAATCCACATAATCCGACTGCTTGAAGAAGACCGGCTCCACCCGTTCAGCTTGAGCGGTTACGCGCTCAACGGCAGTCGAGGTTTCTCCCATGATCGTGTCGGTTTCCGAAGTGAAACAAAATGTTTCCCTTTTCAGGTGCGAACAGTAACGTCCAAACTGGTGCAAAAACGCAAAAAGCAATCCAAATAAGTGCAGTTCGTCAGAAATGGTGTATCCACTGTTTGCAGTGGATGTTCATATGTTATATTTACACAGTTTGCAGAGCAGCTCTATCTGTAGATAGGGCGAATCGTCCAGGAAAGTCAGAGCTTCCAAGTGCGTGGCCTTTCTATCTGACTCTCTATGACGCTCTATGAACGTGGCCAGTATTGTGGAAAACGACATGTCCCAAGTGTCATCTACCAACATATCGACACGAATAAGTTAACAGATCTTTATTTAAGACGCACGAAAGACGAATTGCGACCCACCCCTTGTTCGGCGAGCCGGCCGCGCAGCTTGCCTGGTTCCGCGTCCTATGTCGTAACTAGTATGACAGCCCTCTGCGCGCGGTATCCAATGTTACGCAGGGGGCGAGTCAGGCTGCGCACTGAACAAAAAGCACGTGTTCGTTTGTTTGTCCCCAAAATCCCAGGCCGGAAGTAGAACCCGCGAGAACTGACATGCCCTATTGCGTGGATGTAAGAAGGCGGGGGTCGATGACTCAGTTTTATAACAGACATTAAACAGACCGACACGTCTTTGAACACCAATAGAAAAACTAGCAATTTGAGAAATGAGTGATATTAAGAGGTTACTTATGAGAGCTTTTGATGTGAAACCTGACACTTCGCTCAACCGGTCTAGACAGCAATTAGCCAATGTGTTATTCACTGTGCGTCGATCCACCGCATGCCCTCAACCCGCCTGCACTTAATCCGCCCTCCCCCTACTACCTCCCCCGCCCCCCCCCCCCCCACACCACCACTACCCATGCCAGCTCTTGCCCAGGCTTCACCAACCAGCCAGCCATGTCGGCGCGGCCAGTAATTCTCCACACCCCCCCCCCTCCCCTCCCCTCCAGGTCACACCCCACGCCGACACCTCGCACCCCGGCTGGTTGGCGCAAGTGCCCCCAGGCAAGCCCGCTTCTCTAGGGGCACAACGGTAACAATGTTAAAATCTTTCGACGTTAGTAGGGAATCGACTGTAGCTTTTATTATAATGTGTGCCCGCACAGAGGAAACACCAACGTCAAGAGCGGCAGCGAAGGAGAGTGATCACTGGTACCAAGGCAAGTGCCGGAAACTTCAAAGGGGCCCCGCAACCATCCAGAGACATATTCATATACAGAGTGCATTATGAGACGGGGCTCGATGAACTCCGTGAACATCTAACAGATCAACGATTCACGGTGAGATCTCTACAAATGGTGTCTCATCCGGACAGTAAATTTAAATCATTCCGCTTAACAATTCCCGCCTCTGAGTTCGACGCATTGTTTGACGAGACGCTGTGGCCCGATGGGGTTCGAATCAGAATGTATGTCCCACCAGGTCGGGTGGATGGACAAAACGCATAGCTATAATGTTACTCTTGATCCTACGTATTGTTATCATGGATTCTATTCTCTCTATTGCAAAATATAACTCCCAGGGGCACGGAGAAGGTCGGATGGCGTATGTACGAAGTTTAATGACGAAATGTGATATCTTGCTCATTCAAGAGCACTGGCTTTTAAGCGATGAGCTAACCAATAGTTTCTTCGAGAATAATATAAAGAACGTCTCCTCTTATGGTGTGTCCGGAATGGAATGTAATAATCTGTTGACTGGTAGGCCGTACGGTGGCTGTGCCTTTCTGTGGAGGAATAGTCTCGTCGCAACTGTGACACCTGTCAATACAAGAAGTAGACGGCTCTGCGCGATACATATTAATTTTAAGCCAAAGTCTGTCGTATTATTTAATGTCTATATGCCTTGTGACACGACATACGATAAGAAAAACGCTGAGGAGTATGAATCAATTCTGATCGAAATATCTGAAATATCACAACGTAATGAAGGTTTCATTATTGTGGCCGGTGGTGACTTCAATACTGATATGTCCCGCCTCAACTCATCACACACCAAGTCACTTGTCAGCTTCATTACGAATGAAGACCTCTATAATTGTCTGTTACACCCAACTGCCAATGTTGTCTTTACGTACGAAAGCAAAGTGACAAGTAATCGGTCCACTATTGATCATTTTCTGGTTACTCCTAATGCAGTCCCAACGATTCAGTCATATTGCTCAATGCATGACGGTGATAATTTATCAGATCATATGCCTCTTGCTCTTACGATCGTGCTAGATATTCAACATGCTGAAATGAATGACGTCCCGCCGCATGGCGACCGTATACCTAACTGGAAACGGGCTAAACCCCTGATATTGTGTCATACAAGGACAAGTTAGACACAAACTTGTCAAATATTACGATACCATGGCAAGCGCTACAGTGTAACGATCTGTTATGTGATAACCAGGGACATTGTGTAGATATAAATAACTTCATAATAATTTAATTGAGGCATGTCTGAAGGCAAGTTCCGAATGTATACCTGCAATTGGGGTGAAAGAAAAAGTGATACCGGGTTGGAACGACCAAGTCCAAGCACATAAGGAGCGTGCTATATTCTGGCACAAGATATGGAAAGAAAACAATTCACCACGGGAGGGACTCCTGGCCAATATCAGACGCTCAACCAGAGCACGGTATCACTATGCAATAAGAAGCGTGAAGCAAAACAAAGACTTCCATATTGCCACTAACATGTCTGAGGCTGTACTCGCTAACAAATCGAGAGACTTCTGGTCAGAAGTGAGCAAAAAAAGAGCAAAAACCAATAATCTCCTGCCCACTACTGTAGATGGGATGAATGGGAAGCGCGAAATAGGAAATTTGTTCGCTAAGAAGTACGAGTCTCTGTACAACTCAAGTACCACTCATAAAGACAAAGATATGTCCGACTTGTTGCAAACCATGAATAGCAACATTTATCACTCGTGTCAGCATAAAGACTGTTATTCCGACCATGCTGTCACCATGTCTGACGTCAAATCAAATGTTAAGCTATTAAAACAGCATAAACATGACGGGAATACTGGTCACTACACAGATCACATAAAATTTGGCACGGAGAAATTGTACTCGTATCTGTCTCTGCTGTGTACCAGCATGCTGTCACATGGATGTACACCAGAAGGATTCCTATCCTCCACTATTATTCCTATTGCAAAAAATAAGCGCAAATCTCTTAATGATTCGGAAAACTATCGAGGAATCGCTCTTAGTAGTGTCTTGGGAAAACTGCTGGATCATATACTACTAGAAAAGAATGCTAAAGTATTTAAGACTTCAGACCTGCAATTTGGCTTCAAAGCCGGTCATTCTACCACCCAGTGCTCTTTTGTTGTGAAAGAAACTATCCAATACTATATCAATCGTGGCAGCCAAGTATATACCATGTTCCTCGACGCATCTAAAGCGTTCGATAAAGTAGAATATATCAAATTGTTCCATCTGCTGCTCAGCAAACGATTATGTCCCGTAGTTGCAAGAGTCCTGGCAGTCATGTACACATCACAGGGGGTAAGAATAAAGTGGGGCGACCACGTTTCAAACTTCTTCCGAACAAAAGGTGGTCAAACAAGGGGGAGTGATGTCCCCTATACTTTTCGGAATCTATCTAGACGAACTATTAGATAGACTTAAAATGTCTGGATATGGATGTCACATAGGGCAGTTATTTGCGGGCGCAAGTGCATATGCAGACGATGTGACCCTGCTAGCACCCACCAAATATTCCCTATATCGTATGCTAAATATAGCTGATACCTTTTCCAAAGAATTTAATGTTAACTTTAATCCCACCAAAAGCAAAGTAATGGTTTTCTCCAATGCACAATATGTTAATACTACCATAACGTTTAACGGATCAATACTGAGGAATGTACCTGCGGTTGTGCATCTAGGAAACCATTTGGGTCAGACTGTTAATGACATCGAGAAATGCACACATGATTTTTACAGACGGGTCAATATCACACTGGCTCAATTTGGACATGTCTATACGGATACCAAATATAAATTATTTAAATCTTTTTGTATGCCATTATATGGCTGCCCTCTCTGGGACCTCAGTCATGCAAGTGTGGAAAGGTTTTTCGTTGCTTGGCGCGAGTGCGTTCGTAGGATATGGGACATCCCAAATACCACTCATTGCTATCTGCTCCATCTCATATGCAATGACGATTCCGCTCACGTGCATATCCATAAACGTTTCCTAAAATTTTGGAATCTTGGAAGGTCGAATAACAAATATGTTTCTATGTGCCAAAAACATGCCATTGATGGAAGCCAGTCTGCAGTTGGCAACAGTTTAACCTTTGTATGTCAAGATGTCAAGTATAAGCTTTATGATTAAGATCGATACCACGCACTTAGAAACAGCTAACTCCATTCGCGAATTTGCACTATTTAGGGACTCAAGCTATATTCATGGGGAACAAGATGCAAACGTTGCTGATTTACGAGAAATTATTAATGTATTGTGCACTAGTTAAACAGGCATCCATCCATTAATGTATATACCTGAGCTTGTATTGTTTTATTGTTTAGTTAAAATCGTTTCTATTGTTCTAGTGTTTAGTTAAAATCGTTTCTATTGTTTTAGTGTTTAGTTAAAATCGTTAATTGTTCAGGCGGGCGGCATTGTTTAGCCTAACTTGCTCATTCCATGTTTATATGTGTACCTTGAGTACGAATAAAGATATATATATAGTGTTTACGTATTCTATATACCTTGTTCTATCATCTGACATCAATAAAGTGTGTCGACACTAGGTTGTTTCGGTTATATTTTCGCGAGGAAATGTTGGAGCACACAACTGTTCCCGACCAGCCGTCCGCCATATTTGTTTTTGGCGGATGCCGGTACCTGTGAATGCGACTTGGTTCCTCCTCTCCGTTAGCATATGACTCTCCGCTAGAGGGCCTTGTCAGTCGCTCACTTAGAACTTAAGGACAACAGCAGCGCCCGCTTTCATATGTGATTGACTGTTGCCATGTTTGGGACCCAGGCTACAAATAGTTCAAATGGTGGCGGGATTTGCCAGGTGGCGCTGCATACGCATGGCGGTTGGTAGGGAAAAGTCGCATGCTCCAACATTTGTCCGCGAAAATATGACTGCAACAATCTAGTGTTGACACACTTTCTTGATGTCAGAAGATAGAACAAGGTATATAGAATACGTAAGCACTATTATTGTACGCGCCCACATTATAATAAAAGCTACAGTCGATTCCCTACTAACGTCTAGGGATTTTAACATTGATACCGTTGTGCCCCTAGAGAAGCGGGCTTGCCTGGGGGCACTTGCGTCAACCCGGCTGGCAGCCACAGGCGCGAGATTTCGGTTCGCCGACGAGACTTCCGCAGGCCGCAAACGGCGATATTGGTCATTTGAATAACAGCCCTCGATAGAAGTGGATATATCTCGGCCAAATGGATACTAAATAAGTTGGATTTTCGTGTACGGCATCCAAACAAGTAAGTCTTTCAGCTCATAACAATTATATATGTGTACCTGCCACCATATCTGCCCTAAAAGTACTTCCTCAAAAGTTCATCTACTTCCTCAGTCCTCAATTTGACTTCCTCGTTTTAGTCCATGCCTATTTATTCGGCTATTATTGCCAATATTGGCATTGCCAGTATTGGCCATATATTTGTGCAATAGATCTATCTGTAATTTGATTCTTCGAAAAAAACATCCATATTCTCTCACCTTTCAAATGACGAAGCTGAAATCCTACTGTGCCATGGGCGTCTTTGCCCCGCTTTAACAAAGTTTGGTCATATCGCGTCAATGGGAGAAGGAAGGGAGAGTGAAGCCATGTCCCCACTGGGGGTAACTCCCTACTCTTTGCGAAGAATGACATGGGATCTTTATCCTGCGACTAGCCCTGTTGGCAACATAGGCGATCTCCCGGCAGATGGAGCTCGTTCCTCGCATCACAATTTTTCCCATGACTATGGCGTAAGCGTAACGCCCTCTGCCGGGAGATCGACGAGAACTGTGACGTAACAGCAACATAGCCGCGAGGAGAAGTTGTAAAAAAAAATTGTTAGAAAGTTTTGCCAGTACGAAAAGTGATCCCATTTGTGTGTATTCAATCACTTTGCCGACGGAACTATAAAGGTATGAAGAACAACTTGACACATCGATAAGGACCGTTTATGTGTGTACTTTTCTGCGATAGCCGCCCTAAGAGTGCACATTTTTGAATCAATGCTAAATTTGAATGTTTACTTCATGGCCCTCCGGCCCGCTCCCCAGAGCGGATAAGCCAGGGAGGGGCATGCAACAGGGCTATCCTGCGACCACACATAGGCCACAGCGGGGCACGAACCACCGATCCACGTGCCGTTAGGCCACAGCGGGGCACGAACCACCGATCCACGTGCCGTTGGGCCACAGCGGGGCACGAACCACCGATCCACGTGCCGTTGGGCCACAGCGGGGCACGAACCACCGATCCACGTGCCGTTGGGCCACAGCGGGGCACGAACCACCGATCCACGTGCCATTAGGCCACAGCGGGGCACGAACCACCGATCCACGTGCCGTTGGGCCACAGCGGGGCACGAACCACCGATCCACATGCCGTTAGGCCACAGCGGGGCACGAACCACCGATCCACGTGCCGTTAGGCCACAGCGGGGCACGAACCACCGATCCACGTGCCGTTAGGCCACAGCGGGGCACGAACCACCGATCCACGTGCCGTTGGGCCACAGCGGGGCACGAACCACCGATCCACGTGCCGTTGGGCCACAGCGGGGCACGAACCACCGATCCACGTGCCGTTGGGCCACAGCGGGGCACGAACCACCGATCCACGTGCCGTTAGGCCACAGCGGGGCACGAACCACCGATCCACGTGCCGTTGGGCCACAGCGGGGCACGAACCACCGATCCACGTGCCGTTGCTCTGGTGGCCAGAACACTCAGTGGGGAAATATACACATAAAAGATCATTTCGGTTGATCATCAAGAGCGGATCATACGGTATTTTATTTCGAAACACTGATACTGTAGGTCAACTTACCGGGGGTATGGGAGGCAGTCGTCGCCAGGTTTTGACACCTATATTACTCTCTAAATGGTTAACGATAAGCTGGCAATCAACCCCTGGAGAAACAAAAAAATAACAGTAAACACGTTACCATAAAACTTTCAGTAGATAATTTGCACCATTTGATTCAGGTTCATACAACTTATGTTTTTTTGTGTTAGACAATGCGGCGTTCAGTTCAGTTACGGTCATGCAACGAAACCAGTGACGTACCACCGCTCACGAGACAATCTTCGACGAGGGTAACGGCTCTGACGTCATGGCTGTGCTGTGACCTCACACTTGACCTGACCCACATCTTCCAGTCGCTGTCCGGATTGGCCGGAATATATTCAAATTGGACGATAACTGTGTCCATACCGCCTGAGAACACAGAGGTTCCCTTCTTGTTGACACACAGGGTCAACACGTCGGCCTTGTGACTTTGGTAACTCTGCAACAAGAATCAATAGCACATAACCAATAGGAAATGACCATTAGGAAATAAATAATTGTGTATATAAAACAAGCATGCCGTACGTGTCATTATTTATAAGTTACTCATACATCTTGTAAATGTTTGGAATGGAAAGGATGCAATAGGTGCATCTCGGGTTGGAAACTGGTTTTCTCCTGCACTACGTCGTAAAAATTCAGCTATCATGCCTTACGGTGTGACAGCCAACGCCCAGACGATGGTTTCTTTGCTGCGGTCCTGTCGCGCCATTGTAAGACGCCGGATGGCGTGACCCGAGTGGACGCTCCAGATCCGTACGTTGTCCACTCCACCAGTCACAATCACGTTCTCCCCACTGTGCCAGGCCAGAGACAGGATCCGCCCTAAGGATAGATATACACGGTGACAGACCAGAGACAGGATCTGCCCTGTGGATAAATATACTCGGTGATATGCCAGAAACAGGATCCGCCCTGCGGATAGATATACATGGTGACAGGCCAGAGACAGGATCCGCCCTGTGGATAGATATGGTGACAGGCCAGAGACAGGATCCGCCCAGTGGATAGATATACATGGTGACAGGCCAGAGACAGGATCCGCCCTGTGGATAGATATACATAGTGACAGGCCAGAGACAGGATCCGCCCTGTGGATAGATATACGAGGGGACAGGCCAGAGACAGGATCCGCCCAGTGGATAGATATACATGGTGACAGGCCAGAGACAGGACCCGCCCTGTGGATAGATATACATGGTGACAGGCCAGAGACAGGATCTGCCCTGTGGATAGATATACATGGTGACAGGCCAGAGACAGGATCCGCCCTGTGGATAGATATACATGGTGACAGGCCAGAGACAGGATCCACCCAGTGGATAGATATACATGGTGACAGGCCAGAGACAGGATCCGCCCTGTGGATAGATATACATGGTGACAGGTCAGAGACAGGATCCGCCCTGTGGATAGATATTCATGGTGACAGGCCAGAGACAGAATCCGCCTAGTGGATAGATATGGTGACGGGCCAGAGACAGGATCCGCCCAGTGGATAGATATACATGGTGACAGGCCAGAGACAGGATCCGCCTAGTGGATAGATATGGTGACAGGCCAGAGACAGGATCCGCCCTGTGGATAGATATACATGGTGACAGGCCAGAGACAGGATCCGCCCTGTGGATAGATATACATGGTGACAGGCCAGAGACAGGATCCGCCCAGTGGATAGATATACATGGTGACAGGCCAGAGACAGGATCCGCCCTGTGGATAGATATACATGGTGACAGGCCAGAGACAGGATCCACCCAGTGGATAGATATACATGGTGACAGGCCAGAGACAGGATCCGCCTAGTGGATAGATATACATGGGGACAGGCCAGATACAGGATCTGCCCTGTGGATAGATATACATGGTGACAGGCCAGAGACAGGATCCACCCAGTGGATAGATATACATGGTGACAGGCCAGAGACAGGATCCGCCTAGTGGATAGATATACATGGGGACAGGCCAGATACAGGATCTGCCCTGTGGATAGATATACATGGTGACAGGCCAGAGACAGGATCCGCCCTGTGGATAGATATACATGGTGACAGGCCAGAGACAGGATCTGCCCTGTGGATAGATATACACGGTGACAGGCCAGAGACAGGATCTGCCCTGTGGACAGATATACATAGTGACAGGCCAGAGACAGGATCTGCCCTGTGGACAGATATACATGGTGTCAGGCCAGACAAGACAGGATCCGCCCTGTGGATAGATATACATGGTGACAGGCCAGAGACAGGATCCGCCCAGTGGATAGATATACATGGTGACAGGCCAGAGACAGGATCCGCCTAGTGGATAGATATGGTGACAGGCCAGAGACAGGATCTGCCCTGTGGATAGATATACATGGTGACAGGCCAGAGACAGGATCTGCCCTGTGGATAGATATATACATGGTGACAGGCCAGACAGGATCCGCCCTGTGGATATATATACATGGTGACAGACAGATGCAATCTGTACCACTATAATACCGGAAGCGTGAGGTTAAAAGTTGAAGTACATAAACAATTCTAATTATCATATATGTTGAAATTATAATTTTAATTTGTAATCGACAAACGTGTGCAAAATACCTGAGCGGACGTGTGACGATACAGATCGACGTAGATAAACAATTCTAATTATCATATATGTTGAAATTATAACTTTAATTTGTAATCAACAAATCAAGGGCCGCCCGCGCCCTTTCTGTCAAGGCCGCATCATTACCATCTTCAGGGTTTTAGGCATAGGGGGTAGATTGCGCTCAGGGTTTGGGTTGGGGTCAGGGTTAGGTACCCTCTGTTTCACCCGTCGCCTCACCTGCCTTTTGCGGAAGGCCCGCCCGCTCTGTCAAGGCCGCATCATTACCATCTTTATCGTTTTAGGCATAGGGGTAGATTGCGCTCAGGGTTTGGATTGGGGTCAGGGTTAGGTACCCTCTTTTTCACCCGTCGCCTCACCTGCCTCTTGCGGAAGGCCCGCCCGCTCTGTCAAGGACGCATCATTACCATCTTTATCGTTTTAGGCTTAGGGGGTAGATTGCGCTCAGGGTTTGGGTTCGGGTCAGGGTTAGGTAGCCCTGGTACATGCCTCTCTGACCATGCCCGTAAACGGAGCTAGTGTGAGAGCCATGCCGCTGACACGGCCGAAAACAAGAAATCGGCAGAAATCGCGGACCGGTGGCTCAAGTTGAAGTTCATAACAGAAAAAATATACAGTGCCTACCCGCCAATGTGCGCCACGACGTTCCTAAAGCTTTTTGGACTTTCGTCGCACTTTCATTTCTTTGCTTGGTAACGTATTTTCTTGTAATCCGGGCGATTTTTTTCACCTCTCGCTTCGTTTTAAATGTTCCGCCGCTCGCCGGAAGTAAACAAACGCCGCCTGGCAGCGAGTGCTCACGCTAAGTTTGTTTACTTCCGGCGAGCGGCGGAACATTCAAAACGAAGCGAGAGGTGAAAAAAATCGCCCGGATTACAAGAAAATACGTTACCAAGCAAAGAAATGAAAGTGCGACGAAAGTCCAAAAAGCTTTAGGAACGTCGTGGCGCACATTGGCGGGTAGGCACTGTATATTTTTTCTGTTATGAACTTCAACTTGAGCCACCGGTCCGCGATTTCTGCCGATTTCTTGTTTTCGGCCGTGTCAGCGGCATGGCTCTCACACTAGCTCCGTTTACGGGCGTCGTCAGAGAGGCATGTACCAGGGCTAGGGGTTAGGTACCCTCTTTTCCAGCAGCCGCCTCACCAGCCTTTAGGGTAGGGACTGCCCCTTCTGTCAAAGCCACATCATTACCATCATTAGGGTTTAGGCATAGGGTGTAGATTGCGCTCAGGGTTGGGTTGGGGTCAGCGTTACGTTCCCTCTTTTTCCCCCGCCGATTAACCTGCCTTTCGGGTAAGGGCCGCCCGCTCTGTCAAGGACGCAGCATTACCATCTTTAGGGTTTTAGGCATAGGAGCTAGGTAGATTGTGCTCAGGGTTGGGTTGGGGTCAGGGTTAGGTGCTCTCTTTTTGACCGGCCGCCTCACCTGATTTTCTTGTAAGGGCCGTCCACTCTGTCAAGGCCGCACCATTACCATCTTTAAGGTTTTGAGCATCGGGGGTAAATTGCGCTCCAGGTTGGGTTGGGGTCAGGGTTATAGGTACCCCCTTTTTCACCCGCCGCCTCACATGCCTTTCGGGTGAGGGCCGCCCGCTCTGTCAAGGATTGGGTTGGGGTCAGGGCTAGTCTGAGTCAATATAAACTGAAGCTGAAGACTTCAAAGTGTCGGTTATTCAGGAAAGAATTAAAGTGCCTTGAACACGTTGTTTCAGAGAACGGGGTCGCGACCGACCCTGAGAAGAAACCGTCAAGAACTGGGTAGTGCCCCGCACTGTAGTGCAGCTGCAACGCTTCCTGTGGCCTATTTCACGTACATAGTTTAGCCGGCTACGGGGCTTAGTCGACTAAAATCGCCTATCTTTTACATGGTAACTTTAGCCGACTAAGCCCCGTAGCCGGCTAAA
The DNA here is from genome assembly GCA_964019135.1 of Arenicola marina. Taxonomy (NCBI): domain Eukaryota; kingdom Metazoa; phylum Annelida; class Polychaeta; family Arenicolidae; genus Arenicola; species Arenicola marina. The sequence goes on along the minus strand of OZ025257.1, from coordinate 35,589,725 downwards.
CTGCGTTCGTGAAATCCGCCACTGGGCTTTGTGGGTTACTATCGTCCCTTTGTGAAGGACTTCTCACAGATTGCGAAACCCTTACACGCCGTCAGCCAGGGGTCGTGCTCATCACGGAAACGGCGAAAGAAAGGCTCTCAACAGAACCCATTGGAATGGACCGCGGACCATCAATAAGCCTTTGACTGCCTGAAGGAACTCGTAAAGACGGCGCACGTGTTAGCTTTCGCGGACTACACTGAGCCATTTGTCTTGCATGTTGATGCCAGTTTGCTTAGGGGCAATCTTGTATCAAGTAGTCAAAGGAAAGCAGAGTGATTGTCTACGCCAGTAGAGGCTTAAACAAGGCAGAGCGGGATTACCCTGCACACAAGCTGGAATTCTCGCTCTGAATTGACTCCCTCTACGGAACACAATTTACAGATTATACCGACAACAACCCCTTGACGTACGTGTCGACATCAGCCAAGTTGGATGAAATCGGACGTAGATGAGTCTCCAACTTAGCTAACTTCAATTTCAGCATTGTATACCGGTCTAAGAAGTATTGAAAGCCACTGAGATATATCTTCCTTTTGTGGAAACGCTGTGCTGTTTACAACAAGTATTGCCGAAAGAGACATCTCAAGAGTTGACATCATTCAGGCGCAACGAGGGGATCCAGATTTAGCTGGGTGAGAGAAATGTTCGAGGGAGCCCTTGCTCACACGGTCGATATCACTGATGCTGGGAAGAAATGACTGCAAGACCGACGCCGGCTGCAATTGCCGGATAGATTGTTGTGTCATAAGCGTCAACTTCCTGAAGGTCAACGGTTCCAATTCGTTCTCACAAGCGAATTCTAGCAAATCGCCTTGAAAGGATGCCCTGACGACGTCGGACTCCTGGGTCGAGCCCGAACGGTGTCCACTGCTGTAATAACGGTTCTAATGGCCGGGGATGACACACATAGCTACAGACTATGTGGCTCAGTGTGGAAGGTGTATCCGGCGGAAGACTCTACCCAGCCAGCGAAGGTACAATCAAGTGGACCTTTAGAATTAGTTTGTATGGAGTTGAGAAACTGAAGCTGAAGCTGAAACTTGAGCCGTCCAAAGGTGGAAGACAGTCAGTCTTGGTTATCATGGATCATATCACGAAGTATGCACAGGCTTATCCATGTCAGAATCATGTCTGCTCATCAGACTGCAAAGGTGCTGTGCGAGAACTTCTTCTCACACTATGGCTTCCCAAGTCGGCTTCAATCGGCTCATAAGACGGCTTGTGCCAAGGGTGCAACCGTACACTACTAGACATGTTAGGGAACCTGACCAAAAGACTGATTAGAAGAACCATCACATCATTGGTTTATGCCAAACATGACACCACGGACTTCTCCCCCTTTTATCTAATGTTTGAGGGTCAGCCACGATCGCCTGTGGATCTCCTAACATTCTTAGCACGGACGAACTACAAAAACAGACAGGCCAGGAATCAAGCCAGTACGAGTCAAAGAACCGCCGCGACTTAGATAAAGCCTATCAGCTAGCTTCTACCAAAAAAAAAAGACCAGCAAAGATCACCAAGAGGCCCACTATGACCTAAGAAGAACCACTGTCCATCCTAGGGACCATGTACTGATAAGAAATGTACACCGGAACATGTTTCAAATTGACGACCGGTGGGGGGTGGGGGATTGACATCTTGCGACCAGGGGGTGGCACGCTGATGAAATCTTGCGATCGGGGTGGGGGGGAGTTGAACAAAATCGCGACCAAGGGGTCCATTATTTTTTTGATGACCGGGGTGGCGGGGGGAGGGGTACACAGATATACTTTAGGGTCTGCCGATGAACGGAGCTTGCGGAGCCACTAGGTTTCGGAGATGGAACTGTATTACACACGTAGACTGGGAATGCCATCAATGGTCGCCCCGGTGAACTGTTACAAACTACCGGGATGAACCGTAGCGCCGTAGTAACATCGTGGCCTACTGTTTTCGTGCCAAAATTGCTCCCTTGACACTCATTTCTTCCTTATTCTCACTTGACACTTATTCCTTCCTTATTCTCCCTTGACACTCCTTCCTTTCTTATTCTCTCTTGACACTCATTGCTTGCTTAATCTCCCTTGACACTCATTCCTTTCTTATTCTCTCTTGACACTCATTGCTTGCTTAATCTCCCTTGACACTCATTCCTTTCTTATTCTCTCTTGGCACTCATTCCTTCCTTATTCTCCCTTGACACTCATTCCGTCCTTATTCTCCCTTGACACTCATTCCTTCCTTATTCTCACTTGACACTCATTCCTTCCTTGTTCTCCCTGCACACTCATTCCTTCCTTGTTCTCCCTTGACACTCATTCCTTCCTTAATCTCCCTTGACACTCATTCCTTCCTTATTCTCACTTGACACTCATTCCTTCCTTGTTCTCCCTGGACACTCATTCCTTCCTTATTCTCTTGACACTCACTGCTTCCTTATTCTCACTTGACACTCATTCCTTCCTTGTTCTCCCTTGACACCCATTCCTTCCTTGTTCTCCCTTGACACTCATTCCTTCCTTAATCTCCCTTGACACTCATTCTTTCCTTATTCTCCCTTGACACTCATTCCGTCCTTATTCTCCCTTGACACTCATTCCTTCCTTATTCTCACTTGACACTCATTCCTTCCTTGTTCTCCCTGGACACTCATTCCTTCCTTATTCTCTTGACACTCACTGCTTCCTTATTCTCACTTGACACTCATTCCTTCCTTGTTCTCCCTTGACACCCATTCCTTCCTTATTCTCCCTTGACACTCATTCCTTCCTTAATCTCCCTTGACACTCATTCTTTCCTTATTCTCCCTTGACACTCATTCCTTCAGTATTCTCCCTTGACACTCATTCCTTCTATATTCTCCCTTAACACTCATTCCTTCCTTATTCTCTCTTGACACTCATTCCTTCCTTATTCTCCCTTGACACTCATACCTTCCTTATTCTCCCTTGACACTCAGTCTTTCCTTATTCTCCCTTGACACTCATTCCTTCAGTATTCTCCCTTGAAACTCATTCCTTCCTTATTCTCCCTTGACACTCACTCCTTCCTTGTTCTCCCTTGACACTCATTCCTTCCTTATTCTCCCTTTACACTCATTCTTTCCTTATTCTCCCTTGACACTCATTCTTTCCTTATTCTCCCTTGACACTCATTCCTTCCTTATTCTCTCTTGCCACTCATTCCTTCCTTATTCTCTCTTGACACTCATTCCTTCCTTATTCTCTCTTGACACTCATTCCTTCCTTATTCTCCCTTTACACTCATTCTTTCCTTATTCTCCCTTGACACTCATTCCTTCCTTATTCTCCCTTGACACTCATTCCTTCCTTATTCCCTTTTGACACTCATTCTTTCCTTATTCTCCCTTGACACTCATTCCTTCCCTATTCTCCCTTGACACTCATTCCTTCCTTATTCTCTCTTGACACCCATTCCTTTCCTTATTCTCTCTTGACACTCATTCCTTCCTTGTTCTCCCTTGACACTCATACTTTCCTTATTCTCTCTTGGCACTCATTCCTTCCTTATTCTCCCTTGACACTCATTCCTTCCTTATTCTCCCTTAACACTCATTCCTTCCTTATTCTCTCTTGACACTCATTCCTTCCTTATTCTCTCTTGACATTCATTCCTTCCTTGTTCTCCCTTGACACTCATACCTTCCTTATTCTCCTTTGACACTCATTCCTTCCTTGTTCTCATTTGACACTCATTCCTTCAGTATTCTCCCTTGACACTCATTCCTTCCTTATTCTCCCTTGACACTCATTCCTTCCTTGTTTTCACTGGAAACTCATTCCTTCCTTGTTCTCATTTGACACTCATTCCTTCCTTATTCTCTCTTGACGCTCATTCCTTCCTTGTTCTCCCTGGACACTCATTCCCTCCTTGTTCTCAATTGACACTCATTCCTTTCTTATTCTGTCTTGACATTCATTCCTTCCTTATTCTCCCTTGACCCTCATTCCTTCCTTATTCTCCCTTGACACTCATTCATTCCTTATTCTCCCTTGACACTCATTCCTTCCTTGTTCTCTCTTGACGCTCATTCCTTCCTTGTTCTCCCTTGACACTCATTCCTTCAGTATTCTCCCTTGACACTCATTCCTTCAGTATTCTCACTTGACACTCATTCCTTCCTTATTCTCTTGACGCTCATTCCTTCCTTATTCTCTCTTGACGCTCATTCCTTCCTTGTTCTCCCTGGACACTCATTCCTTCCTTGTTCTCATTTGACACTCATTCCTTCCTTATTCTCTCTTGACATTCATTCCTTCCTTATTCTCCCTTGACGCTCATTCCTTCCTTGTTCTCCCTTGACACTCATTCTTTCCTTATTCTCCCTTGACACTCATTCCTTCCCTATTCTCCCTTGACGCTCATTCTTTCCTTATTCTCCCTTGACGCTCATTCCTTCCTTGTTCTCCCTTGACACTCATTCCTTCAGTATTCTCCCTTGACACTCATTCCTTCAGTATTCTCCCTTGACACTCATTCCTTCCTTATTCTCTCTTAACACTCATTCCTTTCTTATTCTCTCTTGACACTCATTCCTTCCTTATTCTCTCTTGACACTCATTCCTTCCTTGTTCTCCCTTGACACTCATACCTTCCTTATTCTCCCTTGACACTCATTCTTTCCTTATTCTCCCTTGACACTCATTCCTTCAGTATTCTCCCTTGACACTCATTCCTTCCTTATTCTCCCTTGACACTCATTCCTTCCTTGTTCTCACTGGACACTCATTCCTTCCTTGTTCTCATTTGACACTCATTCCTTCCTTATTCTCTCTTGACGCTCATTCCTTCCTTGTTCTCCCTGGACACTCATTCCTTCCTTGTTCTCATTTGACACTCATTCCTTCCTTATTCTCTCTTGACATTCATTCCTTCCTAATTCTCCCTTGACACTCATTCCTTCCTTATTCTCCCTTGACACTCATTCATTCCTTATTCTCCCTTGAAACTCATTCCTTCCTTATTCTCTCTTGACGCTCATTCCTTCCTTGTTCTCCCTTGACACTCATTCCTTCCTTGTTCTTTCTTGACATTCATTCCTTCCTTATTCTCCCTTGACACTCATTCCTTCCTTATTCTCCATTGACACTCATTCCTTCCTTATTCTCCCTTGACACTCATTCCTTCCTTATTCTCCCTTGACACTCATTCCTTCAGTATTCTCACTTGACACTCATTCCTTCCTTATTCTCTTGACGCTCATTCCTTCCTTATTCTCTCTTGACGCTCATTCCTTCCTTGTTCTCCCTTGACACTCATTCCTTCCTTGTTCTTTCTTGACATTCATTCCTTCCTTATTCTCCCTTGACACTCATTCCTTCCTTATTCTCCATTGACACTCATTCCTTCCTTATTCTCCCTTGACACTCATTCCTTCCTTATTCTCCCTTGACACTCATTCCTTCAGTATTCTCCCTTGAAACTCATTCCTTCCTTATTCTCCCTTGACACTCACTCCTTCCTTGTTCTCCCTTGACACTCATTCCTTCCTTATTCTCCCTTTACACTCATTCTTTCCTTATTCTCCCTTGACACTCATTCTTTCCTTATTCTCCCTTGACACTCATTCCTTCCTTATTCTCTCTTGACTCTCATTCCTTCCTTATTCTCCCTTGACACTCATTCCTTCCTTATTCTCTCTTGACACTCATTCCTTCCTTATTCTCCCTTTACACTCATTCTTTCCTTATTCTCCCTTGACACTCATTCCTTCCTTATTCTCCCTTGACACTCATTCTTTCCTTATTCTCTTTTGACACTCATTCTTTCCTTATTCTCCCTTGACACTCATTCCTTCCCTATTCTCCCTTGACACTCATTCCTTCCTTATTCTCTCTTGACACTTATTCCTTTCCTTATTCTCTCTTGACACTCATTCCTTCCTTGTTCTCCCTTGACACTCATACTTTCCTTATTCTTCCTTGACACTCATTCTTTCCTTATTCTCCCTTGACACGCATTTCTTCAGTATTCTCCCTTGACACTCATTCCTTCCTCATTCTCCCTTAACACTCATTCCTTCCTTATTCTCTCTATTGACACTCATTCATTCCTTTTTCTCTCTTGACACTCATTCCTTCCTTGTTCTCCCTTGACACTCATTCCTTCCTTATTCTCTCTTGACACTCATTCCTTCCTTGTTCTCCCTTGACACTCATTCCTTCCTTATTCTCCCTTGACACTCATTCCTTCAGTATTCTCACTTGACACTCATTCCTTCCTTATTCTCTTGACGCTCATTCCTTCCTTATTCTCTCTTGACGCTCATTCCTTCCTTGTTCTCCCTGGACACTCATTCCTTCCTTGTTCTCATTTGACACTCATTCCTTCCTTATTCTCTCTTGACATTCATTCCTTCCTTATTCTCCCTTGACACTCATTCCTTCCTTATTCTCCATTGACACTCATTCCTTCCTTATTCTCCATTGACACTCATTCCTTCCTTATTCTCCCTTGACACTCATTCCTTTCCTTATTCTCCCTTGACACTCATTCCTTCCTTGTTCTCTCTTGACGTGCATTCCTTCCTTGTTCTCCCTTGACACTCATTCCTTCAGTATTCTCCCTTGACACTCATTCCTTCCTTATTCTCCCTTGACACTCATTCCTTCCTTGTTCTCCCTGGACACTCATTCCTTCCTTGTTCTCATTTGACACTCATTCCTTCCTTATTCTCTCTTGACACCCATTCCTTCCTTTGTTCTCTCTTGACACTCATCCCTTCCTTATTCTCACTTGACACTCATTCCTTTCTTATAATATCTTGACACTCATTCCTTCCTTGTTCTCCCTTGACGCTCATTCCTTCCGTATTTTCCCTTGACACTCATTCCTTCCTTATTCTCCCTTGACACTCATTCCTTCCATATTCTCTCTTGACACTCATTCCTTCCTTATTCTCCCTTGACACTCATTCCTTCCTTGTTCTCTCTTGACACTCATTCCTTCCTTATTCTCTGGTCTCTGTATCCTCTCCTGACACTTTCATTTCATCCTTATCCTCTGCTGGCACGCTAATGCCCATCGAACCACCTTAATTCTAGCACTCTCAGATTAACAATTTTCCACATGAACCTCAACATCATTGGGTATTTGAGGAAATACTAGACATCAGTGATATACTGAAACAATTAATCGTCTTTAACTGAAAGAACGACGCATATATAATAAAAATAACAAATGTTAATGTTCAATTTAATGCCACGAACAATAAAAAGCTACATTTTCTTGGCTATGTTTGCTGTAATGGGTTTAGGTCGTGTTTTAAATATAAGTTTCGTTCTGAGTGCAGGTATAATATAATGTGCAACAGTCTCTTCTGCGGCCTTGTCAGTCTCTGGTGTCTTAGTTTCAGTCAGCGACTAGCTGTGAGGTATCCATTAGATCAGAGCCATCCACATTCAATCGTTGGAAGTCTAGCCGTGCCGGTCATTCTTCACTAGCACAACCAGTGGCTTCTCTAATTCCACCTTGTTGCCATGCAAACTATGATGTCCACACAGGCGGGTACAAAACCTATCATGTTCCACCTTGTTTACCAAGACCCATTGAAATATACTGAGTGAATGAAATGTCCCCAGTCAGGCAAACCATCATCGGCTTATAATCATCGGCGTTGCATCGTATATTATCGCGTATGGGGCGCACAATTCTGAACTATCTGACAAAATATTTACCTTTTATTGCCTTAATTTGTAATGTCGGTGCCTTTTTTGTCAAACTTTATTCAATTTTACGTCATATACGCGATAATATGCGATGCAACACGGCAAATACAGCAAATGGTGCCTGGCTCTGACGGCATCCAGTGATCTTAGAGACAGGCCTGGTAAACCGCAGACTTGTACCAAGATATATAACTTATATAGCTAGCCTCTCAATCCCAATCACACTACGGTAGATATATGAGCGCCATTACTTAAGGTAAGTAGACAAAAACCCTGCATCAACCTTCGTGCAAGACAAGTCTTATGGGACTTCTTGCATATTTACCTTGCATCGTATGATGACACTAGATGAGCAGTTGACAGCACCCAGCTACTTATCGCTTTATCTTATTTCGGTATTTGTTGCAGAACTATTCCCATACAAAACATCCACACCCCGATAGGCTTCATACACGTATCACAAACAGACTGCCGGAATGACACGATATATAGCAACATCACATATCAAAACCAATGTATATGACTTTCTTCTTGAGCACTTGGCCATGACCTTATTACCTACCTGGTATCAGCAAAATACTTGCAGAATAATACCGGCGTCGAACAGAATACTGCAACTACATATCACTTGACACTGTCAAGTTGACAGTCTAAGTCACTAGAAAGGTTCTCCAGCGTAAGAAAAGTAAAAATAATATTTAAAATATGGCACGATTGAAAAAAAAGGACCAATACATCAATACCACTACATACAATAATGGAACCCACATACCTCGACAATTATATTCACCTCTCTGTTAAAATAACATCGCATCGGTCTCAGATTGGCACATGCTGGGTGAGACTACTGGCATTTCACACCTTCACTGGATGCCGCTTAGGCATAACCACATCCACATATAATTTGGCTATAAATATAATTACATGTAAACATTAAAAAAAAAGATTTGTAATACATACTAAATTGGTCCGCTCCTGTTGCTATTTAGATTTACGCGACGGCCATAAGCGAACACCTTAGAGGCCTATTTTCTGCGCGACACCTGATAGCGAACGCCCGACACCGTTGTATTAGACTGCTTGAAGAGGAATCGCGAAAGAATCGACGTTCAACACTCCGACTTATTCAACTTTTTCCAGTGTTCCGAGGTTGCCATTCAAGATCACCCTGTCCCCTGCAAGACAAAGGTATGAATAATATGTTATATTACACAAAACCTCTATGATAAAGATTACGATATACATGTACAATGTACATAATGTCCTAATGTACATAAGACGCCGTTATAAATCACCTCGGTCTGGAGATGCATGTTATAACTAGCCACAACAAGTAATACCGTAAATACGTGACTCTGTAATCACATGATATCTTAGTATATTTGATGTTGTCAATACGGATAGGGCACAATCGTATAAACAATTTGTCCTGAGGAATCGTTCCAATGACTTGACGTACCAGACTTGATGAGCGACGTAGCTCTGCGCATGTTGACCACACATGGTAGTCCATACTCCCTGGCCACAACGGCGCCTGCGCAACAAACAATAACGAAAATTATCATTTCCATCAGAGACAAGCTTAACAGCAATACGTGTCCTATTCAAGAGGAAATGAAACAAATTGGTGTTTTATGCCGCTTTTGTGCACACAATGGCCAAACTAGACCAACGAACCTCTCGGGACAATCAATGATGAATGGAAGAGACATGCTCTATCTATTAGAAGCAATAGATGATGTAGAACCCAAAATGTAAAACAAAAAGCTAGTTCATGCGGGTTTGAAGATCGGTCCCCGACATGTTGAAGTACCGGAATATATCACCACCACCTATTAGAAGCAATAGCTGACGTAAAACCCATAATGTAAAGCCAAACAAGTTATAAACGCTGCTTAATATAAGCTGGTTTGAAGACCGGTCTCCAGCCTTTTGAAGTACCGGAATAGATATCACTATGAAGCAAACGATATGCCAAATAGAGGCACAATAGTTTAAAATCAAATCCATCCACTTAATTACATTATGGTGTCCTCATGCGTTTCAAGCAATCTCGAGGGAAATTATATTGTACCCATTACATTTTAGGCCGAGAACACAAGCACGAGATGCGGAATGTTACGCTCTCTACGTCACTAACCGTGTGAGAGGAGACCTCCGATCTCTGTGACCAGCCCTGAGATCAGCGGGAAGTACGGGGACCAGCCTACGTCAGTGTACTCCACCACTAAGATGTCGTCTGCCTGTAAAAAGTGCAAAACATGATGACGCGATACATTATTTTAAATGTTATACAATGCAGCAATCAAATTATGCAGCTTTCTGCATTACAACAATTAATTTAAATAAATGAAATATAGTATTCTAATAAATGTTGGAGATTTTAATTTATATATATGTAAAACCCATAAACTCCATCGATAAACACCGGTAGTTAGAGAGGACACTTTTACATACGTGTACATGTAACCGTATATGATGGGATCAGAGGAGAGTGCGGTCTTAGATAAAAGATTTTGAAGGGGTGTTTGAAGCTTACTTCTATGGCAGCAGCACCCTCGAGACTGGTCACCACTCTGGCAATGCCCTTGACCACACCTTGACTGACCGGCATACCTGGAATTAGTCGCGTCATTATCAGCATCTCACGTCAGCACGCTTAATTTAAATACACCATTACACTGATAGTCAATAATTAGACGTGTTCAGTTATCAGCAGTGTACTGTGCGAAGAATCATAGGAAGCTAGCCTTGACTAAAGCAGAGCGAGACCTCCCTCGTCGTGTTATGCAGTGGATTATGCAGTGTACTCTATATAAATCTATATATTTATACGACAATTAAGATACTTGGACCTTTAAGATCATGTGGCAACAGCCATACGGAGCCATATGGTTCGCCAAATAAAGCAGATCGTGCAAATCAGCAGATCATTTACATGGTAACAGCCTCGTTGATCACATCCCGAAGCAACATCCAAAACGGACATTACTGATATAATGTGTTCATACTTGTGAAAGAGAGAAACAGTTGTAACATACCCGTCAATTTGACGTCAGTGATGACGAAATCCTCTTCGTCTGCCTTTTCAATCTAAAATTATTAAATAACATAACAAATACACAGGCACAGTTCAAGGTGCATGACCACGCTATGTATCAGTGCACTAGACGGAATATGTAAGCCGTACGAACTTCGCTCCAATACACACCAGCCGGCGACAATGACAAGAATGATGCAAAGGCATGATCTTTTTAATAATATGCTTCAAATAAACTTTACCATGCCTGTCTTACTGAGAGAGACAACTGATATGTGAAACAATCTCCAGGCTTGATGCCGAGCTGATAATGACCGCAGATCAACTTCGGGTCTGAAAGTCTTTCCAATCAGAATATACTAACTGGAGTTTAAGTTGGGGTGAAAAGGTGAAGAAGAGATGTCACATGAGAACACTTACTGGTTGAGGGGGTCCTCGGAACACTCGAGGAAACTTCATCTCCTGTTGCCGCGGGAACACTCGCTTTCTGCGCATGGCTCTGAAAACAAATGTTACAATGGTTCAATTCCTTTAAGCAGACTACCGCACCGCTACAGAGAAAATGAAACATTTGATGTGGTATTCATACATCATCTTTTGCACTGAGAAACTATATAATGAAATAGAATAGTATAATAGTTTGAATTGAAATGTCATATGACTGCATTAGCACAATACAAATACATTATGTACATGAAAATGCCAGCGCGTAAAACTGATACTTCTCGTTTAGAAGAATGTGGCTTCTTCGAATCAAAATTCGGATCTCGCCGCCTTCTTTTGCATCTTAACATGAAGAATAATATGATAAACATTTATTTCACTAAATCATTAAAGGGAACCGCCAGCCTGGCCTCTAACGCTGCTCAACCGATTCATATAATACCCAATTGTCTATCCTCCAAATTACAGAATTTTTCCTCCTATCTACAGCTCACAATAAAATTTAGAAGTGACCGCCGGGCACGATTTCGCCCGCTACCCAGGCGGCAGCCTTTTTGGAGGTGTGTCCGCGCTTGACCAATCAGGAGGCGATACTCTAATTTATTCAAACCGGAAATTGTGCCTATTGTGTGAGCAAAACAAGAGCGCGTGATCATCGCCAATCTTAAGAGCTGCGATTCTAACTCCAATCATGGCATTGTTGCGGAGTCAATCGTCGCAAGACGTATATCAATTTGTTTGGACGGTACTTTTCTATGAAACACTTAAGATCTTGCGCTACTGCGCGGCAGTGGCGGCGGGTTGCCTTAATTATTCTCTCCTTAACAGTCGGCCGAAACGAAGCGTTAACACTCGCCAATTGAATTTAAAAATGTAAACTTTCGGTGCAGATCGCGATTAAATTAGGTTAGACACCCGCTTTAAACAATGAGTCTAGTACATCATTTTTTAGGCTGGTGCAAAAATTGCTGCATGAAGAGCTTTAACCGTCAGCATCTGTTTTACAATAGAGGACAGCGACTCTCACTTGGAGACGAGTTTTCCGGACCGGGTCCTCAAAAGCTGACCAATCTCTTTGTGTGTCAGGAAGAACAGGAGATCTGGTCTTGGAAGTCGACCCTGAAAGTCGCAGACATATCGTGATCTTAGTCGACGTTTATAACTCTTAACACGATACCAATAGGAATACTAATCTTTGGTAGCTGAACTGCTACATACATCGATGGACGGTAACCACCATACCAGGCACGGGGACTGGTATAAAGAACAAATAAACGATATGCAAGCTACAGAAGGCCAATAATGCAATTAAAATGTGCCGGTGCTATTCTTAATCAATAACGAGCAGAGACAACGAGAAGGAATACGGTAGCCCTAAGAGCGGAAGTGACGTAGTACTCACCTCCTGCAACATCATGGCGGCCAGTTTCCAGTACCCCTGCTTGAAGACTTCATTCATTTCAACAGCCACGGACTGAAAAATAAACAGTTAGGTTAGTATTGTATCTGAAGACATAAAGTTCATTCTGATTTTTAAGACATATATTAATAGTCAGACTATTTGGCTGAATAAACGCTAGTGAATTGAATTGTTAGAAAGAGACTTTGTATGAGAGGTGTGGCTGCAAAAATAGTGCTGTTTCTGTTTCTGCAAGGACACATATTGCTATTGCTTGTCTTTGGGGGAGTCAGTAAATTGTAGACTGCTGGACGAGACTGCTATAGAGCTGAGGAACTCATGATTCGATCCTCACCTTGCCCCACTCACGGGCACCCACGGCTTGTCTGGCTTTTGGTACGGCCCACTTTAACACCAGTCTGTAAAGCATCATTACAAGAGTAAGTAAATAGCAATATCAGTACACGTATTCTTATATTATGGTAATAGTACTATTCATGGTAATAGTTTAACTCCCAATCATATGTTACACGAACAGTACTACTAAGATGACTTATTTATAAAATTACTTATTTATAATATTTATATATATTACAGAAAAATTAATATAACCCAAGTGCAGTGGGCGCATTTCTTTGTGCCAGGACCGGTAGGCCGGTATACTCGAGCTCTTCCATCAAATGTCAAATGTTCACATCGGTCATGTTCGGTTAATTTAGAGGCAATGGAACCAGCCTAGACAGTCACTTTTCAATCAGCCGCCATCTTCTCCCGAACGTCCTGTGCTGTTTTGAACGGGGCACATCGGCATACCAAATGGATGCGCGCGCACCCGACCCGGGTGAAAGAAGTGTCGGGCGGTAAACCGATGCGTAATGTGCGTATTCGGTCCACCTTGGGGATACCCCCCGGTTACGAAAGACATGCGCCCAAATGTTTGTAATTAACAACAAAAATCCTGCACCCGGCTCAGTCACGAGATGTGTACTCATCAGGGCTAGATGACGATTCGTGGCATAAAGCTTCATCGACGACCGAGCGCGTAAAATACATCTTAACTTTACCAACCATCGTGTTTATACAAAGCAACACTTTACATCGGCTTCACACGTGGACCCACCTGCCGACCGTGGTGAGCGGAGACTTGACGCTGGCAATGGCCTCCTGGACCCCCATCACATGGCGAGGGGCGGCCGTCAGGCGACCGCCGTGCAGCATGGCCTGGGGGAGGGATTCATAACTCATAAATAAACAATTTCACGATACTTTACTACTGTGCTTATTAGTCTCAAGTTTCAATGAGTAAATTTACTGTGATTAAAATAAGATTAAATAAATAAGGTATCAGTCGCCAACCGCTCTTTCAGTGGATTGATGTATCAACTGAGCTATGTGGCCTATTTGACGCATATAGTTTAGCCGGCTACGGGGCTTAGCCGGCTAAAATCGCCCATTATTTACATGGTAACTTTAGTCGACTAAGCCCCGTAATCGGCTAAACTGCGTCTGTGAAATCTGCCAATGGACGCTTCGTTTGCATCGAAATCTGTTGCTGAATATCCTGTGAGGAACCAGAAGTCATTTCGACGAGACAGGTGTCTGCACCGGATGCCTCACCTGCAAGACTTTGACAACCTTGGTTGGTTCCGATTGCCAGGATTTCTCCATGAACTCACTCTAGAATAAAAATAACATATATAGTTCAAAGAAAAATCTGATCGGGGTGAACGACCCAATAAATTCACCGGGAAGTTCATAGAAAGATATCTCATACATGTATCGATATATACAAATAAAAAAGAAAACATATTCAAAACAAAACAAAACGACGCGTTGCCAAGTTATTTACGTTTTAATGACACAACATTGTAAGGCGATCCTGTACTGATGACGTCACAATACAAGAGGATGTCCGACTGCATGGTCCCTTAGATTTAATGAAATGTATACGCCACAGGTAGTCCTACAATCAGCATGCTCATGAGAGGAGACTGCACTTTATACTGGCTCACCTCCCTCACACACCGATGCCCGTGCTTCTGCAGAAATATCTTGAACTGTTTGGACCCTTCGTGATCGCTATTTTTGAGCCATGCGTTGGCATCCTGAAACCGGGCCGTAAGTCTCGTTTTAGATCACATCATATCATTATATGCACAAAAAGGATCATATACTTTAAATGCCTTGTGGTTATCAAATATAAAGTTCATACATATACCACATATTATAATATTCATGCGTACGACTGGAGAACACCATTGTACACACAATTACGGACCTAACAAAATTTCCGAAAGTTCAAAAACATACACATAACCCTTGCTGTTGTATGCAGCTATTCCGCCATACACGGAGACAAACTGAGCTGTTCTACTCGGAAGTCAAATTGAGCACACATTTAGCTCAGGTGTAATGGTATGTAACTGAGCAATGGTGTGTAATTGAGCAATGTTACCTCGGGAGTCATGGCGACGAACTCAGCAGTGTTCCCCGAGGCATCAATGGTGGCGGCCAAGTTCTGGAGGGCGGAGGGAACGTCGGCACTGTACACCTCATCGCACTTCGACAGCAGCGCCGCCACGTCGGAGAAGTGTTGTGTTGTCCAATCTGACAACCATTAAATTATGACGTCACAGACGACCACGTGTTCACATACAGGGAATCACCTACCATCCACTGGGGGTTGGGGATAATAGATCGTCATGTGATAGTCTTAAACATTAGTTTAGTGAGGAGCGGATATTTCACAATATTTGCCAAAAACATTGACAATTTGTTGACATACATTGTTGACAGATAGCATTCATCTATCACCGGTTTTTCGTCGGACAACATCTGGTTTATATTTACATCACGTTAGAGGCCATGCAACTCGAAGGTAAAAAGCATAGTCGTTTCCATGTGCGCCTCGCGTTAAACGCCGAAGCTTTCCCGTGGTTGGGTATACAGTTATCGTGTTCTGCTTTCTCACCAGGCTTCCCCTGGCTGACGACAGCGGTAAGGATAGTAGACCACGACCCGGACCTGGCACTGTTGTGAAAGGACTTGGCCCAACACTGAAAACATCAACCAATGATGAACAAACAGGTACTTGATTTGTCAAAAATTTAATTAATGGAGTGTCCCAATAATCCAGCCACGTGTAATGAATATTGTATCTTTAGTGTGCTCATGTACTCTACCAACGTTTGACAGCGTAATGCATTAATTATGAAGGACAAATTATACTTAAGTAGTAGTGGCGTTTGCTAATGGGTTAATATCTAAATGCGCTCATTAGGACAGTGGACATAATCCAAATGGCCTACCTCGTCCAAGCGCCAGAGCTCACGATCAAGGTCCTGATACAGATCAAGGGCGGTCTTGTGAATTCTCTTCGCTATAGAATAGCTCTTGAGTTTTTCGTCGATTTTCTTTAGTTTGTTATAAGCCGCGTTTAGATTCTAAAAGTTCAAAAGTTTCGTTAATTTAATCTTTTATATGATGTAAAAAGTATGATGTCAAGACTTCGAATAAACTATATGGTAATACAATTCTAATCTTAATGCGTATGTCCGTATACATGTTCCTTTGGGTTGATAAAAACCATTCATATCAAAACACAGTTTCCCCCTTTCAATTATACAATGCGCCGTCATGTGAAATAACCAGGTCTGTGAACAAGGTTAATATTATAAACCATTGAAGTTACAGCGATAGGGCCCGAGACGCAGGAAGTGACGTCACTCACGGCGAAGTTGCGGCAGGCGTTAATGATTCTGCGCGGCAAGGACGCGCGTCCGTTATAACGTTCGACCTCCTCCAAGGTGAAGTCGTCCATCGTCTCCCCCATCAAGGACAGCTCGGCCACGCGCTTGTCGTTTCCGGCGATACGACCCTCGTAGAGTCCCATCACGAACTGCAAAGACAAGCAGCACATAGAGAATTACACCAAACAGAGTTACATAGAAACATAGAAATTCTAGTGGTGCACCATATAGAAAGATGGAGAAGTGACCACGAAATCGCCAATTTTAGAAAAAGTTGGGATTAGATGAATGCGCAAGGTATTCGGGCATAACGCTATATTTAATGATATACAAAAGCAAGAGCTGTTATATTACTTATATTACTTAACTACTTATATTCACTGTATTATCGAATTCCCATACTTACTAAGTAGTATTATTAATATATGATATATAATACATATAATATTAGTGTATAATATTAATATATAATATTTAAATATACTAATATTAGTGTAGTCTTTAGTTTGTTATAAGCCGCGTTTAGATTCCAAAAGTTTAAATTTTTAGTTAATTTAATCTTTTATATTATATAAAAAGTAAAAAGGCATGATGTCAAGACTTCGAATAAACTATAAGGTAATACAATTCTAATAATTCTAACATTAGTGTATAATATTAATATATAATATTAAAATATACTAATATTAAAATATCAATATATAGGACGATATATCTTCATTAATTAAGACTTCTAGCGGGTAATAAACATTTGCTAATATGATTGACATCATTTATGACTGATAGCAACTCAAACGGCATATGTATAATACGTTACTAACGTGCATATTGATGAAGGCCACATTAGCCTTGATCGTCGTAAATTTCGTCAAGTTGTGCACTTTGGGTACGGAACCAGCTCTCTCCAACATCAACTGACAAGGTAAGAAAAAAACTGCCAAGCGCCGAATACACATTCAGATCAAATGTCATGCGCGGATTACAAGTTAAATTAATCTCATATCAACACAGTTCAACATAAAAGTGGAAAGTGTTTTATAGGCCCCATATGATTTGTTTACTGACTGTGTTACTCGCTGAATCTGTATCGTATTAAACACGGCATATCTAGCCATGGACAATAAGTCTTTGTCATAGTTGACAGAACAATTTAGACGACCGTGACCAGCCGATCGGCGAGGTTACTCATGTTGGAAGGGATAACATATATCCACCACGTGCCGTCCGGAGAGGGCAAAAGTAAATGATAGATGGCCGCGATATATGTCATCTCCTGCCAACAGGAGTAACAGGTGAAGTAGTGGCGGATCGGGTATGAGGACTGGAAGAGAATCCGCTTTGAAAGACGGACAGCGGATATTTCAATACCTGACCAGCGCGTTCGATGGCCTTGAAGAACGTGCTGAGGGTCAAGGGCGTCATGGCTCCAGGCATCATCTCCCTGCAAACAATGACCCGTAATAACACACACATCATCTCCCCGTGAACCACAATGACCCGTAATAACACACACATCATCTCCCCGTGAACCACAATGACCCGTAATAACACACACATCATCTCCCCGTGAACCACAATGACCCGTAATAACACACACATCATCTCCCCGTGAACCACAATGACCCGTAATAACACAAACATCATCTCCCCGTGAACCACAATGACCCGTAATAACACACACATCATCTCCCCGTGAACCACAATGACCCGTGATAACACAAACATCATCTCCCCGTGAACCACAATGACCCGTAATAACACAAACATCATCTCCCCGTGAACCACAATGACCCGTAATAACACAAACATCATCTCCCCGTGAACCACAATGACCCGTAATAACACACACATCATCTCCCCGTGAA
This sequence comes from Arenicola marina, assembly GCA_964019135.1. Taxonomy (NCBI): domain Eukaryota; kingdom Metazoa; phylum Annelida; class Polychaeta; family Arenicolidae; genus Arenicola; species Arenicola marina. Next base: position 35,571,516 of record OZ025257.1, on the reverse strand, counting down.
CCACAATGACCCGTAATAACACACACATCATCTCCCCGTGAACCACAATGACCCGTGATAACACAAACATCATCTCCCCGTGAACCACAATGACCCGTAATAACACAAACATCATCTCCCCGTGAACCACAATGACCCGTAATAACACAAACATCATCTCCCCGTGAACCACAATGACCCGTAATAACACAAACATCATCTCCCCGTGAACCACAATGACCCGTAATAACACAAACATCATCTCCCCGTGAACCACAATGACCCGTAATAACACAAACATCATCTCCCCGTGAACCACAATGACCCAACAAAGAACAGAACAATCTCATCAAATACTCTGAGAACCAACACGGAACTGCACAGGGGTGTCACTGCTACGCCATTTGGATTAGCGGTCTATAATCATCCTAGAAAACCGCGCCAATACCATGATGCGTCACTGCGAAACACGTGTTGGCTTGATATCAGATCAGTCACATACCCAATGTTAGAAGTTGTCTGCAGCTCGTAGTCACTGCCTTGCGCGGAATCAAACTCGTAAAGCAGTTCTGTCTCGGTTTCCTGGTCTAGCGTGGTTATGGGTCGTGCCTGGGTAAGGAATCATCAAGGTCATATTGGGGACACGGGGGTCAAGGGATCGAGTCATTGTCCGTTATGTGAGGATGGCGGATATTTCAGGACCAGCGATATACAGCGCCCTCTACCGGCCTGGTATACCCGAGCCAACTTCTGCTGCGCATTACAAATGCATTTGGTTGTCATGAAGAGACAACTTGTCAGTAGTTGCTAAATTCAAAGTCGGTCAGAGACCCATTTCGAGTAATTCATCGCTGCATCATTTATCATGTTACTTATGTCAAATATGTCTTCATGCCCGGTTATAGCATACGTCGTCCACATACGAAAGAGCGAAGGAATTATTAGGCTCAGCAAAACAGTGCTTCACTAGGACGGCAGTACGACCAAATTTGTTAAGAGATCATTATGTGAGTTTGACGCCTGTAACAGATTGCAACAGATACGAACGGCCCCCAAAGCAGGCTGACGCAAGGGTCACGTGACTCACCTGCAGGAGGTAGATGTGTTTTCCTGAGACGGCCCACTCGATATCTCTAGGATCGGCAAACCGCTTCTCCAACTGACAGTACAGATTTACAAAATACATTCAATGACACGTCGAAAATCTTATGCACGTTCGTCAAGTACTAACATCGTCTTCATGTCGTGAATACTGCTTGTAACAAGGTCATATCGTGACGATGAAAAGGGTCAAAGTAGAAAGGAGGCATTTTCGAAGGCGCTCCCCAATATTTGGCAAGAATGACATGGACTCTTTATCTATCAGGCGCAAGTAACAATGACTTTACACTAAACTTAGTCACAGACTCCTTAAGAGAAATAAATTTGTGTTTATGACATGCAGGGGGCGCGGGGAGGTGCTAGTTCTAAAATAAACCTTTTTAAAGAATTCGAGGTAATCACGTGGCATTATCTGACCTCAATGCCAATGGCGGCTAAACGCAGGATGACGTCATCATCAACGCTGCACTGCTGTCCATCGCTGTCGGCGACAGACAGTGTCTCAGTTCCTCCACCCTCTGTGGGAAACAACACCATTATAATTAAGATTTTCACCCAGTGACAGTATAACTTGGCATCGCTAATAATATCTAGCATCAATCTAACTTTACAAACTTAAATACTACTAGCTGTCGGAAATCTTACGGTTATTACAACCGATACCCTTTTCGATTTTCGAGGGAAAGACTCTGCCCGGTCAACAGGGGTTGGTCGGGGAAGGCTAAGCTCTCTAGTTGTCAGAACTCGGCGGTGACGAGTTATTAACGAAGTGCACGTATAGGAAATTATGGTGGTTATTGTTTTGTACCTATATCAACGTACAAGTTGGACTGCTTGCTGTTCTCAGAAACAGCGCCCTCTACTGGACTGGTACACCCGAGCTACCACTCCCATTCTCCTACCCACGACCAGTGTGATACCACTAAACTAAATACCCAACTCGTGTGCTAATCGCTAGCCTTCGCAACACAACTGTTATTCAGGAAATACACGTGAGATATAAAATGATTACAATTAGATATTCCTTAAATATAAAAAAAGTTTCGCACACAAAGATATTTTTTCAAGGAATTACAACAAATCGTGCAACATATCACAACTATGTGCTCGTGGTACACGTAGAAAGACGGATGATGGGTGGGTGGACGGACTGGCTGTGAGAAATCTCTCATTAACGACCTTGGCGCGCTGAGGCGTCACATTGAGTGAGCGTAATAATAGCGTCCAGCTGACCTTGAACAATGATCTTGGTTTTCTTTTGGCCAATATTCTTCTCCTGGATAGCCACGTGGTCGTCCCAGGTTCGGTGGACCACTATACTGTCCGGATCGGCCTCTCCGGACACCACAGACTGTTCCACGGCAAGGACACAGCAAAAGTCATACCACTAAAATCTCCTTTTAGTTGTGCGTACAACGTTGTTTTTAAGCTTTGTTTTTATTAGGGTTTAACGGCACTTTCAGCCTGTAAGGCTATATCGTGCCAGCTCGCGCACTAGAAACTGAAACACAATACATGTGAATAAAATGCCTCAATACATACAATGGTAGGTCATTTTTTATGCTTATTTGATATATTCGATATTTACATTTCACCGAAACTCTCCACATACCCAGTTCATATATCTATGGCCTGAAGGAATGTCCTTGGAATAATTACCTTAATGTCGTCTACGTTAAAGTCAGGTAGGAAGTTAAAAGCAGAAAACAAATATGGCAGTACGTGTCTAATAGACGGAGTATTACTAACGGAATATAAACGTCCTAACAACAGAGTAAGCTCTAACGTTCCTTGGTGGCTGGACACGCTAATTTAAGTCCTAAAAGATGTAAATGTGAGGCACAGTTTAAGTAATAAAGTCAGGCTGTCTGTCCAGCAAACCCTCATGAAAAAGTAGGACAAATGTAGGAATGGAAATGCAGAAAAAGTAGGACAAAAGTAGGAAAATAGAAGCAAAAAGTATGACTCAAATAGCATATGTAGAAACATTATTCCGGATAAACAAATGACAAAAAGTTATATTACTGAGAGAATGCTTTTTTAGAATATTTCTTATATGCTGCTCAGCTGTACCTGTATTATTATGATTAGAACTTCACAGACACTAGTGTTGATTTAAAGATATATTAGGACGCAAAAACAAAATACCCCTGACTTTTGCAATAATAGAAGCGATATGCACACTTTTACAGCAATTCACGACATTTTGAAATTGCGCCTGGTGAAGCAAATACCAAAAAGTAGGAAAAAGTAGGAAAATGTAGGTATTTTGAAGAAAAAGTAGGAAAAATAGGATGGAGACAAAAAAGTAGGAAAAAGTAGGAAAAGTAGGATCACTGGACAGCCTGTAAAGTGTTAACATTACCTTCTTCCCTGTTAATATTTTAAGTGTCTGGCGCTACAGCCTGTTATGCTCTAACGTTTCTTGGTGGCTGAAAAAGTTGCCTTAAGTCCGGAAGAATGTAAATGTGATGCGCTATGCTAAGAACAAATTGGATGTTAACAGTACCGCTTTCCCTGTCTAATTGTAAGTAATGACATGCACGTTCATATTGCTAAGGAAATCCATATGTTCTATCTGTGCTGCATATGAATCAGGCAGGAGATTTAATTACATAACTACCCATATTAGTACTACGGCTTCACGACCTAGCCAATAGGGGTAATTCTACCACACTGAATACCCCCGTCACCGGACTTACATGACCTCCATCCCTGCTGGGATGAGGCTTGTATTGAGGGATCTATAGGTGACAAAAGACATTCATCTGGCGGGGGTTAATGATGTTGGAGCTTTACGCCGCTTTGGCGGGCATGAGGGCAATCATGGGCCAAAAAAACCTTCCGGGTCAATGAAATGGAGTTGGATGAACCTTGCGCTAGATGCAAGAGCCAAGGTTCGTACCCACGACCTGTTCATCTGCGGCTCAGTCTCCCTGAATGGAGCTAGACTCCTTGATAAATGACACAGTCAATTACCAGTCTATTTATTGTCTCTGAAGCGACGAACCGTCACAACTTAAACATGGGATATCTGGCGCAATGATAGGGAGTTTCCCGCCTCACCAAGCTTCAACAGCGATACAAAAAAATTGTCGTCTGCTCCAGCGGAGTATTTGTCCATGAGTTTACCGCGCTCTCCAGAAGTCAATTAAATCCATGGTTGCATCTCGCATGGGGGCAGTCACGTTTCCCTGCACGCAAACGGCCCACATTTTTTAACACAACGTCGACATCATTGGGGGCCAATGCCATGATGAACAACATTGTGATGATAAAGACACCAACGCCTTCCATATATCGGGAATAAAAGAGTCCGTACCTCTCCCAGTCCGAAGTTTGCGTTGAGGACCATTCGGCTTGGGTTACCATCGATTGGATCTCTAGTGAACAGGACCCCTGGCGGAAAACCATAAAACGACACGTGACCATAACAACATTAACGGCTATAGTTATCAGTTGTCCATGTACTCCATGCAAGTGTACCTATTCGGCCATTCATGAAAGAACTACTTTGTGCGTACTAATTAAATTTAAGTATTATATATTTAAACATCAATTTTCGATGGTACAGGCATACATAGTGTAGAACTATAGAGCGCGTTCTACATAAACACATTTATTTTTGAACCCATATCACAAAAACACTATAATATTAGGAACCCATTATCGATGAAATATTTGTTGGATTCGTCAAGCGTGAGTTATACGTGAGCTACGCTGATTAATGGTTCCGGTTAACATGGCAGAACGACCAAGACAAGTCTACCATCAAGCCAGCAGGGCAATTGACACAGTGTACCCACCAGGGCAATATAAGTCTATGGACACATTGTACCCACCAAGGCAATAAGAGTCTATTGACACAGTGTACCCACCAAGGCAATAGGAGTCTGTGGACACGGTGTACCCACCAAGGCAATAGGAGTCAATTGACACGGTGTACCCACCAAGGCAATAGGTGTCTGTGGACACAGTGTACCCACCAAGGCAATAGGAGTCTATTGACACGCTGTACCCACCAAGGCAATAGGAGTCTATTGACACGCTGTACCCACCAAGGCAATAGGAGTCTATTGACACGCTGTACCCACCAAGGCAATAGGAGTCTATTGACACGCTGTACCCACCAAGGCAATAGGAGTCTATGGACACCCTGTACCCACCAAGGCAATAGGAGTCAATGGACACGGTGTACCCACCAAGGCAATAGGAGTCTATTGACACGGTGTACCCACCAAGGCAATAGGAGTCAATTGACACGGTGTACCCACCAAGGCAATAGGAGTCTATTGACACGCTGTACCCACCAAGGCAATAGGAGTCTATGGACACAGTGTAACCACCAAGGCAACAGGAGTCTATTGACACAGTGTACCCACCAAGGCAATAGGAGTCAATTGACACGGTGTACCCACCAAGGCAATAGGAGTCTATTGACACGCTGTACCCACCAAGGCAATAGGAGTCTATTGACACGCTGTACCCACCAAGGCAATAGGAGTCTATTGACACAGTGTACCCACCAAGGCAATAGGAGTCAATTGACACGGTGTACCCACCAAGGCAATAGGAGTCTATGGACACAGTGTGCCCACCAAGGCAATAGGAGTCTATTGACACGCTGTACCCACCAAGGCAATAGGAGTCTATGGACACGGTGTACCCACCAAGGCAATAGGAGTCTATGGACACGGTGTACCCACCAAGGCAATAGAAGTCTATGGACACAGTGTACCCACCAAGGCAATAGGAATCTATTGACACGCTGTACCCACCAAGGCAATAGGAGTCAATTGACACGGTGTACCCACCAAGGCAATAGGAGTCAATTGACACGCTGTACCCACCAAGGCAATAGGAGTCTATTGACACGCTGTACCCACCAAGGCAATAGGAATCTATTGACACGCTGTACCCACCAAGGCAATAGGAGTCAATTGACACGGTGTACCCACCAAGGCAATAGGAGTCTATTGACACGCTGTACCCACCAAGGCAATAGGAGTCTATGGACACGGTGTACCCACCAAGGCAATAGGAGTCAATTGACACGGTGTACCCACCAAGGCAATAGGAGTCTATTGACACGCTGTACCCACCAAGGCAATAGGAGTCTATGGACACGGTGTAACCACCAAGGCAATAGGAATCTATTGACACGGTGTACCCACCAAGGCAATAGGAGTCTATTGACACAGTGCACCCACCAACCGCCCCATAGATACACTACTGCAGGGCAGTCGATGGGGCTTCCCTGCAAACCCTTTTGAAGAGTATGAGACGAATTAGCCTAGCCCCCAACCTCACCTGCCGCATCAGCCTTCACCATCTCCTGCACCACCACTCCCATGGTGGACTTTATCGGCTGGCCATGCTGCCTGAATAAAGAATAAGGATTGGTGATCCACTTCACGCCCAGTGATATAACCTAGAGGTGCCTTACAGCACATTTCTTAAGTGTATTATATTTTCCTATTTCTTATAAACTGTGTAATGCCAATAAATGATCAGTTAATTATTTTTAAAAAAATGTATTTATTATTTATAGGTGTAGATTTTCCATTCACTGATTTATCCTTATACAAGTTTTTGTCCAAAGCTGGGCAGAAATTTACTAAAGCAGGACCCCCCACCCATCCCCCCTTCTCCGATAGAGCCTACCTCCTGTACTCCACAGCAGGGAAGGCAAAGTGTGAGGCCCAACAGCGACAGACAGCTCTGAAGATCTGCGCGATAAAATAACGACAAGCAAAGGTGAGAGTTCACGCGAAGGACAAGGCCTCGGGCCCACGGTACAACATGAACACATATACACAATCGGTCATACATTACTGTTGCAAAATTCCGTTTGACGATTAAATGATGAATACACAAAGGCAGCCAAATTAGTTAAATTTCGACCATCTAAACTTGACAAAATCTGTACATTGGATTGTTCCCATCTGTGTCTTATTTTCGACTTCATTAGTTCACCCATAAAACATTGGTCGTCAGACATTGGGGCATAGAACAGCAAAGGGGTTAAACCATTGGTCGTCAGACATTGGGGCATAGAACAGCAAAGGGGTTAAACCATTGGTCGTCAGACATTGGGGCATAGAACAGCAAAGGGGTTAAACCATTGGTCGTCAGACATTGGGGCATAGAACAGCAAAGGGGTTAAACCATTGGTCGTCAGACATTGGGGCATAGAACAGCAAAGGGGTTAAACCATTGGTCGTCAGACATTGGGGCATAGAACAGCAAAGGAGTTAAACCATTGGTCGTCAGACATTGGGGCATAGAACAGCAAAGGGGTTAAACCATTGGTCGTCAGACATTGGGGCATAGAACAGCAAAGGGGTTAAACCATTGGTCGTCAGACATTGGGGCATAGAACAGCAAAGGGGTTAAACCATTGGTCGTCAGACATTGGGGCATAGAACAGCAAAGGGGTTAAACCATTGGTCGTCAGACATTGGGGCATAGAACAGCAAAGGAGTTAAACCATTGGTCGTCAGACATTGGGGCATAGAACAGCAAAGGGGTTAAACCATTGGTCGTCAGACATTGGGGCATAGAACAGCAAAGGGGTTAAACCATTGGTCGTCAGACATTGGGGCATAGAACAGCAAAGGAGTTAAACCATTGGTCGTCAGACATTGGGGCATAGAACAGCAAAGGGGTTAAACCATTGGTCGTCAGACATTGGGGCATAGAACAGCAAAGGGGTTAAACCATTGGTCGTCAGACATTGGGGCATAGAACAGCAAAGGGGTTAAACCATTGGTCGTCAGACATTGGGGCATAGAACAGCAAAGGGGTTAAACCATTGGTCGTCAGACATTGGGGCATAGAACAGCAAAGGAGTTAAACCATTGGTCGTCAGACATTGGGGCATAGAACAGCAAAGGGGTTAAACCATTGGTCGTCAGACATTGGGGCATAGAACAGCAAAGGGGTTAAACCATTGGTCGTCAGACATTGGGGCATAGAACAGCAAAGGGGTTAAACCATTGGTCGTCAGACATTGGGGCATAGAACAGCAAAGGAGTTAAACCATTGGTCGTCAGACATTGGGGCATAGAACAGCAAAGGGGTTAAACCATTGGTCGTCAGACATTGGGGCATAGAACAACAAAGGGGTTAAACCATTGGTCGTCAGACATTGGGGCATAGAACAGCAAAGGGGTTAAACCATTGGTCGTCAGACATTGGGGCATAGAACAGCAAAGGAGTTAAACCATTGGTCGTCAGACATTGGGGCATAGAACAGCAAAGGGGTTAAACCATTGGTCGTCAGACATTGGGGATTAGAACAGCAAAGATACCGGTGTGAGTGGCCACGTGAAAATATATGTGTTTCCATACCTGCTGCAGTCCTTTGACCCCTAGGATGGTTTCCATCTGCCCGGCGGCTGACATGTCCGCACTGTCCTCTCCTGCATGAACAATACACCGCAACATGTCAAACGTATGCAAGGAATTCCCAAGGCCAAGTGACAGCGTTATCGAGAAATTCGTTTATTATTTCAGATCATAACGTTACGATGAATGAACGAATGAATGAATTGGTGTTTTAGCCGCTTTTGTGCCCACAGAGGCTCTAGTGGGACAAGGAACCTCCCGGGACGATGACTGATGGATGGAAGGGTTTGGGTTCGAACCGAGGACCTATTGATCAGCGGTTTAGGGCGTTACTCACTACGCCAGGGAGCCCCCCCCTTCCCACCCCACAATGATATGGACCACTATAAGCGCTCCCAGTAGAGAATGGCTCACATATTACTTGTGATCCGTCGAATAGGAGTCACCAAATTACAATGCCCCCAAAATAAACCAAAAGAGATGGCCTCTGTATTATATTATAACCTTGCTCAGTGTCCTATTAGTTCAGTGTCATGGCACTGTAACTGAATTAAAGTTTAACAGACTTCACGAGCGAACGCCAGTCACGCACTCTTATACTACCCTTGGTTCAAATGATTAAAATTTCCTAATAGGCTTAAATATATTCCACCAAAATGGCCTGAAAACGTCATGTTTGTAATCAGAAACCCTCATTAGGTATATTGTATCTTTGCATTTTAAAATACCTCATACATTTCATCGTATCAATGGTACAGGGTTTTTGTCTTCTTTTTTATCACAGACGTTAAACAGCGACGTTAATGCTATTTGTAAACTTAACTCGGGTGCCCGACACGCTCTCACTGACCTGCTGTAAACTTAACTCGGGTGCCCGACACGCTCGGGCTGACCTGCCGTAAACTTAACTCGGGTGCCCGACACGCTCCGAATGACCTGCTGTAAACTTAACTCAGGTGGCCGACACGCTCCGACTGACCTGCTGTAAACTTAACTCGGGTGCCCGACACGCTCGGGCTGACCTGCTATAGACTTAACTCGGGTTCCCGACACGCTCTGACTGACCTGCTGTAAACTTAACTCGGGTGCTCGACACGCTCTGACTGACCTGCTGTAAACTTAACTCGGGTGCCCGACACGCTCTGACTGGCCTGCTGTAAACTTAACTCGGGTGCCCGACACGCTCTCACTGACCTGCTGTAAACTTAACTCGGGTGCCCGACACGCTCTGACTGACCTGCTGTAAACTTAACTCGGGTGCCCGACACGCTCTGACTGACCTGCTGTAAACCTAACTCGGGTGCCCGACACGCTCTGACTGACCTGCTGTAAACTTAACTCTGGTGCCCGACACGCTCTGACTGACCTGCTGTAAACTTAACTCGGGTGCCCGACACGCTCTCACTGACCTGCTGTAAACTTAACTCGGGTGCCCGACACGCTCTCACTGACCTGCTGTAAACCTAACTCGGGTGCCCGACACGCTCTGACTGACCTGCCGTAAACTTAACTCGGGTGCCCGATACGCTCCGACTGACCTGCTGTAAACTTAACTCAGGTGGCCGACACGCTCCGACTGACCTGCTGTAAACTTAACTCGGGTGCCCGACACGCTCGGGCTGACCTGCTATCGACTTAACTCGGGTGCCCGACACGCTCTGACTGACCTGCTGTAAACTTAACTCGGGTGCTCGACACGCTCTGACTGACCTGCTGTAAACTTAACTCGGGTGCCCGACACGCTCTGACTGACCTGCTGTAAACTTAACTCAGGTGCCCGACACGCTCGGGCTGACCTGCTGTAAACTTAACTCGGGTGCCCGACACGCTCTGACTGACCTGCTGTAAACTTAACTCGGGTGCCCGACACGCTCTGACTGACCTGCTGTAAACTTAACTCGGGTGCCCGACACGCTCTCACTGACCTGCTGTAAACTTAACTCGGGTGCCCGACACGCTCTGACTGACCTGCTGTAAACTTAACTCGGGTGCCCGACACGCTCTGACTGACCTGCTTAACTCGGGTGACCGATACGCTCCGACTGACCTGCTGTAAACTTAACTCAGGTGGCCGACACGCTCCGACTGACCTGCTGTAAACTTAACTCGGGTGCCCGACACGCTCGGGCTGACCTGCTATAGACTTAACTCGGGTGCCCGACACGCTCTGACTGACCTGCTGTAAACTTAACTCGGGTGCTCGACACGCTCTGACTGACCTGCTGTAAACTTAACTCGGGTGCCCGACACGCTCTGACTGACCTGCTGTAAACTTAACTCAGGTGCCCGACACGCTCTCACTGACCTGCTGTAAACTTAACTCGGGTGCCCGACACGCTCTGACTGACCTGCTGTAAACTTAACTCGGGTGCCCGACACGCTCTGACTGACCTGCTGTAAACTTAACTTGGGTGGCCGACACGCTCTCACTGACCTGCTGTAAACTTAACTCGGGTGCCCGACACGCTCTCACTGACCTGCTGTAAACTTAACTCGGGTGCCCGACACGCTCTCACTGACCTGCTGTAAACTTAACTCGGGTGCCCGACCCGCTCCGACTGACCTGCTGTAAACTTAACTCGGGTGCCCGACACGCTCTGACTGACCTGCTGTAAACTTAACTCGGGTGCCCGACACGCTCTCACTGACCTGCTGTAAACTTAACTCGGGTGCCCGACACGCTCTGACTGACCTGCTGTAAACCTAACTCGGGTGCCCGACACGCTCTGACTGACCTGCCGTAAACTTAACTCGGGTGCCCGATACGCTCCGACTGACCTGCTGTAAACTTAACTCAGGTGGCCGACACGCTCTGACTGACCTGCTGTAAAAACTCGGGTGCCCGATACGCTCGGGCTGACCTGCTATAGACTTAACTCGGGTGCCCGACACGCTCTGACTGATCTGCTGTAAACTTAACTCGGGTGCTCGACACGCTCTGACTGACCTGCTGTAAACTTAACTCGGGTGCCCGACACGCTCTGACTGACCTGCTGTAAACTTAACTCGGGCGCCCGACACGCTCTGACTGACCTGCTGTAAACTTAACTCGGGTGCCCGACACGCTCTGACTGACCTGCTGTAAACTTAACTTGGGTGGCCGACACGCTCTGACTGACCTGCTGTAAACTTAACTCGGGTGCCCGACACGCTCTGACTGACCTGCTGTAAACTTAACTCGGGTGCCCGACACGCTCTGACTGACCTGCTGTAAACTTAACTCGGGTGCCCGACCCGCTCCGACTGACCTGCTGTAAACTTAACTCGGGTGCCCGACACGCTCTGACTGACCTGCTGTAAACTTAACTCGGGTGCCCGACACGCTCTGACTGACCTGCTGTAAACTTAACTCGGGTGCCCGACACGCTCTGACTGACCTGCTGTAAACTTAACTCGGGTGCCCGACACGCTCTGACTGACCTGCTGTAAATTTAACTCGGGTGGCCGACACGCTCTGACTGACCTGCTGTAAACTTAACTCGGGTGCCCGACACGCTCTGACTGACCTGCTGTAAACTTAACTCGGGTGCCCGACACGCTCCGACTGACCTGCTGTAAACTTAACTCGGGGGCCCGACACACTCCGACTGACCTGCTGTAAACTTAACTCGGGTGCCCGACACGCTCTGACTGACCTGCTGTAAACTTTAACTCGGGTGCCCGACACGCTCTGACTGACCTGCTGTAAACTTAACTCGGGTGCCCGACACGCTCCGACTGACCTGCTGTAAACTTAACTCGGGTGCCCGACACGCTCTGACTGACCTGCTGTAAACTTAACTCGGGTGGCCGACACGCTCTGACTAACCTGCTGTAAACTTAACTCGCGTGCCCGACACGCTCTCACTGACCTGCTGTAAACTTAACTCGGGTGCCTGACACGCTCTGACTGACCTGCTGTAAACTTAACTCGGGTGCCCGACACGCTCCGACTGACCTGCTGTAAACTTAACTCGGGTGCCCGACACGCTCTGACTGACCTGCTGTAAACTTAACTCGGGTGCCCGACACGCTCTCACTGACCTGCTGTAAACTTAACTCGGGTGCCCGACACGCTCTCACTGACCTGCTGTAAACTTAACTCGGGTGCCCGACACGCTCTGACTGACCTGCTGTAAACTTAACTCGGGTGCCCGACACGCTCTGACTGACCTGCTGTAAACTTAACTCGGGTGCCCGACACGCTCCGACTGACCTGCTGTAAACTTAACTCGGGTGCCCGACACGCTCTGACTGACCTGCTGTAAACTTAACTCGGGTGCTCGACACGCTCTGACTGACCTGCTGTAAACTTAACTCGGGTGCCCGACACGCTCTCACTGACCTGCTGTAAACTTAACTCAGGTGCCCGACACGCTCTCACTGACCTGCTGTAAACTTAACTCGGGTGCCCGACACGCTCTGACTGACCTGCTGTAAACTTAACTCGGGTGCCCGACACGCTCTGACTGACCTGCTGTAAACTTAACTTGGGTGGCCGACACGCTCTCACTGACCTGCTGTAAACTTAACTCGGGTGCCCGACACGCTCTCACTGACCTGCTGTAAACTTAACTCGGGTGCCCGACACGCTCTCACTGACCTGCTGTAAACTTAACTCGGGTGCCCGACCCGCTCCGACTGACCTGCTGTAAACTTAACTCGGGTGCCCGACACGCTCTGACTGACCTGCTGTAAACTTAACTCGGGTGCCCGACACGCTCTGACTGACCTGCTGTAAACTTAACTCGGGTGCCCGACACGCTCTGACTGACCTGCTGTAAACCTAACTCGGGTGCCCGACACGCTCTGACTGACCTGCCGTAAACTTAACTCGGGTGCCCGATACGCTCCGACTGACCTGCTGTAAACTTAACTCAGGTGGCCGACACGCTCTGACTGACCTGCTGTAAACTTAACTCGGGTGCCCGATACGCTCGGGCTGACCTGCTATAGACTTAACTCGGGTGCCCGACACGCTCTGACTGATCTGCTGTAAACTTAACTCGGGTGCTCGACACGCTCTGACTGACCTGCTGTAAACTTAACTCGGGTGCCCGACACGCTCTGACTGACCTGCTGTAAACTTAACTCGGGCGCCCGACACGCTCTGACTGACCTGCTGTAAACTTAACTCGGGTGCCCGACACGCTCTGACTGACCTGCTGTAAACTTAACTTGGGTGGCCGACACGCTCTGACTGACCTGCTGTAAACTTAACTCGGGTGCCCGACACGCTCTGACTGACCTGCTGTAAACTTAACTCGGGTGCCCGACACGCTCTGACTGACCTGCTGTAAACTTAACTCGGGTGCCCGACCCGCTCCGACTGACCTGCTGTAAACTTAACTCGGGTGCCCGACACGCTCTGACTGACCTGCTGTAAACTTAACTCGGGTGCCCGACACGCTCTGACTGACCTGCTGTAAACTTAACTCGGGTGCCCGACACGCTCTGACTGACCTGCTGTAAACTTAACTCGGGTGCCCGACACGCTCTGACTGACCTGCTGTAAATTTAACTCGGGTGGCCGACACGCTCTGACTGACCTGCTGTAAACTTAACTCGGGTGCCCGACACGCTCTGACTGACCTGCTGTAAACTTAACTCGGGTGCCCGACACGCTCTCACTGACCTGCTGTAAACTTAACTCGGGTGCCCGACACGCTCTGACTGACCTGCTGTAAACTTAACTCGGGGGCCCGACACACTCCGACTGACCTGCTGTAAACTTAACTCGGGTGCCCGACACGCTCTGACTGACCTGCTGTAAACTTAACTCGGGTGCCCGACACGCTCTGACTGACCTGCTGTAAACTTAACTCGGGTGCCCGACACGCTCTGACTGACCTGCTGTAAACTTAACTCGGGTGCCCGACACGCTCCGACTGACCTGCTGCAGACGAACGGACGGCGAACAGTCGCTCGGAGTGGTCGCTGCCGAACTGCTTGATGAGTTCCGCCGCCAGGGTGCGTTGTATCTCGCCACCCAGCTCTGAGTCTGTGAACGCGGCCACTGTAGCCACGCATGCGTCTTGCAAACTTCCTGTCTCCTGGCCACTGTAAATGTACGACACAGTTATCTATAAACAGGTTTCAAAAAAAAAAAAACTTTGTTCTTCCCAAGGCAGACCAAGATCACTGGGGCTCCGGAGCCATAACTATTGATAGTACACAAGATTTATTGCATTATGCTCCAGAAGAGTTTTCATTCACTGTTTCAGTACGTTTCATTTTCACAAGCACAGCGCCTAAAATCCTAATATCATATATAACATTGAAATAGAAGTTACCTGGAAAGTTTCTCTGTCAGCGTCACTTTGTCAGATAATTCCGGATTTTTCTGCAAATCAAGCATTTTACCGGAATTTTTCATTGTTCCTCCTGAACTACAAATAAGGCACGTGTGCACACGAAAAGTGTATATTACAATTACCGGTTACATTATGCTGCCAAACAAATATTATAACCATTAATCAGATCCGTTAATGACTCAGAATTATAGATGTCATTTAACTTTAAATGTGTCACTGGTAATGTCAGAAAGGAACTTGACACTTACTTGCATGTGAAGGTTAAATGCTGTGATCGTGAGGCAGAAACCTCGGGGAACAGTAAATTCCTACAAGAAAAAGTAGCAACGTCACAAATACAAAACATTACTCGCGAAATTAAAGTTTTAAAGCAATAAATGTGGAGCCTGCGTGGCCGAGTGGTAAACATCCGACTGAACGTCCCAGGTTCGAAACCCGGTCTGGGCGATCTTATCTGGGACATATCTCATCCAAATCACTCATTGTCCCCGGAAATTCATTGAACTCATAAATAAGAACCCGTGTGCACCTAAAACAATAATCGGATCATTTCAAATCAATAAAAATACAATATTGAATCAATCATTTAAAAAACTTTAATCAGTGATATAAAACATTTAAACGAATCATTTAAACGAATCGTTTAAAACACATAAACCGAACATTTAAACCAGTTAAACCGAACATTTAAACCAGTTAAACCAATCACTTAAAACATTTAAGCCAATCGTTTAAAACATTTAAACCAATCATTTAAAACATTTAAACCAATAGTGCAATACAATTTCCAAGCGGCAGATAGTGTTCTGCTCTACGTTCAGCCGCTCGGGCGGCGCCGAATGCCTACCTCGGTGTCCAGCTGTGTGAGCATGGCCAGCTGGCAGCCCTTGCCGCCCACCACCTGAGAGCTCGCGCAGGCTGGTGCCGTGAATGGCAGAGACAGGGCACCTTTCTCGGCAGCCAGCAAGTGGTCGGGTTCACAGAGCAGAGGCAGAGACTGCCGCGGGGGTAGCGGGCAGGTCCCCAGCGGCCTGTAGCCAAAGACGGAACCATAGTTACGCTTCGCTTTGTGTTACTGTCATTGTCATTTCATAACCATGACAATGTAAAAACCCTAATACATAAGTTTCCGGCGAAAGTTTACGCGTCATTGTTGAATCAACAATAGTTCAGACAATGATAATAAAATATTAATATCTATACTCTTCAGAATACTACGCATTTATAATAAAGGCTTGACACATTTACGCCATACTGAATCTGAATGCAAAACACAGGTGCCCGGATGGAAGATGATAACGTCTGTCCACGTCATTACTAATTACGGACGCCTCATCTGTTTCACACTACGCAAAGATCGCAAAGTATTTCAAAAGTATCAATTTCCCACGTAACTATCCGCTAACTAGCGTCACTACCATTGACCTTCATCAACTGCAGACCAAATGCAACACAAACCTTCGATAGCAAAACTCAGTGATTCCATAACCGGCGACGCCGTTGGCCTTAAACTTGGTTATCTTCTCAAAGATGACGTTTCCCCAGTCGTCATGGTGATAGTACATTGCAGTGTCGTCAGCCGCCACCTCAAGGTGGTACTCAGTGCCCCCTGTCAAAAGATTGTGACAAAATGTATTAAGATGAAGTTGACGCTAGATAACGTTATACAATGGGAGAATTGAACAAATTCCACTGGTGCATTCGCGCCAAATAACGAATAATTCGTTGTAAATAATATTAAATAATAAACGTAGCTTCTGATAAGTTTTAATCGATTTGCTGTACATCGCGGGGGCCTGATGCGTTAACAAACAGAGACGCACCTGCTGTGAACTGGGTGCTGTAGTTGTTTGGTGGGTTCAAATTCTCTCCCAAGAGAGGTAGTTCGGTGCGTACGTCAGTGACAGCCTCCATAACAGCATTAGGACGCGACATGAAGCCACACTTCAAACTGGATGTACAAACAAACCTAAGTGACGACACGACAACGACATGACCCAGACGCAGACGCCAGAGTTCGAATCTATGACATGTTGGACTCTTGGGATATTACATTACGCTATGTGAGACAGTCACAGCCTCTATCGCATTGTTAGCAGGTGCAAGCATCACTTCAACTTCATTATAGACCAACGAAAGTCTCAGTCACAGCAACTTACATTTAGGTACAGTTCACGGAATGATAAGAACGGAATATGAAAGTTGGACGCATCAAATTGGTCATTTCAAACGATGTATTTTATTATTAAGCAACTTGATGATAATATAATGTCACCTTTGTTTTTAATAGTTACACTTACTACGATAGTGTCTTCGGCAGGGAAATTGTATTGACGTGGAATGAGGAACCGTCCTGAAGAAAAAAACGAAGAAAACTTGACATTAATTAATCACAAGTACACGCACAACATGCGGATAGTCCGGATAAATCAGGATAAATATGAATATCACATTAAACGTACGTTGAATATGCTTATCAATAGGTCTCTTTGACGAATAGCTGGCTGACATGTAAAGTGTGTGTAACCACATCTTTACGTCAAATGCATACTGTGGTGACTGGGTCGCTCCAATGCCCATCATCCCGCTTTAGGCCTTTGGGATAACGCAACATGTAGAGGTGGTGTGATCAATGATATGAAACTGGCAAAGAGCTTAACTCTAAAATAGAAGACACATTTAGATTTCTACTTCCAGGCGGAAGTTTTCGAGATGCAATATAAAGGTCAGAGCATATGGTTGAAGTTGAAAGCGAGAAGCGAACGTAACAAATTATTATCCAAGATGGTCGTTGTGTATTGTAAAAAAACTATTCACCAGAGAAAAAGTTGTGTTCAGAATGGTGCTATTGGCCTCCCGAGCGAAGGGTCTTACCTCCAAGATACCGAAGTGGACGACATAGCGATGAAAGGAGCGCCAATCGCGTACACCTAGATGAAGGAAACAAACAGAATACGTTGATACAGGGAGTCATCTAAATATACAATTACTATATTAGATATAGACGAGCGTTTGAAGGTACAAGTGAAGCATATAAAAATCCATATAACGCAGAAGTTACACATACATATCGCCAAACAAAAAACATGTCTAATACTCACCCTTTTTGATCACGAACCATTCAAATGTAAATACCATAAAATAAAAAAATGTTGATGATTTTGGCCAATATTTGAGTATGAACTAACCGTAGGAGTGGTCCCTGACGCCACGCAGGGAGAGGTCAAGCGGTTCGTGACCTTGAACTTTGACCACACCATGCAGTTGTCCGTACTGCTCGTATTGAGTCTGATGCGTGCTACAAGGACACCCAAGAAATGCACACACCTCGTTAAACAATGCAATTATCAATTCTCGCGATGAAGTCGATGCATAGCTGGGCATAGGTACGATCAAGAAATACCCAGGAAGGGCAAATAATGTGAATAATGGGAAAAGTCTAGAAGTAGACAAGAAGTCAGTAATGTGATAGTCTAGAAGTAGACAAAATTACACTCATGGCATGAATCTAGAGGTAAACACGGTATTGTACCGCTGTGTACGCTTTTATTCCCTACTAGATACACAAGCGGACCTTCTCAATCGTTTCCAAAATTCTGCAGTCCATTTTTCCCGTGCTATGGCCGACGCCAGCAGATTTGGGTCAGTATCCGTGTCAAAGTCATAGAAATCAGTGAAAGCTTCCCATCTGCAACATAAATATGGTGTGAACAATTTGACGGAATAAGTAGATATTTAAAAGGTTATCACTTATGTCATAATGTCACTGTCATTACTGTGCATCTTAATAGCGTAATAACTAACGCAGAGCGTTACTTTTGACGCCTGTGTCTGCATATTTTTTATAATTGAGGTAACGTATATGTATTAGGTATTTTCAGCTGTTCGAATTTAAATCATGATGAATGTACTGCAGGAGAGATAAATCATGCGACCAATTTAAACCAATCATAACGTGGCTTACATAAATGAGAAAGTCACGTGAACCAGTTCCTTTTTGTCGGGATTCCACTCGTTTTCTAAGCCTTTCCTGAAAATTTCAAATTTAATTAAACAGAAAATATAATTTTATTTATAAGGCAATTTTTTTCTGTGACACCTTATTTGTAATTGTTTAGGCTTCAATATAAATCCCGTTAAATCACATAAATCAAAAGTATATTATCACTCTGATTCAGTTGTCGCATCGTTATTAATGTCGTTAAATAATGTCTGAAGGTTCTGTTACACAAGAGTTACTAAACAATTATTTCGAAGCGGTAAATTAATTCACGGACATAGCCTCACGCCTCCAACTTACTTGAGCATGCCGTTGTAGCTGACACGCCATCGACGCATGGGTTCCAGACATTCAAACCTGAGTCCCGCGGCAGAGAAGGATGAGGGGTCCGTGTTGTAGACTGCAGTGTCAGGGTGGAGAGGACTTTGGAAGAAGCCAATGCCAGGGAGACGCACGGAGAGCCACAGCTCCGCTTTACGGCCATGGCGACGCGCAATTCGCAGCACGAAGCAGACGCCATCTGTGTTTAGGCCGTTGAAGTACATGGAGTCAATTGCCTGAATTGGAGAAGAAAGATGAGACATCACGGATATTCGTTCATGTCTATTAATTTGAATAAACAGTACAATCTTTTCATTCGTAACTGAACTCCAAAATTGGAAAATATCACACAAGAAAATAAAACATAAGAGCCTAGTTATTAGAAGGTATCATAGGGATCATTATTCAATATTTAGTACTGAGTATCTTTAATTAGTTATATTCAGGCTACTGTAGCCATACAAATAAAGCACCTGCATTAATATAGAGGAAACTACATCATGCTTAATATGAGATTCAAATTCATAATCCGATAGCCAATATCAAGAGAAGCTGACTTTAACAGTGTATGTTCAGGTACCCAAGAGGGGGGTTGCAATCCCCGTAACCCCACCCCCACCCCCCCCCCCCACCCACCCCCCTAGATCCGCCCCTGATAAACTAATGAAACATCAAAAAGAGTAACCGTCAGAACAATAGTGGTCAGGCAAAAGAAAACAGAGATATGTTTAATATCAACAACAACACCACCATATCTGAACCTCCCCCCCCCCTGCCACGCCCAGTAGCTTCTGCTCAGGTATGGCCAGACCTACATGTGGATCGGCTGACAAGGGTTGCAGCTGCTCCATGCTCTCCACTTTCTGGCTGGACTTGACGCCATATCCGGCAGCTTTACTGTCAGCATTGTGCTTCCTTCGTCGCCACCAAAGCAAGAGGCGGAACACATACTTCTTCAGCAAGTATGTTCTCCCTGAAAATCACATTATATACCAGTTCATCGCATGTCATAGTTATTGTCAAGAAACTCGCGCGAAGAGTTTCAAAGGCATTAATTAACACACGGATCACTACCCCAGGCTACATCACCGGCGGTTGAGAGTGTAACGAGCGCCTTAAAGAAGGATATAAAGGCCTCCCTAATCCCCAGCGAGTGTCATGCACGGGCTTGTAGGCTTGGAGTTGATATCTGAAGAGAATTTTGAGTTATAAGCGTAGGGATCTCGCTCAGTTTTGACACAATTATCCATAGCGCTTTTATCTATACCAGAGAGGAGTGGTGTGTGTACGTGGGAGGGGGTCAAACTGAAAAGAACATATGGCTGAAGAAAAAAGCATAACAGGCTTAATTGCCATCTGTCAGATAACACAGAACAGAGTCACTGACCAGTTAATAAAGGATATCATATCATTGGAGCTGATGGGATCAATGATTTAAAGCTGCTATCATGAACTTTTTTCACATATAATTTTCAATAAGGGTACCTTTATTAACATGTAACCCAATGAAAAGCTGGCTGGAACAAGAAGTGACCTCATAAACCCAAGACACAGGGTGGTTTTTCAGGTGCTTGTGTAAACACAATAAATATATCTGGGAGTGTTGTGACTGTACAATGCATATGGTTTAATAAATAGAAATATTATCACAGATTTATACATCATTGGTCTTTCAATCAAACATATATCTTGTAAGATTGTTTCAAGTTGAAATCCATGATATTATCACTCCAATGGGACTATGGCAATACATACCAGGCTGAGAGTAGACACCATAAAGAGGAGTTGGGTCTGACTGCAACACCCATCTCAGAAACAGAAAGATGGGGACACAGGCAAGGACCTCAACCAGCATGTCTGTCAGTAACCTGAAGTGAAGAAATATTACCTTTCCGCATGTATGCACATTTATATAAAAAATCATCAGCATTATATTACTGTACCAGTCTTTAAATAGTAGTAGTAGTATAATCAGTGTACCGTATTTCACGTATGTTTTCGGACACTGTATGTTTTCGGACACCCCCTCAAAGGCAGAAATAGGATAAATTTAGTGTACTGTAAGTTTTCGGACACCCAACGCAGATAATTTTTCAAGTGTATGTATATTTTCGGACACTAGTTATCGGACCTAAATTAACAATGCGTCTGGACTCCTTTGTTATTGGGTAGTGCCGGCCCCCATGATTGCACTTCACTGCTTGTGATTGCAGGTTATCGGCGAGAGGGGCAAGTCCCTGTCTAGGGGGTTATTTGTGCCGTGTATCAGGTGTGAAAAAGCAACACCCTGGTTGCTAAGTAATGAGCTGGGCTTTGGTCTCCATTGTGCTGGCCTGGCGGACGAGTCAGTCGGCGGAGGAGTTGTTTATAAACCGCGAAAGTAAACAAGCCTTAAATCATGAAATGCATGAAAGTATTTGATTAGTTTATTTTACCGAAGACTGCTGCGCGTCGGCTGCAGAACCAAAGTTTCTCAAGAATTGATCGATGCTCTATATAATTTTTCGAACAACTGTCACAGGATCGAATGCGCAGCTATATATATGGCACCTCTCCGATGGGAATTAATCCCCTTTGTTCTTGTAACTGTGTTTTATCTCTCAGAAATTACCCTTATATTTGGTACAATGATTGCAGTTCATTGTCACTGATTGCAATTCATAACCACTGTTTGCCTAAAGCCATATCTTCATTGACATTAAAGTTATCGAGTATATTATATCTCCTGTAACAGATGAGAGATCTGACGGTAGCAGATTGCACTCCAAGTATCTTCAAAACAATATTATACTCTTGATCACCTTACCCGCTGCTAAGGTGTGAAGCAGCAACACCTGGGTGTTAAGTGATATAATCGGCATCAGTCGACTCGCAATGTAGTAATTCTTAATCGATATTTTATGTATGTATGTTTTCGGACAGTGGATGTGGGAGTCCATTTTATTGACTGTAAATATTCGGACAGCCAGAAAAACAATTATGTTTAAGTGTCAGAAAACATACGTGAAATATGGTACATCTGTAAGTACCTTTATTCAATTTTTTCACTTTGATTTTTTTTTTTTTTAAATGTAATATTCTCTTTCTTGTTAAATTGTAACACTTGATTGTCATAGATATGAAACATAGATCTATCTCACCTAGGAGCATGCAGACTGTCTTGTTGATCATGCCAAGTTGTGTGTAAGAGTAGACTCAAGTACCTATTCTCTGTGTTACATATGTAACCCCCCATGGTGAAATAGGTACTTGTGTCTAGTGTGAGACTGAGAGCACAGGTGCTCAGATCAGTTGATATGACGCCCGCCTGCCAGGCATAAATATCTTTATTTGTGTTTGGCAGGCGGGCATCATGCTTGCAGGACTAATCCGTCGTATCAACTGAACGGAGCAACTGTGGCTGTGAAGCTGTGTGTGAAGGTAACTGCCTATAACCAGGTCAAGACACATATTCAAATTGAAGTAATCAGTATTTTCCTTTAACTGAAATATCTTTTATTACTTATACTTCACTTCTAGTATTTATTAATAATTAAAAGTAAGGTTAGTTCAGTTTGAATAAATTCATGCAGGACTTTGTTGAAGTTACTTTAATTGAAGTAATAACTGATACCTATAGAGCATACAACACATCTGTGTCATAAGTCACGGACTGATTATAGAGTCTGGATGAGTGAAGTAAACAATTGCTAATTCACATGCAATTATCTAAAGTGATTTATCTAATTTCTACTATAGAAATATAAAGCTTGCTTACATTAGCAAATACTATTTAAAATGAAAGAGATCGCATAGAAATAAATGTTCAGAAATTGACTTGTCCACAGGGTAGGGGTCTGCTGAATGAATTTGAGATCTATCCACCCATAAACATCAAATTCCGGAACATGCAATTAATTTAATATGGTTTAAACTAGTAATACCAATTGCAACAACATTTTGGCACCTTCATATAACTTTTGTGCAACCGTTTATAACCTTACAAGACCAATTTTCCATACAAATGAGTCTATAAGACTCTTGTTAGGTAACAAACATGTTGGCCAGCATCTGTTAAGTTTTTATTTTGAGGATATACATATATGGAAGTATACTGACCTAAAAAAATACAGCAAATCAATATGCTATATGGATAATGAAATCACCCTATGAGGTCTGGACTCCTATCTAAACACTAGTTACTTTAATTTAGGTAACACTTGAGAAAGTTACCTGGACTGAGGTAAAAATGTCAAAATTACTGAGAATATGGACAATACATGTTTTACTTCAATTTAAGTACAATACTTCAATTTGAGTATGCACCTCTACCTGATAACTAGGATAAGTATAAGGGCCCTAAGTAAGCTTATAAACTATATTCTAGAACCAGATGATTGAGCCAGCATTGTCCAGCACTGACAGCTTCAGACGTTAGATTTTCACCGGCACACTCTCCGGCAGTGTTAACTGGTTAACCAGTTTCTGTCAGTTAACTAAACTGGCTCTGGTTCTAGGCCGGCTATTGATATTTATTTGGCTACTATTAGTATTAGTAGTATTAGCCTATTGCCAATATTGGCATTGCCAGTATTGGCAATAGATTTGTGCAATAGATCTATCTGTAATTTGATTCTTCGAAAAAAACATCCATATTCTTTCACCTTTCAAATGACGAAGCTGAAATCCTACTGTGCCATGGGCGTCTTTATTACGAGACAATAACCAATAATGGGGTGATTATCACAAACGAACTTTGCCCTGTAATTATCGCCCACTGGGAGACACTAGTAACTGCAGATACGAGCCGGCAGTTTGCGCATCACAGTGAGCAGTCATATAATACAATCTGCAGCGGCACCAGCGCGAGCCATAGACACAAGATCTCTATTTAATCCCTACAGTATTTACCGCCACACAAGCCTTTACTAACGCTGACTAGGTAATGTGGAAACAATTTTCAGGCAGAAAACAGGAAGTTTCCACTCTTGGGGGTGGGGGGACACTACATATTGTTAGGTATATACATAAATGTGCCGCCTTTTTTTTTCTCCTCTAATCCCCGAAGCAGAAATCTACAATTTCTCTCGATGTGCCCATCTGAGACAGACTTTTATTTCCTTCAAAATTGCAGTTCTGCACAGTTCAGTTGATATTTTGGATGCATTTTTTTAACCACAAATTTCTGTCAGTGTCCATTTGAGATGCATTTTTTAGCCCAAATATTATCTCTCAGTGACCACAAAATCGCGCATGTTGTTCTTTAAATTTACGCAGTAAAACCCCTATGACATGGTACTCGCCTCAAGATCTCGATTAAAATAGCCACAATAGGGTCGATATCACTTTTAATGCCTACTGGTTCTACCACATACGCAATCCCTCCCCCTTTTGATAAATGTCCCACGGCTCTGCCCAGACTGATATGTTGCCTCCTCCGTTCGAGTCATGGCCATGGATTTTCGAGCAGCGAGTGGCGGTCCATCAGCTATTCGGCAAAACGAATCTTTATTCGCTGCCGGATATCGCTTTTGCCTGGTTCTAATGGTCAGAGCTGATTAGAAATATTACCTAATCGATTTCGTGCTGTGTGACAGGGTTGGATTGAGGACCGTCCCACTCCACTAACCGGAAAGACCTACTAACGCCCCTTCTCCATACTAAGAATACTCGACAAAAACACTCAACAAATGTATTTCCAAAATGCAAACATTTAAGTAAAATCAACCGTGCATTATGAATACTGTTATTCCGATTACAACTCCATTACCGTAATGATGTTCTACAGTGATAGGCATGAAGACATTCGGGTTTTATCAGAATATTTATTTAGACAATATAGGTTCATTCGCAATTTTCTGACTGCCATTTACCAACAAGATCGAACACACGTTGAGCCTTGAAAATTAACTGGGAAGAATATCCAGAACGGAAATACTTTAACTAGCGGAACTGCCATCTGGCGGGACATTTCGTGACCATTATTTCATTGCAACACATTTCTTACATTTACGCCAACAAAATGCTATTCGCACGGGCATCGAGCCCGTGATTCCCGCCTTATAGCGCAGGTAATGTTCGTGTTTGAACTAAATCAGATTTGAATGTTTTGACGAGGAAAACGTGTCAAGTCAGGTGTCAACTCGTAAGTTGTTATGGAGATCAAAGAGTTGCTAGTGAAACGACCCATACACAATGCAGCTACGGGGACAGCTTACAGTGCTTCAGTTAATTTACTTTTAGTATGGGACATTTAAATGGCCCTTTAATATGTCATATCAGTTCAGTAATGAAACAGCAAGCGGCTGATATCGTCCTGGTAACTGACCACGTGGATTCATATAGTTAATCTCCACCCTTCGCGGTTAAACATTCTTGCTTACGAACACCTGATCAGACTTCATTACTTGCTGTTTCAAAAAAAAGACTTGTTTTTGTCTAACTGGGTCAGCAACTCTTTTAAAATACGCGAATATATTGAAATGTAGAGTATTCCGAGCTGTGAACTGGTGAGTGAAGCAGCACTTCCAGGGTACCGTTATGGCATGGATTACGACTCGCTCGCAATATTACTGAACAGCTAACATTTATTCGCGTCCAAGCCCTTAGTGCGGTTAGGCTACGAAAGATAATGGAAACAAAGACGTCATATGGGGGGAGCTGTTTGTCTTCAACGTTAGCGCGAGCAATATCTCGTTTTAAGACGACTGGCATTTATTATAATAGCCGAACAAAATACATGGTACAATAACCATAGAAGATTGAAACAAGAATGAAGCACCCCATCGTTAAAAAATACTAATACGACTGCAGCACATTGGTGTCATTCATTGTTTCAAATAGTACATACAAGTAGTACACTCGCGTGACCTCCCATACGACTGTACTGGTCCAAATGCATTGGTAACGTAACAACGACATCACCCACTAAAGATCAACAGACGCGCGTATATTGTAATGACTAAGTGCCGAACTTCTTCTTGTCCAGTGTAGGGGGCAGGGCCTCCGTGAGTGCCAGCGGTGTCCGCTCCACCAGGAGCAGGAAGTCAGAGTCCAACAGGTCCATGTGTAACATGTACTGAAACAGAGACACTAACGGATAACATCACTTGTACTTTAAGGTGTGAATACTACTTAAACAATGCAGAGTAAAACTTGAACATATAAATGAACGGTATAATAACATTAAGACACAAAAGGAAATATACAACCCATTAAAGTTCAGCAATTCTTGTACTTGTGTGTGAATGTGTGAGTAAATAATAAACGAACAATGCATGATAAAATATCAACATCCTATGAATAAACTTGATAATAGTGATATGGTAAGAGAACACGTGCGACCCATTACAGAAATATCTGTATGTGTTATTACGTCACAAAGAATCTCATTAAGATAATAACGAAATCCAATAATTGTTACGATCACGGTGATTATCATTTGGCACAGTTATACATATATAAAAGCACTGACCTTAAACTTTGTGCAAATGTGAAATGCATGTTGCACGCTGCCGTTCCGACTTGTCATCTGTTTTCCGAACAAGGGGACCTTTCGTGGCGGGAACGGCTTGAACACAAAAGATTGCACATACATCAGGTACTCGGTAGTACTTTTGGATTTTGACCATTTGGCATTACGTTGCAGGATTTAACGTATTGCAACCTACGGTCTAGGTAAATTTCGTTTGATATATTAGAGCTACACCTTGAATTCAAGAAGTTTGAAGATGCGCAAAACGATCTATGTTTCTAGTAAATGGTGACTTAATAATTGTATTCGGTCATACGTAATGCTTGTGTTTATGCTGTAATGTACGTTCCTGCATTCTTTCCTGACAAGTGACTATGATAAACAAATATATATTTTTTCATGTTAATATTGAACGACGCGACGGGCGTCTCCTTTTGACCTTCGTAACAATGGGAAGGTCGATGCGTGGTGCACGTGCGCCTGGCATCATGGATACAGAACATGATTGTTTGCAGACGTGCACATGTGCCGGACCCTTACCTGCGTCTTGTCGATGATGCAGAACATCTGTTCGTCCCGCACCAGGAGCTGGTCTGGGTTGGACGGGGAGTACATCAGTTGCGACACTTTGCTGTAGCGCTTGAGCCATTGTGAATGATACGAGTCGCTGTGCTTCCGACACCAGGAAGTGTACTCCTTGTCCGTGATACTGTACTCGAAGATCTGAAACAACGGTAATCTTATTCTAGCATTCCAGCAGTTACAATGGTACAATGACAATTACAGAGTTTTTGCGATGCCACAGAAGATATAAGCACTGTGAATTTCACAGTGTGAAGTGCATATTTGTAGAACTTTGTATATAAAGCGTTTCACTGTTTATATATCGTTGTGAATATATGTATTCACTACATATTTAATGACATGCAATAAGAGATTTCGCCATATGTATCAGGCATAAATACCGAATGAAAAGTTGTCAAATTATGGATCTCACCAAATAGTCAATACGCGCAAACAGCAATAAATTGTTGGCACGAGAATCATCTATGAATACTGTGCTTAGAGAATTGATGTGTACAGCATCCGATCCTACCTAGGTGATGGGGTTTTAACAGAGGAACCTTGACGGTTTAATTGTAAGCTGAAAATTAGCCTCCGAAAACAGTTGTTTAAAGATAGCGTAAGTCTAAAGTGGTGTTTGTAACCATCGCCACAGCGGAGCCTACCTTCTGATCTGCATAAGACACGGCTAGTTCCTGTGAAGCATGGCTGAAGCCGATGGCTGTGGGCAGATACCGGTAGTGCGGCAGACTGCACACGCGCTGCAAACAATTGATCGAGATCAATACAATAACCTTATGATACACACATCAACAGTAACAAAACCTATACATAATTAGTGAATAGTGTTATGTAAGATATTAATTATATAGTACTTGGCTAAAACACGATAAGCCGATATGTCACATTTCAATATATACGTACCAGTAAGTAATATGACCCGTGACGGTTTACCCCATGCGTGCGCTAAGACCTAAGATAAAAACCAACATCTCACCAAACATATGTTCAATGTTTTGAGTAAAAGATTCGACGTCGTTACTAAGCAAAACCGCTCCACCAAGAACTTTAATGAGACTTACTTTCCGCTTCTTCAAGCTGTAGACGTGGACGTTACAGCCATGGTCCCCAGTAGCGAAGAATTTCCCCGTGGGACTGAGCGACAAAATGTGGATGCCTTCAGGGTTGTCTGGAAGTAGCAAGTTCAAACAGACATAAACAACGTAATTGTCTTCCTTACTTGTTTAGAACGCCACAATATTTATGTAGATCGACCGACGTTATCGTGACAGATTTATAACACTGGGAAATATATCTATTGTGCGCAAACCCTCCATTTCAGAAGACCCAATAACTGTCATATACATACTGCAACCTTGGTAAACCGCCTACGGGTCTAAATGGCCGAATCACGTGGTCAGACGCAACATCGGTTCAACAGACACTGTAGACATTTCCCCTTTCATCTCAGAGTGGGAGAGAGTAATCCCGAAAGCTAGAGTAGGTATGTTGCGCCATTAAGTTAAAAAGAACAGGAAACAATGCTCACTAGTTCAACGCTGATTATAGCCTCAGTCAATACACCCGCCCAGATGTTGCCCATACGGCGCAATTCGCCACTTAACGGGGCCCTCCCTGGTGTGGTGGTTAGCTCACTACACCGCATATCAAGCTCCAGGGTTCGAATCCGGGCCCAGGCACCTAATCTGGGGCATCTTTCATCCATTTATCATCCCGGGATGTTCCTTGGCACAGTTTAGCCCTTGAAGTGTGCAAAAGCGGCATAAACCACCAATTCAAATTTCATTTCCTCTCGCAGTCTAACCTTGCGCGGCGGGGAAGGTGTGTACGACCGAGAACTCCACTCCCTCAAGCCGGGACATCTGAACGGAGCCATGAACGGTGGCCGTCACGAGGGTGCTGCCATCTGGTGTGAACGCCATGAGAGACGCGGGCAGAAGACTGGAGGGAGACGCGCACGATACTTTGGTCAGGGTGACCTTGGGCATGGGTGAGTCCAGGTCCTCCTGTAAGTGAGACGTGATTACACTTAAAAAATGTCTCCGATGGAATCATACTTTATGTCGACAGTTATTATTCCACAGTTGATTATTCTCAACTTGGGTTAACGTGACGGGAAGGGCGAGTAGCGTAGAAAACGACTACTGTGACAAATAAGGAAGGATAAATCAGATATTATAAGTAATCTAGCACGGCACGGACAAGAACGGAGGAACTTTCAATCTATTGTTGATGTGCAACGGGATCAACAATGTCACATTAAGCTAAAGCCGCAATTTATCCTGTTTGTAAATAATAGGACAACAAAATAACCTCATCGATCACGACTACTCCAGCAGTGTTATGCAGTAACATACATAACAATACAGTAATGGGTGATCACCGGATTAGCGCACAGACAGATTAGCGATTACCTAAGCCATATTATCATAACAACGGGAACGAGACTTACGACGTTGAGCTGGAAGAGACGCAGCTTGTGTCGGTCCGAGTACGCGAGCCACTCGCCAGAGGGCGACACGTCACAGCACACAATGTGCTCTCCACTTCGAGAGTTGAGTTGCAGCAGCTTTATCGGGTTGGACTTCAGCTTCAAGATTTCATCACTCTTTTCTATGAGCAAGAGGCAAAATGTTCTTTATTAGTGCATAATTTCATTCATTTTCTTCGCAACTAACGACCAAGACACAAAGAGATAAGTATATATTATTATACATTATTCTGTTATTTTCCTTCAGTTTCCATCTTTGTTTTACCTGACGTTCTGTTTGTTGAACCCAGTCTCCACAACTCCAGGTAGGTTGGGTATCTCAGAAGAACAAACCCTTTTGTCTTGGCTACACTAACCAGGGGACGCTAAAACAAAATAAACTTTATTTATTCGACGCAATTTTCACAAAAACGAAGGGAGAAATACATGGAGATAGTAAAAGAACAATAACTATTTATATATACAAAGAGTTTCTACTTAGATACGCGAGAGCTGTAGGATATATGCGGGCCAATAATTAGAAGAACACGTCCTGAATCACTTGAATTTTGAATTCTTAAAACCTGGAACGCGTGCGTTTGGTTGTATATTCAGAACGCTTTAACCAAGTTTGGTCATATCGCGTCAATGGGAGAAGGAAGGGAGAGTGAAGCCATGTCCCCACTGGGGGTAACCCCCTACTCTTCGCGAAGAAGGACATGGGATCTTTATCCTGAGACCACACATACATGGCCACAGCGGGGCACGAACCACCGATCCACGTGCCGTTGCTCTCAGGTGGCTAGAACACTCAGTGGGAAAATATACACATAAAAGATCATTTCGGTTGATCATCAAGAGCGGATCATACGGTATTTTATTTCGAAACACTGATACTGTAGGTCAACTTACCGGGGGTATGGGAGGCAGTCGTCGCCAGGTTTTGACACCTTTATTACTCTCTAAATGGTTAACGATAAGCTGGCAATCAACCCCTGAAGAAACAACAAAATAACAGTAAACACGTTACCATAAAACTTTCAGTAGATAATTTGCACCATTTGATTCAGGTTCATACAACTTATGTTTTTTTGTGTTAGATAATGCGGCGTTCAGTTCAGTTACGGTCATGCCAGTGACGTACCACCGCTCACGAGACAATCTTCGACGAGGGTAACGGCTCTGACGTCATGGCTGTGCTGTGACCTCACACTTGACCTGACCCACATCTTCCAGTCGCTGTCCGGATTGGCCGGAATATATTCAAATTGGACGATAACTGTGTCAATACCGCCTGAGAACACAGAGGTTCCCTCCTTGTTGACACACAGGGTCAACACGTCGGCCTTGTGACTTTGGTAACTCTGCAACAAGAATCAATAGCACATAACCAATAGGAAATGACCATTAGGAAATAAATAATTGTGTATATAAAACAAGCATGCCGTACGTGTCATTATTTATAAGTTACTCATAAATCTTGTAAATGTTTGGAATGGAAAGGATGCAATAGGTGCATCTCGGGTTGGAAACTGTGGTTTTCTCCTGCACTACGTCGTAAAAATTCAGCTATCGCTGTCGCTTTTTGCCTTTGAAAATATGACAACATCTTTTTCGTATCCAGATAATGTGTCCAAGCATTTTCTCCAAAAAGATTGTGAAAATCATAATGTCGATGGAAAATTGCTGTGTGAGTAGCTTTAAGTTTTGTCCCGTTGTATTTGATTAAATCTGTGTCGACGTGTAGACGTGATGCCGAACAGAAACAAACGTTCTGTATAACTAAAAAGCACCTGTTACCGGATACGCGGTGTATTGGGTGCGTATGTACACAATATATACAGAAGGGTTATTAAAATGCTTTGATGATGCAAAAACTAACCCTGAATCATGGTTTATCTGAAACTGAACTGTTAGATACAGCGAACCGGAGTAGTCACGACGACGCACAACTTATTTACCTTAATCAATGTCCCCTGCTTGCCGTTCCAGAAACAAGTTTTGCCGGTCGAGTCTCCACTGATTATAGTGAAGTCACTGTAAAGAAAAGGAGATCGGTCAGTAAAATATGCGGTATTGGACAGCAAAAAGCTGAACATTGATTACATATTAAAAATGACAAATATGCATTCACATCATTGACACGGCAACGGGGATTTATGTGTCTTAATGATGAAAAAATATACGAAACTTCATGTCGATTATCGAAGAAATAGCAATGGAATATATTAGACAATGGAGAACCTTTGATTAGCCTTAAATATTAATATAACTTTAGCAGTAAAATACGCATTACAATTTTTATTAAAGTCTTTGATGTTTATGACGGCCGGGAAGTGGTGAGTATCACGCCTTACGGTGTGACAGCCAACGCCCAGACGATGGTTTCTTTGCTGCGGTCCTGTCGCGCCATTGTAAGACGCCGGATGGCGTGACCCGAGTGGACGCTCCAGATCCGTACGTTGTCCACTCCACCAGTCACAATCACGTTCTCCCCACTGTGCCAGGCCAGAGACAGGATCCGCCCTGTGGATAAATATACACGGTGAGAGGCCAGAGACAGGATCCGCTCTGTGGACAGATATACACGGTGACAGACCAGAGACAAGATCTGGCCTGTGGATAAATATACTCGGTGATATGCCAGAAACAGGATCCGCCCTGCGGATAGATATACATGGTGACAGGCCAGACAGCATCCGCCCTGTGGATAGATATGGTGACAGGCCAGAGACAGGATCCGCCCAGTGGATAGATATACATGGTGACAGGCCAGAGACAGGATCTGCCCTGTGGATAGATATACATGGTGACAGGCCAGAGAAAGGATCCGCCCAGTGGATAGATATACATGGTGACAGGCCAGAGACAGGATCTGCCCTGTGGATAGATATACATGGGGACAGGCCAGAGACAGGATCCGCCCTGTGGATAGATATACATGGTGACAGGCCAGAGACAGGATCTGCCCTGTGGATAGATATACATGGGGACAGGTCAGAGACAGGATCCGCCCTGTGGATAGATATACATGGTGACAGGCCAGAGACAGGATCTGCCCTGTGGATAGATATACATGGTGACAGGCCAGAGACAGGATCCACCCTGTGGATAGATATACATGGGGACAGGCCAGAGACAGGATCTGCCCTGTGGATAGATATACATGGGGACAGGCCAGAGACAGGATCCGCCCTGTGGATAGATATACATGGGGACAGACCAGAGACAGGATCCGCCCTGTGGATAGATATACATGGGGACAGGCCAGAGACAGGATCCGCCCTGTGGATAGATATACATGGTGTAGGTGGCGAGGCTACACTGGGATCGGGGTGAAATCCATGCCTTGAAAGTGAAAGTTTCTTTGGACTTTGGGCGGGTTATACATGCACATACCTTCTTGTTTGCTGAGAGCCCGGTTGTAACGCACCCCAGTCTCTAGCACGTCAAACAGAACTACACATCCATCTTCTGTGCCAGCCTAAGATGATAGAAATTAAGTCATCTTTAGCGTAATAAATAAAAATCGATAACAAAAGTTATATATATATATTGTATATAACAGAGTATAGTTTTGTATACATTTTGTGTACCGGTACGTATTTAAGTAATTGATGTTGCCAATGTAAAAATTAGTGCATGATAACAGCTTACACATTGACATTTACGTACGTCATTCCATGGTTTGTTCGTATTTTGGTTTCAGCATTCTAGTTCAATCAACCAACACAAAAGAGTCCAATCACACTGCCAGTTGTGAGTACTAACCGCTAACATGGTTTTGTCCTCATTCTCTGTCAGACACCATATTGGCCCACTGTTCGACGGCACAGCGCTCTGGTGAATCATTGTAACAAATATCACAAACCCTTGTTTTAATTAAGGCAGTTATAAGCAAAACTGCAAAAAGGTGGGAAATAAAAAACATTGCACACTATTTCTTTCATTAATAGCCATTTCTTTTCAAGCACAATGATTGCTGCCTTATATGACCAGTCAAAGAAAATTGGCCTTTTGGGTTATATGACTGGTCCCAGGGAAGATTGTATAAGGCAGGAACCACAGTACCAGTACATCAAGTGCCACATCCTACCGATACATCAGGAGCGGCCATTAAATTACAGACACTTTAAAATATATACAGGGATAATTAATCCTTGGCTTAAGTTAAGAATAATTTCGTTCAAGTCTCTCTCTTTTTTCGGTCACTTGATACTTACTTTTATCCCACCAGTGAGCAAGTCATGTTCATGAATGTTACCATGGAGACCAGCAGAAAATAATCTAGGTCCACACCATATTAATGCTTCAACACTTTGTCCTTCAATAGGTGGGAGGACCTAGAAATAACATAGTATAACAAAAACATTAGCCATTGGTGTATCTATGTCATCATTATGTATAAGTTCTGAGTAAGTCAACTTCATGAAGGTTCAACAAAACTTTAACTGTGCATACTTAAAACAAGAGCCTGAATATTTAACAATGTGAATGCAGAATGACCTCTGCAGCAGGATTGCACTCTAGTGTTCCACTTACTTTCTCTTGAAACCACTTGTCTTTTATACTCCATAGTTCTATTGATCCATCAGATCTGTACGACACATCAAACAGTAGTATTAAAACAAGCAGTCACAACTGATATTATTAACATTCTAAATGCCAGTATCACTGAATTACACGTTTTGCCAGCTAATACAACCATGCATGTCAACATATTTGGCAAATACATTAATTGTGAAAACTTGTTCAAAATATGATAGCAGGAAATGCAGTACAGACGGTTTTCTTATCTACATATTTGTAATTGCTTACTCCTTCTGTTAGCAAAAGAATTGTTATTTAATGTAGGGACTGTACTACTAGTGGGTCTGAGGGGGGTGGGGGGGTGGGAGGGGGGCTGCTTCTAATATATATGCAGCTGCAGAAAGGCAGTTTACAATAGTAAGCATACCAAAGTAGATATATATATAGATACATAGATTTAATATTATATATCTTATGATATATCCTACAAGGATGCTTGAAATACTACTTGGTCGAAACCAGACAAATGAGCTTATCTATTAGACAAGAGCAATAATAAGCATATAAAATAATAAGTTATTTACCCCACCCCACAGAAACAGTGCACCCAGATGTAAAAATATACCTTGATAATGCCAGTTTCTGTGTTGACTCTTCATACTTCAAGCAGTGAATTGCACATGGTGTATATGCAAAGAACCGAATGTGGTGAACACGAAAGTCACCCATCATCTGCAAAAAGCAAAGAAAGCAGAAGATAAAAAGCATTTTAAAGCAGCAGATAAAATTTCACTTGAAGTGCAATCTGCCATGATATCAATATGTGTTCGAGATTGAATATGTTGATTTTTTTAGGTAGTTATCTTAATTGACAGAGTGTGGATATTGTCTTCCAAAGCTTTGATTAATGTCTTGAGAAAGAAAACTGTTATTTCATAATATGGCTGACAGTGAGTGTTTTAATCAAGATGTGAAAATAGCTTTCTTGAACAGCAACAATGTGTCATTAACCCTGACACATAGCTTTCATATACACTGGCACCTGACACTCTAGAGCTATGAAGTACAAAATACAGGAGACCAGGACTTGGTGGGGGTATCTATGCATTGTGTAGCTATTTTCCCTGTTTTCCCTTTTCTTTCATTGTCCTATATTCTAGGCTATAAAATGTCATCCCAACTGTCATGTGGTCATATGCCAGACTATCTGTAATAGTGTAAATCTCAGCATTAAGGTTAGCCTGAAAGTTCAGACGATACAGTCTTGACACTTGTTCTTATGACTGTCATAAGAATTCATGGTTGTGCTATCTGAACCTTCACTTTCAGCCTTTCATGTTGTAGCAGTGAGTCAAACCATTCCTACTAGCCTCAGCTAGAGGGATCACCCCTTTATCCGAAGAGGTAGAGTGGTTGACTTGAGATTGGGAGATCATCAGTTCGGCTCCCGCTGGGGACCAAACTGGCCCCCGCCGTTACAATGGAGCCAGACAGTAGAACCCATGGTGGTTCTGAGACTGAGTAGTCCTCCTCTGAGGACAGCCCTCTTGGAAAGAGGGGGGAATGTGTAGCAGTGAGTCAAACCATTCCTACTAGCCTCGGCTAGAGGGATCACCCCTTTAGCCAAAGAGGTAGAGTGGTTGACTTGAGATCGGGAGATCATGAGTTTGACTCCAGCTCGCGACCAAACCACTCCCCCACCGTTACAATGTTATTTATATATACAGGTAGAAGTAATGGTAGTAATGCTGGAAATCACAGCTAATCTAATGCCAGACCTGTACACATACATTAGGAGGGTGCAAGGAAGGGTCGTATTCCCAGGTCACAATGAATTAAAAACAGAACTCTCTGCATGCAAAATAAGGGCAGATACATCATACTAAATTAACAATTTCCTGATTCACATTTATTTAATATTAAAATTCCCAGTTCACGATTAAGGAAAATCCTTGATCACAGCGGTCGGCTAATACCCCATTCCCAGCTCACGGTGAAATGTTACCAGAGCTGGCCAAAAGGCCAGAATGGACAGCTTGCTGAAAGCCAACAATCGTGAGAGTTGGGATAAAATTTACAAAAAGCTTAATTATGTCATGTGTTTGTCTCTTATATATTAATACCTGCCTAACTGAAAACCTTTTATAATTCAAAAATATCTGTCGAATAGTCCCAGTGACTCTTGTAAAAGACTCAGCACTCATTTTTGTCAGAGCACCCTGTCGCAAGGATTGTTTTCAGCCGCCATTGCCGTTGTGCTCTGAAGTCCAAAGTGGCAAATGTTAGTGGCCCCACTCCGTGTAGCATATGGGGTCTTCAATTGCCTGCTTTCAGGCCCACGAAAAAAGTCACTTTGACTAAACGTTGAAAACAATCATGGCGCCTAAGCATTCCTCGTAGACGTTGTGCTCTCGTTATGAAGCCCAGCGATTCGCACATAAGACATTTATTTGCACAAAAGCAAGCTACAAATGTAAAGTCAAATGATTTATGGTTATGTTGGTTTTAGAGAAATGTGAAAACAGAAAAGATGTTATTGTGAAATTGCAATTTTTTATGCCATCAGGAGCGTTTTCACGGCAAATGGGCTGGTGTTTGCTGCCACTTTAGTGCGAGCCTGTGAGTGATGATATGGCCTGTCGTAAGGTGAAATGAAAAGCCCAATCCCGAGAAATGCAAATATTAATTGGCCCCCCCCATACAAGGCTACATGAGGTGCACCACCCATCCCCCTCCCGCCACTGATTTATTGCGCTTGTGAGCCTGTGAGAAGTGTGGGACCGTAGATCTAGTTTGACATGGGTGACATACCGTGCACCGTGGCCACACCAATTACTCGACTTGTATTATCGCTCACGCCAGTGCCTAACAAAATATATGCGCCATTGTAACTGTAGTTCGCTCGTCCCACTTCAACCATATACACAGCGCAATCCATATTGGTAATATAACGTATAAACATATACGCATTACAGTGCAACATCTAGTGTAACCTATATTCTTACCCAAGGATAAATAGTAAACACAACCACATGCACTCGCACATGGAAGCAAGGCCAATCACCGAAATAAATAAAGTAACCGACCAGGCCCGAACGGTTTATGACCACAAAAGCCATAGTCATAAAATGTTGTTAGAGACACAAGGTTAAAATTCAGTTATAGACACAAGGTTAAAATTCAGTTATAGACACAAGGTTAGAATTCAGTTATAGACACAAGGTTAAAATTCAGTTATAGACACAAGGTTAAAATTCAGTCATAGACCTAAGGTTATAGACACAAGGTTAAAATTCAGTTATAGACACAAGGTTAAAATTCAGTTATAGACACAAGGTTAGAATTCAGTTATAGACACAAGGTTAAAATTCAGTTATAGACACAAGGTTAAAATTCAGTCATAGACACAAGGTTATAGACACAAGGTTAAAATTCAGTTATAGACACAAGGTTAAAATTCAGTTATAGACACAAGGTTAAAATTCAGTTATAGACAAAAGTTTGAAATTCAGTTATAGACACAAGTTAAAATTCAGTTATAGACACAAGGTTAAAATTCAGTTATAGACACAAGGTTAAAATTCAGTTATAGACACAAGTTAAAATTCAGTTATAGACACAAGGTTAAAATTCAGTTATAGACACAAGGTTAAAATTCAGTTATAGACAGAAGGTCAAAATTCAGTTATAGACACAAGGTTAGAACTAGGTATACGCAAGGTTAGAATTGGGCTATATGGAACCCATTGGTGCCAAGGGATGCCAGATAATAAAGTAATGTTATCTCTTGGCACTTACAGGCTTCCGTAAGGTTATATAGGCAAGGTTAGAATCAGTTTATATAGGCAAGGTTAAAATCAGTTTATATAGGCAAGGTTAGAATCAGTTTATATAGGCAAGGTTAGAATCAGTTTATATATGCAAGGTTAGAATCAGTTTATATAGGCAAGGTTAGAATCAGTATATATAGGCAAGATTAGAATCAGTTTATATACACCATGTTAGAATTATAGGTTATCTACACATGCTTGGTTAGAATTCAGTTATAAACATGTACAATGTTGGAATTCAGTTATAAAAACGTACAAGGTTGGAATTCAGTTATAAACACGTACAAGGTTGGAATCCAGTTATAAACACGTACAAGGTTGGAATCCAGTTATAAACATGTACAAGGTTGGAATTCAGTTAATACCTATGCAAGGTTGAAATTCAGGTATAAAAGCGCACAATGCTAGAATTAGATTTTAAATTCAGGAATAAACGCACACAATGCTAGAATTAAATTTTATACACAATATTATAGAATTCGATGTTATAGAATTCGATTTTAGACACAATATTATAGAATTCGATGTTATAGAATTAGATTTTAGACACAATGCCATAAAATTAGATTTTAAACAAAATGTTAGAATTATGTATACGCGGGTTATATGATGCGTCTTCGACTTTAGCTTTTGATTTAAGGTTTGGTTTTAAAGGTTAACCCAAACAACCCAGTCACACATTTGTATACTACATAAAGACCCCCAGCCCCACCTTGAATGATGAAATGCAGATATGACTGTTCTTATATCTTGCATTGTCACCACGTACACCCTTGATCCCTCATGCGCAGTTTCCATGTGGTCGTACAGTGCCATTATGATAGATAGAGTATCTGCGTACCGTAGGACGATCGCTCACCTTGCGGTACCGCAAATAAGGAATTGAACTTGGCCGATGGGTCAAGGACGCGTGCAATTTTAAAGCGGAAGTGGGGTATGGTTCGCCGCGATCAAAAGCAGTCCCGCAGGATAATATTAAACTCTGGCCGACGATTCTTCTCAAATAAGTGGGGATAACCCTTAAATATCAAGGCTTAATAATTATCTTTTATTCATCAATATTTTGCACTATTTAGATTGTGCTGCTGTTTCCAAAGTAAGGATAATTATTTAGTGGCTATAGGGCTGTACAGTTCTCGCGGGTTCTATTTCCGGTTTAGGTCTTTTGGGGACCAACAAAAAAACACCTGCTCTTAGAACGAGTGCGCATCACGCTGGTGCCTTGCTGCAACTGCGTGACGCCCACTCATTGTAGTCAACGTTTTAGTGTTGGGAACCGGCCAGCTGCGCGGTTTGTGCCTAAAGAATCGAGTGGGTGTGAAACTATTTTTTGTTTGCTTTGGTCCAGGCATTGTTAACTATAAAATCATAATATAGTTAAAGACAAGACATTTATCTCTCCATAATGCATGTGGTCCGTTCGATGAGACCGTTGGAAGCGTTGTATTTTGAGCCAAATCATCGATGTTTATAGTTCTACGACAAACGGAGCACCATTGTCCTCACCTGCTCAGTCCATATAAGGAGCGTTGTTACGTAACCATAGATACCGCGCGCAGACACGCGCGTCATGATGATTAGTACGTCATACGACATGGAAAACCCCGCGCAGCACATCAGATCGCCTGACCCTGACAGTCACTCATGAGACAAGCGCATTCTGGTTTATCAACTGCCTAACCGCTCATACATTACATAAATCTACTCGGATGGTTATAATTTGGATATGCACAGAACTTCAGAGGTTAGTTCTGCTTCCAAGGACAGCTTTAGCCGATCTTGTGTGTGAGGCGAGGGAAGGCAAACAACCGGAAGGTAGGCAACACGTACAGGCCGTTGATGCTAGGCATTGACGCAGAGCATAGGTATCCCCGTCTCGTGGGGTCTCGATAAAATCCCGAAGTGACTGTACAGCCCTATCCCCGCAACTAATGAAAAAGTTCGATGTGACCAATGTCGTACCGTAGCAAGTTACGAATGACCAAAACAGTTCGCGGCGGTTGATCGTGCTCCGGTACGCAGCCCTGGCATATCACGTCGGCACACGAACACATTTTCGGTATATAGGAGTGAACGTGAGGCGCTGAAATGAAACTTGTAAACACAACACGAAGTTCTCCGTCAAAGCACCAAAAATGCAATTGTTAATGCAAATGTATGTTTATTAAATCCAATGTTTTGGCCTTCTGAAAACGGTCTTGCAGTTAACTTAAATTACACAAGTCAGAGAGACCAGCCTTAACTTAACAGCTTAAGCGAAGAAGGCGCCAATATGATATCGGCAATCACTGAATCAGAATCCCGCCATCTGACAATCGACATTTATTATGTCATTATACTAATACTAAGACTTAGTAATAGTTACGTACACTATTAGTATTAGGCGCGAGGGGGTTGGGGTGGGGTGACAATGCAAGGTATAAGAATCAGCTGCAGGTCATGAGTCAACAACAGGCTCAGGTAGGGGAGGGGAGGGGAGGGGGGTAGTTCAGCAACTGGATCCGTATCTGAACCGGAGACTTATGTCTGTGGAACTCGGTGGGGGCGGGGGGGGGGGGGGGGGGGCGTGGAGGGTTGAGGGTTGAAGGCACTATTACAGATCAAGCCATATGAGAAAGATATCCTTCTACAACAGACATTATTCATAACATACTTATAACAAGATGTCCAGAATTAAGTTATCAGTTAAATTTCATACTCTTTAGACTAGATGTTTTATATATGAATTTGTAGAAGTTCTGGTGTTATTCTGGGGATGCAACTGTATATGTAGAGCAGGTTAGCTCTACCAATGTAAAGACCATGCAAGCCTGCATAGAAATAAGATAGCATGTGAGTTAATGGTAAACAGCCTGTAAAATCATATATTTGTTTATGTTAGCCAAAGCCAAAGGGGCATCTCAGAATCCACATGTTTGAGTGAATATTACGCCAATGTAAATGAAGTAACTTGCGTCATCAAGTAGAAATAATTTACTATGTCTACATGCTTTCTGATGAAGTAACCTAATTCTATTACATTATTTTCAAGAAAACATTTTTAACCTTGATTTTTTGTTTGAGCTGATGCAAAATATACTGCATTCAACTATTTAAAACATGATATTAAAAATCAGAATTATTAGTTATATCTTGAAAATATGTGACTTTTAAGTTAAGTTCTGTCTCAGAAAGAAAAGTTATATTGGAGAATAACTTGAAACATATGGACTACTGTAATATATATCTTTTTGGTAATTAAGAGTGCATCATATGAAGTACTTAAATTTACGGGTAGAATGGTAAGCTATCCTATGATAATATCCTTACAGCACCCCTGGAGGAGGCCAAGAATGGACTATCGTTGAACTTCAAGGTGACCTTGAGACTAAATCTCAAACCACAAGTCTTAATGGCAAGTTCATTGGTGACTTGCTCTTTACACACAAGGTAAGAATTAACTTTGTCCCCTGTCATGTTGCTCAATTCTTCAATGCTCCTGATATGCCTCATAATTAATTGGTTTAGGTGAAAAGATGTGAAATTTCATTCCATCATAAAATAATGAACTGTTATCCAATCACAGCCAATTTGAAAATCCTTGTTATTTTTATGTATTTAATAGTTAATAGCTCATGGGTTTTGCTCATCTTTTTGTGACTGTAGTGTTGTAGACAATATCTTGTTAATTGTAACAATTATATGATCTTTTTTGCAGAATCAACCAGTGCTAATCATTGGACATCATATTTTATATGGCAAGATGGTGGAATTAGAAAAGCCACTGGCTGTGCTGGTAAAGAATGACCAACACCCAGACTTCCGAGGATTGAATGTGGATGGCTCTGATACAATGGATACCTCACGGTCGCTGAATGAAACTAACACACCAGCGGCTGACAAGGCCTCAAAAGAGACTGATACACATTACACTATATCTGCACTTATCAAAAAGAAACTTATATTTAAAACCCGACCAAAACCCATTATTGCAAACATAGCCAAGAAAGTGTAGCCTTTTGTTGTTGATGACATTAAATTTAATATAAACTTTTGTTTTGTGTTTCTTGTATTTGTGTCGTTGCACCATTTTGAGACGATTGTTTCAGTATAGCTCACTTATCAAGAGAATAACCAGGGATTGAGCGCCAAGAGAGACTAAGGTGGGAATGGGTGCCAAGAGAGAATGACGAGGAAACGAGTGTCTGGAGAGGAAAAGGCGCGTGGGAATAACGTGAG
The DNA here is from genome assembly GCA_964019135.1 of Arenicola marina. Taxonomy (NCBI): domain Eukaryota; kingdom Metazoa; phylum Annelida; class Polychaeta; family Arenicolidae; genus Arenicola; species Arenicola marina. Next base: position 35,529,386 of record OZ025257.1, on the reverse strand, counting down.
AGGAGGAGGTAATTGGCAGGTTATTAAAAAAGAGTGGGAGTCAAGTGTCAGTGGCAGAGATCCGTTCGACGAACTGCATGTGATAGCGATCGAGCTGCCAGGAAAGAACGGTCCGGACTAATGGGTGAGAGTTCGTGCCAGTGGTGGAAAAGGGGAAATTGATGGGAATGGCCGGCGTGGATGAGAATGAATAAGAGCTGTATCAGGAACAACAGGAGGGAGAGAAGAGAAAAGAAGAAGGAACGCATGGGAGTGACCTGTTAGTATTAATGAAAAGATGGTTCGGAGTACCAGGGGAAAAGAGAGGAGGAAGGTAACTCCTGAACACCGGACGCGTCGCTAAACCACGGTGCCCGGTTTAAGACCTCGTCATATTTTTAAAACAGATTTTTTTTTTTTTTTTTCGAATTATCGAATGGGGCACGACTTATTTTTTAAATTCCGCGACGAAGTTTGGAGTGACTTATTTTTTGCTGGAAAAGTGCGGAACGAGTTAATTTTATTGCCCGCAAAAATAAGTCTAGCTCTAAAAGGATTTGGAATCACTTAAAACATCAAGAAACCTAACTCGATGTTTTAAACCGGGCATCGTAGGAGTGGGTTTAACGCCGAAAAAGTAGGTGTATCTGTCGATAAACCGGTTATATATTATCGGCTGATATTGCAGGTATACCTCGATAAAGCTTCAGTGTTCAATGTCCATTTTTTCCCCATTCGCAGCGTTCACCGTTGTTAGGAATATCAGTGTCGCTGTCGGATTTTGAACACCGTCGGTGTCGAATTTTTAAATTGTCGATTTCAAAAACGGTAATGATGTCGCGTGTCACCATTGACCCCTTTCAGACCCCTATAGCTATATATAAGTGTGATATCGTTTGAAAAAAGTTATCCGCTGTATATAAGTTTCCAAAGGCGTTCCATACAGGGCGAATCAATACGGTGCCCGGTTTAGGACATCGCGATATTTTTTTTTGGAGCACGACTTATTTTTTTTCACAAAAAAGAAACTCATTCCAAATTTCGTCGCAGAACGAGTTTTTTTTTCAAAAAAAAAAGTCATTCCGAAGTTTGTCGCGGAACGAGTTCAAAAAAAAAAAAAAAAAAAAAGTCATTCCGAACTTCGTCGCGGAACGAGTTTTTTTTTCATAAGAAAAAAGTCATTCCGAACCTCGTCGCGGAACGAGTTTTTTTTTTTTTAAAGTCATTCGAAAGCCGGGGTGGCATCCCGACTTTTTTTTGTTGTCTGAGCTTTGGCGCGAGGATGGGAAGCGACTGAAGAATGTAGGTAGGTACACACATGTACACGCAGTAAGGAACGTAGTGACTCCGCCCCCCAACTTCGGGGGGGGGGGGGGGGGCGGGGGTGGCGGCAAATGCGGTTGTCAAGCAGCTACTAAGCTGGTTACGTGCAGTCTTGGCTACCTTCCAAGTCAGCCCGATTGTCGCCAAAACAATGGGAGAGTGTCTACGAGCCTATATAAGAATTGAAACCGGGGATTTTATATTTTTGGAGCAGATAAAATCACCGGTTTCAATTCTTATATAGGCTCCTTACTAGCCCCAAACATAGGGCGCTGTTGCCGAGAACAATTTAATATATTGTACAAAAGCTACATGATACGTCCTTACCATGTTACTTGCTGGCGGCTCCCAGCTCTTCACGCTTTGACCTGGATCGCTGTGTAGACACTCCCCCATTGTTTTGGCGACAATCGGGCTGACTTGGAAGGTAGCCAAGAGTTCACGTAACCAGCTTAGTAGCTTCTTGACAACCGCATTTGCCGCCACCCCCCCCGAGGTTGGGGGGCGGAGTCACTACGTTCCTTACTGCGTGTACATGACATGTGTGTACCTACCTACATTCTTCAGTCGCTTCCCATCCTCGCGCCAAAGCTCAGACAAAAACAAAAAAAGTCGGGATGCCACCCCGGCTTTCGAATGACTTAAAAAAAAAAAAAACTCGTTCCGCGACGAGGTTCGGAATGACTTTTTTTTTGGAAAAAAAAAAACTCGTTCCGCGACGAGGTTCGGAATGACTTTTTTTTTGGAAAAAAAAAAACTCGTTCCGCGACGAAGTTCGGAATGACTTTTTTTTTTTAAAACAAAAAAACTCGTTCCGCGACGAAGTTTGGAATTACTTTTTTTTTGAAACAAAAAAAAATCGTTCTGCGACGAAATTTGGAATGAGTTTCTTTTTTGATAAAAAAATAACTCGTTCCGCGACGAAGTCGTTGTGGAACGAGTTATTTTTGTTGTGAAAAAAAATAAGTCGTGCTCCAAAAAAAAATATCGCGATGTCCTAAACCGGGCACCGTAAATCAAAGCTCTCAAACTGCACTATTTTTTATTTTTTTATTTCGCATTTTATTGGCTTTCTTTCACAAAAGGCTCTCCATACACTCTCTTTTGCGCGGCGACACCTAACGGCTGAGATTGAATATCGTGAGCTCTTTACGCCTCCACCAGAGAAATCCAGAACCATCTGGAGTGGACTGCTTTCTGCTGACAAATCATGACGTTCCCTCGATATGTGCTTCAAGTCAACGCCTAGAAAAATCTATGAACTTCTGCATTGTATCGAGGTAGGTATATAACCCTAGCGCTCAACTCTCATTTCATTTCCAGTCACTGACAACATTGCAGAAGACAAACTTCAGACAAGAAGCCGAGAAGTGAGCTGTACAATTTGGAACATTTTGCCTTATTTCGCAGGTTGCAGTTGAAATATTCATTGACCAATCGGCCCAGTGAAGTGACCAGATTTCAAGACCTCACAGAGAAAATCTGGTGTTAACCCGAGATATAATGGCATTTCCAGTCTTTATCTCTGCTGGCCTTGGTAATCCCAGCCAGTCTCAAACCTTTCGACGTGCCATGCCCCCATCATACTATGAAAGTTCACCATGGGGCTGGCTTCCTGGTGCCAGACAACCATCTAGCTGTCATGGGAACAATTGCAGTCAGTGTTTACCGACTCAGGATATGAAATACGGCAAAGAATCAGTCAGATGCAACTCCAGGACTTGTGAAAAGAAGATGCCAGATAATCCTCAACGGACGAAGCTATCTAGTGATGCAACTTCAGAAGGATGGTCAACTGCGCTGCAATCTGTGATAGACCTCCTAGTAGGGCGGTCGGCGATTGCGTCGAGTTATTTGTCCAACGACGTCAAAATTTAACATGTGTCGCGGCCCTCGAAAATGGTACCATTTTAAAATGGGACATATCGCACTAGTTTCGCTTGAGCCCAACTAGTTTCTAATGAATATTTAAACAGCCGATATCATCGGAAAGAGAACAAAACGATCTTACAGAAACTGTCTGCTATTTGTTGGTATCTTAAACGGTTTTTCCGTAGCGGCGATTTGAAGTGTTCCGTCACGCGTCACTCCGTCAATATTTATGTCAGAACAAAACGACCAAGTTATTTATAGAGCTGAAGGAGTGCACTAAATGATAGAAAGAAAGTATCAGCACGAGCTATGATTATTCACCTGCCTCAACGCGCCTAAAAATCACATGACCCGCACGGACCAATGCGACGACGACACGCAAATTTTCGCCACACGAGCGGCAGGTCAAAATGGCGTCGGTGAGTATTATCAAGTCAAACTCGGATAATCCGCAAATATCTCACACAAAATGAGTCATCCATCCTAATCACACATATATATTGTAAAAGTGGTGTTCGTACTTCCATTTGGTGCAAATTTTTAAGGGTTTGTACACCATATTTATTGAAAATTTAGAATTTAAAATGTTTGTTTTTCTTCTGATGTCCTCTAGTGTTTGTTCACAAATGTAAACAATGCGGTTGTAGTCTATAAAAACCTTGGTGATGGCACGTTCTTATATCTCTAATGTGTGAAAGTACAACATTTTCCCATCTGAATAGCCTAGAAATAGAATAGTCTAATGTATGTAGGAAATAGAATCTTTGCTGAGCAGTTTCTCTTGCAATTCCCTCGAAAAAATATTTTGAGGTCCTGTTTAGTGTTTATATATGCCAGGGAATCATGGATATAGACCCCCACCCCAGCTGTCATTATGTGTAGACCCTCCTATCCATAGCTGTCATCATGTGTAGGACCCCCACCCCTAATGTTGTTGCTTAGGATCCCCACACCTAGCTGTCATGTGTTGACCCCCCCACCCCAGCTGTCATATTTTTGTCCCCCACCCCAATGCCTAGCTGTCATTTTTTGACACCCCCACCCCTAGTTGTCATGTTTTGACCCCCACCCCTATCTCAGTAGCTGTCATCATGTCTAGGCCGGAGTAGGACCCCCACCCCTAGTTATCATCATATTTAGGACCCCCCCCCCCCTAGCTGTCATCTTTTCAACTGCACTACCCCAGATGTCATGAATTCATACCTGAACAGGTCATGTTGTTTAACATGTTTAGGTTATTTAATCCTTCTTTAAATAGCCCCCCCCCCTACACACACAAACAATACCCACTTGCGAGGATCATTTAACATGTTGTGTACCATGGTCTATGAGGTCAGATGTTTAGGGCATTTGATGTTTCTTTAGACAGATAGACCCCACCCCACCTCCACACACACATACACATTATGAGGATCATAATATATGTTGCTGTATACCATGGTCTGTGAGGCATTCGCCTTGAATTCAAACCTGGACCAAGATTAAAGTTACTTACACAGCCACATATTCTATGAGAATGTTATTTTGAACGAAAATGATGTATTTAGGTTCCTCCTGTGTAAGAACACACTTATTGTACCCAATAAATAATATCATGGCATGTTGATAAGCCACTTTTTTTTGGCCAAACCGGCGTGTCTCGTGTCTAAGAAATTTCTCCAAAAGATTTTGAAAATTATAGTATGTGTGGATAGTTGCTGTATGAGCAGATTTAAACACTTTTGATGCATATTATATAAATACCACCCCCCATCCCCCAACACACACTCCTCCCATTTTTCTGTATGGGCAGATTTAAATACTTTTGATGCATATTATATAAATACCCCACCTCCCCCAACATACACCCCCTCCCATTTTTCTGTATGAGCAGATTTAAATACTTTGATGCATATTATATAAATACCCCCCCCCCCAACATACACCCCCCTCCCATTCTTCTGTAAGAGCAGATTTAACTACTTTTGATGCATATTATATAAATACCCCCCCCCCACTTCTCCTTTTCAGAATGACAGAATAAATGACAAGATGGGTGAGGTAGGCTTAGGTACGAGGTGCACGAATGTTGGAATAACGAGAGATGTATGGGAGAAGGCTTTACATGGTGTTACTACCCCTGGTCTTGAAGGGTTGATTGTCAATCAAGGTTGTGCCCTCGAGTTGTTTGGATATTGCCAAAGAGAGTTTTTGACAATGAAGGAGTTTATGGATGGTTTGTCCGTTGTCACGCAAGATAAGGGTTTCCTAGATGTTGACATTTGGCATGTGCACAGAGTCATGAATACACTGAAGGATACAAGCAGAAAGTTGGGAAAGAATTCCAAGAGAGATGCCAGGAAGAAAATGAACTCGTTTCTGGATGAGTGCTTCATCGTATCTGGTGGTGGTAATTCTGAAGCAGAAAGTCGTTTGAAATCTGATATTGAGAAGAAAGACTTGGAGATTGGAGCATTGCAGAAGTCTTTGTTGGAGGCCAGGTTGAAGTGTGAGGTTTTGATAGAGAAAGTCAAGGTCAGAGAATTGGAATTGGAAAGGGCTACTGAGAAGGAAGTGATTCTGGAAACGAAGCTTAAGAACAGTAACAGAACACTGACATTGACAAACAGGAAGCTAAATATTACTGCTGTCAGACTTGCCAATTCAAGGAAGTTGGAAGTTAGGAATGTTCACAGAAGAATCAAACGTTTGACGGAGAAAGTGACAGTCAGGGAAAATGAACTGGCAGATGAACGAGACAGGTGTGACACGATGTTGAGGGAGCAAGATATTGAACTTGTGGATGGGTATGCCACTGTTCAAGAGAAGGACTGGCAAATATCTCAACTCCAAGACAAATTTAGGAGAGCACAGAAGTGTTTGTGGTACCGGGGGCAGAGGTGCGAACGTATGTATCGAGAGGTGAAGGAGAGAGTGAAAGGCTGCAATGAACGGGAGAGAGTGGTAGAGAATGCAACTCTTGAGTTGGTTGAGCGGGAGGAGGCATTCGTTCAGAGTGCAGAGATTAGATGTTTTATGAATGGACGATACACGAATGAGATCAGGAGGGTGTATCAGGACTTGGTTGGATTGGGTGTGGCTGCCAGTAAGATTGAGGGCATTGTGCGATGTGTGATGGAGGGTATGGGGAAGAATGTTGATCGTTTGCCAGGGGCCACTGTGGCCAAGAGCATGGCGTTGGAGTGCAGAGCGCTGGCGCTCATGCAGCTCAGTGAGGCGCTTGAAAGGGGTGAAAATGTGACTCTGATGAGTGACGGGACGACGAAGTACGGAAGGCATTACGGGACGTTTGATGTCAGCATGGCCGACGGGTGTGTGTACACTCTGGGTTTGCGAGACATGGCTGCGGGTGACAGTGTCAGCACGCTTGGGTTGTTGAAGGAGGTGATGGGGGATGTGGCAGGCATGGGTGCTGGTGACGTCAGTGATAGGGCTCAGGAGATGGTTGCTAAGGTGCGGAATACGATGAGTGATAGGGCGGCCAGTGAGAAGAAGTTTAACGACTTGTTGCACGAGTACAGGCAGAGTGTCTTGCCCACTGTGGTGGCTGGGTGGAAGGAGATGACGGAGGAGGATCGGGCGAAAGTGGTGAGAATGAACCATTTCTTTTGTGGTATGCACTATGTGGTTGGTTTGGCAGAGCAGGCAGAGGCTACCCTGAAGGTGTGGGAGAATCTGGTCTTTGGTGAGGAGGATGTTGGTGCCAATGCATTGCCGGGTATGAAAAGTTGGAAGATCGAGAGTGGCACAGTGCGGTTGGTTCGGACTGTTTGTAAGGCTGTTCAGGAGCGTGGGTGTGAAAAGTCGGGGAAGTCTGTTCAGTTTCGGGAGTTTCTGCGTGAGGAGACTGATGTCCAAAGCGTTCCACTGGCCCCATTTAAAGGTAATCGGTTCAACATTGCCTTTCATAATGGTGCCGGGGTCTATGCTTTGCATGAGCCACTCTGCAAGTTCATGGATCGAATGAAAGATGACAACAGGTTGTTGAAGGCTGTGGATGCTGATTTGAATGTTTCACAGTATGTGGCAGGTGTGCGCGCGTTAGGATTGATTGACAAGATGGTGACGGTTCCCCTGTGGAAGGTTACAGAGAGGAAGGAGCATGTCAGCTCCATGACTGAACGGTATGACAGCATGTTGAATCAGTTTGTCCAGTGGTCGGCAGATGCGACAGGGGTGTTGCGAGGGACGGAATGTTTGTTTCGTGATGTTGACGTGAACAAGGATTGGGTGTATGACTGCCTGGTGAAAGAGTGTGAGTTAGATGAAGCCACTAAGCAAGTGTTGGAGTTGCTGTTTGCTGGCTTCGTGCGAAAGACTAGGATGCTTTTGCCCGATATGTTGACTGGTGGTGTGAATGCTGACATGGATGCAGACAGAATGAATGAGACGAGCAGTGTGTTGAAGACGAATGTTGGTCCTGAACGTGATTTCGGTATGCTTGACAACCTGATGCGTTCCAGACCGAGCGCTTGTACATGTGCGATGGAAGGAGTCATTATGTACAGGCGTAACAGGGTCGATACGTGGTTGAGTGGTTTGACGGATGAGAGGGTGAACGAGGTGATGGAGAGGGCACGGAAGAGTGTAGACAGGCAGAAGTTGGATTACATCCGACGAAGGGCTGTGATAGGCGCTAAGCGAGGCGAGGCCATAAGGGTAAAGAGAGCAGAGAAGGAGCGGAAGGAGATGAGGGAGAGAGTACGGGCCGAGGGTTTGAGTGCTGATCTATGCGATGGCTTGTGGTTGTCTGAGAAGGAGATTGAGGAGAAGCTGGGTTCCATTGTTGGAGTTGCGGGTCGCACGAAAGCTCTCGAGTCACAGCTGAGGTTCCGAAAGTTTGTGTTGAAAGAGAAGAATGAGAATGGATGTCTGAATGTGACCAGTAAGGGTGTCAAGTTGGGGTATGAAAGACTGGTCGAGAATTTGAAGGTTGCTGTGGGCATGGGCACACAGCAACGCGCTTTGATTGAGTTGGAAGAGGTCTGTGAAAGGCCTCGTGTGCAAGGTGCCACAGTTGAGGCTGTAAATGCACTGAAAGAGGAGTATATTCGTGACAGGGCAGATGATGCGGGTAATGCAAGAAAGAGACGGTGTATACATGTGTGTGAAAGGGTTCCTCATGTGAGAAATGTTTATGACTATGTGGGCAAATGTGTGGAGCACCTTGGAGAACGTGATGTGTGGAGGCGAGGGACTGTCGCTGCTGTGTCTTTGGCATTGGATGGAGGAGTAGGGAAGTGTCTATTTGATGTGAAGTTCGATGGGTGTGAAGATGTGGTGGAGTTGGACTGGACGGATGATCTGAGGAATGGCGCAGTTCGGTTAGTTCCTTTGCGTGTGGATGATTTGATTGGACGTCAGGTTTTGCATTTATGCAAGGATGATGAGATTGGAGTTGAGGCTTGGTGGGATGCTGTTGTGATTGAGTGTGTGAATGAGCGTAGTATGAATCCGAAGTTTATCATGAGGTACAAGAGGGTGGATGACAGCGTTGATGGGGATCATGAGGACTCTGATGGGGAGGATGATGGGGAATTATTTACGTTTCCACTTATGGAAGATTATTTTAATGGTGATTTGAGGTTGCTTTAAATTAAATTGTTGGTAGGTTGGGATAGCCAATAAAGATTGTGAAGCTGTAGCTAGTAGGGGAGGTTGGCTACACTATTTAAGTTAGTTTAACTATATGTTAATGATGGTGGTGAAGATATAGCCATATTAGGGGCGGTTGGAAGCTTCATAGTTAAGTATAGGTTAATGATGGTGGTGAAGGTGTAGCTATTAGGGGAGGTTGGAGGCTACATAGTTAAGTATAAGTTAATGATGGTGGTGAAGGTGTAGCTATTAGGGGAGGTTGGAGGCTACATAGTTAAGTATAAGTTAATGATGGTGGTGGAGGTGTAGCTATTAGGGGAGGTTGGAGGCTACATAGTTAAGTATAGGTTAATGATGGTGGTAGAGGTGTAGCTATTAGGGGAGGTTGGAGGCTACATAGTTAAGTATAGGTTAATGATGGTGGTAGAGGTGTAGCTATTAGGGGAGGTTGGAGGCTACAATATTTAAGTTAGTTTAAGTATATGTTAATGATGGTGGTGAAGATATAGCCATATTAGGGGCGGTTGGAGGCTACATAGTTAAGTATAGATTAATGATGGTGGTGAAGGTGTAGCTAGTAGGGGAGGTTGGAGGCTACAATATTTAAGTTAGTTTAAGTATATGTTAATGATGGTGGTGAAGATATAGCCATATTAGGGGCAGTTGGAGGCTTCATAGTTAAGTATAGGTTAATGATGGTGGTGAAGGTGTAGCTAGTAGGGGAGGTTGGAGGCTACAATATTTAAGTTAGTTTAAGTATATGTTAATGATGGTGGTGAAGATATAGCCATATTAGGGGCAGTTGGAGGCTTCATAGTTAAGTATAGGTTAATGATGGTGGTGAAGGTGTAGCTATTAGGGGAGGTTGGAGGCTACATAGTTAAGCTATTTTAAGGATAGGCTAATGATGGGGGTGAAGGCTGGAGGCTATTTTTTACAATATGGCAACATGTAATTACATGTCAGTTTTAGTACAAAGTCTTCTCCCCATTTGTCATTTCATCGTGAGAAGTCAAGATAAATTCCTTTGTTTAGTATGATGACGGGTAAAGGCAACTATTATAACATTGTAATACAGTTGAAAACCGAGGACTAGGTTTGAGCAAATCAACTAAGAGAGAATAGCAGTATCTCAAACGCCTGGCTTTCTGGTTTAAACATTGTTGTAATTATTTCCAGTTGGCAAGATAATTTACGCCAGGACCCTAAGATATAACTAATCTGATTACAGAAATATGTTGACTTATATGGTGTTCTGCTTGTTTCAGTTGACTGGGACCAAGGGAAGAGCATACACTTGAGAAGTCCCAACCTAGGACTCCTGGTGTATCATACTTCACCAGTTTAGTATCATTTTTCAAATAACTTATCCACTATTCCTTTATACCACTTTTAGATTATTTTATATGAAGAATGTATTGCATGAAAATAAATGTGATAAAAGGTTATAACTTATTGTTATCATTGGTATAAACTTGTATATATATTTATATATCATTTGATAGTACTATATATTTATTTGAAATTACCCCAGTATAGTATGCAGTATGTAGATCTACTGGTAATTACATCCTAAAACAATTTTTTGGGAAACTCATCCATAAAAATATTTTTTTCAAACAAGTGTTATTTGATTACATCAAAATTAATATTTTTAACATTGAAAAGACTTAATATAAGTATTTTTAGTTGAATTATTACATAAATAATCATTTATAATCATTTCATGACAAAAAAAATGAATTTTAAGTTTTTTTGTTTTTTTCAAAATTTTGAGCATGGTACCGTTCTCAGAATTTCTAAGTCCAAAACTGCTAAATTGGCTATCCACACTTTTAGCGCGCAAAATTTTATTCCAAAATATGTATTTGGAGAAGTAAAAAGTATTAATTAATTCATATCTATATACATAACAGAGAATAAATATCATATAAGCATTTAATACCTTATATTAAATGAACCAGGGACTCTTGAAATAGAGAAATAATTAAATCTGTCATTTTTTTCAATAATGACCTAGGCCGGACTAATTTTACCCCTAATTTTGAGGCACTAAAATGGCTGTAACTTTGCAACCACTTAACATAATTAAGAAAAACAAACAGCATGTTAATCTACTAATTGAGAGCTTTCATTTAAGCTGTAGAAAGTGGCTAAACTCTAAAATAAAAAAAATGACTGACTGCCCTACTCCTAGGCATGCATAAACTATTACCGGATCTCTTTACCATTAATGAAAATGATAAAGAGGAAAAGCCATGCAATGGTGATTATAGATTAGTTGATTGGAAACAAGAAATTATACTGCCAGCTGGTTTCAGTGTGGAAGATGTCAGCAATATTGAAGTGAAAGGTAAAGAGGTTATCATCAAGTTATGGCGTATAATTGAACCGCTGGGATATAACTTTGTACAGGCAAATCGCCAAATCTGTCTGCCTGATGGTATTGTGGAGACATCGATCCGAATTCAAGCAAGGCACCATGATAGACTTGTAGTCATGGGACTGGTGAAGACGGCAAGTGCGGAAAAAGCCAACAACACTCCAGATAAATGTAGGAATCCAGCTTATGAGGATGAAAAAAGTAAAGCTGAAGCTGTCATAAATGTTGCAATCAAGAAACAAGACCTACCACGACAAGAACCAGAGCAAAAACCAATGCAGAAGAATGCTTTCGAGTCTAAACAGCAAACTACATCTGAGGACGATGATGAGACAAATTGCCCAGAGAAGCAAGTGCCTGCAACTAGAGATAGCTGTGCTGTGAAGGATTCAGCTGAACAGAGCAATGAAGCGGATGAAGTTAATGCAGAATTGATTTCTCAGGGTGATCAGTTTGAGCTTGTCTCTTTGACTGATGGGGATCCTGAAAATGACAAATTGGAAACTGAACATACTCGCAATTGCCAGAGTCAACAAGAGGATCCTACTAGTGGGAATACACCTACTGGTAATTTAACAGATTACATTGTTTCAGCGCCAAGGGATCAGACTCTTGACCATATCTTGGAGAAACATGATATTGACACTGTTGACAAACCTGCTATGGATGAAGATAACAATGGTTTCCAGTTTTGTGTAGATGTGCAACAGTACCACCCCAATGAGATATCAGTCAAACTTGTCGGAAGTCATCTGATGATAGAAGGCACTCACCATGAGGAAGAAGATGGAAACATCTCTGAGTACCATTTTAAACGCCAGGTGGTGATACCAGATAATGTTGATCTTGATCAACTCAAGTCCCATCTCTCTGCAGAGGGAACTTTGATTGTGACAGCGCCATGGAGTCAAATCAGTGTGGAACAACATGAGAAGAAAATACCAATCGAATTTGGTATATAAATATGTCAGCTGTGTCTAAATGATATGCCTAGCAAATATTTATCTATCCAAGAAAATGTTATTGCTGCTTCAGGGTTTCAAGATATATATATGTATATGTAGTGTTTTAATACCAACCTTACTATATCCCATCAGTATGAACTAAATTGAGCATAATTAAGTTGTAAATATATAGCTTATTATGCCATAATTTATGCCATAATATGAAGTTTAGCAGAAAGATCCATTTCCTCATGCAATGGAATATTACTGTATTGTTTTAATTAATTAACAATGATTATTGAAAATAATTTGTCTGTTGGAAAAAAATGTCAACTCGTCAGAAAATTTTAGTTTAGCATTAATGTTTGTGTTCAAGTAACAGCAGGTGCTATTTTAGGCTTCATTCACATGAGAGACTGGGAGATTCATTGAAGAAATAACAACAGTTTGCACTATTTATGTACAGCATGAGTTACATGTTTGTTTAACTTGCTCACTTTTTTTGTGTATGTGCACTATAATTATGAAATACAGAAGTTAAAGACTGTAATTTATAATATTATTGGACAGTCATAATGATTTACATGTCCATAGCAAGATTTAATAGTCTGCCAGGCTCATGCAACTTAATTAGAAATATATATGTTCCCATCTTCTTGACTGTGATGATGGTGACTGATAAGTTGGGTATTTATTCAAGAGTGCTTCAATGTTTTGTAACATTTCCAGTAATAGAATTTTTCAGTTATACTGGTAATAAGATGGTCCATAGCAAGATTTAATAGTCTGCCAGGCTCTTGCAACTTAATTAGAAATATATATGTTCCCATCTTCTTGACTGTGATGATGGTGACTGATAAGTTGGGTATTTATTCAAGAGTGCTTCAATGTTTTGTAACATTTCCAGTAATAGGATTTTTCAGTTATACTGGTAATAAGATGGTTCATATACAAACTAGGGTAATACTTTATTTTGCCCCTAATTGATTATTATTGCTTAAGTCCCTCCATCTTGAGCTGTTACATCATACTAGTAGAAGTGATATTTTTGCATAAAATAAGCGGTATCCAACTACATGTACATGCATAATTATACCCATGTTGACATATGGTAATTATACACACATATGGAGATTCCATTGGCGCTGCAGGTTGCATGCTATGGTAATTTAAACATGGAGTCCATGCAGGCATGAGTTGTATTTGATCAATTTCAAAGCCATTTAGGCTTGTTATTGGTACAAAGAAATTGTATATGGAAATAATAAAATCTTATATGTCAGAAATAGATGATACATGTCTTGCAATTAATGCTACTATGGTGTGGCCTACAATACACTGGTTCATATTGAATGCTTTAATCAGTAAGACACACACACATGCTTCACGTGAAATCTTTTATTCCGCAATGCGCCCAAACATGTATTGGATGATGTAATTCAGTAATACACTCACACAGGTTTCACATCAAATGCTTTATTCAGCAGAAAACCGACACGTGCTTAAATTTATTCAGTAATACACTCACATGTTTGACATCGAATACTTTATTCCGTAATAAACACGTTTCACATCGAATGATTTATTTCGCAATACTCCGTAATACACTCACACACGTTCACACCGAATGCTTTATTCCGTAATAAACACGTTTCACATCGAATGATTTATTTCGCAATACTCCGTAATACACTCGCACACGTTCACACCGAATGCTTTATTCCGTAATAAACACGTTTCACATCGAATGGTTTATTTCGCAATACTCCGTAATACACTCGCACACGTTCACACCGAATGCTTTATTCCGTAATAAACACGTTTCACATCGAATGGTTTATTCCGCAATACTTCGTAATACACTCCTACACGTCTCACATCGAATGCTTTATTTCGTAATAAACACGTTTCACATCAAATGATTTAAATTATTCCGCAATACTCCGTAATACGCTTACACAAGTTAACACCGAATGCTTTATTCCGTAATAAACACGTTTCACATCGAATGATTTATTCCGTAATACGCTCACACACGTTCACACCGAATGCTTTATTCCGTAATAAACACGTTTCACATCGAATGATTTATTTCGCAATACTCCGTAATACACTCGCACACGTTCACACCGAATGCTTTATTCCGTAATAAACACGTTTCACATCGAATGATTTATTTCGCAATACTCCGTAATACACTCGCACACGTTCACACCGAATGCTTTATTCCGTAATAAACACGTTTCACATCGAATGATTTAATCTGTAATACACTTGCACATATTTCACATCGAATTCTTTATTCCGCAATACACCGTAATACACTCACACATGTTTAAATCGAATGCTTTATTCTGTAAGACGCTCACAGTTGCTTCACACCGAATGCGTACTTCAGTAATACACGCACTGACTCGGCCGGCGCGATTTCCTTCTAAGGCAAGTTGGTAATCCGTGTATAATATCCGCATTTCTTGCAGTTCTAGGGTGTCTGCCACGTGGGCAAGCGGCTTCCGCGGCCACTGGGTGGTCACTGTCGCCGCAGTATGTATTCTGATTAGTGCAGTGAAGGCCATGCAGCTGCCAACTCTAATCACTCGAGGAACTCACTATGAAGTGGGATTCGATATGGTAAGATATTCCTGTCATATTCCCTTCACCAATGGGAAGGGTCAAGTTTTTTTTTAAAGTCCGGAAGTAACTCACTACCCATTGGATTGCAAAGACTCGTGATCTTTATCCTGCATAACCATAGATATTTGCGTAGGTGGGCTTCCAACCTGCACTGACCCCTTAATTGATCTAACCTACAGGTCACTCCGGGCAATAGCCGAACGCGAATATCCTTTTTTTGCCAATAATGCCATTATTAACATGCATCAAACATCGGTGTATTAATTAGTTTGTATATTCTGGTATTATTCCTTCATTATGTGTTTACTTATTCATTCGTCTGTTCGGTGATATTTTGTTGTAGGGAAGAACCTTCCAAAGCCAAATCAGCACGTACTATATATCGCATACACCCCTCAGATCTCATTGGTTGCCATGGAGTCTCACCTCAGAGGGTCAGCAGGTACATTTGCCTTTTTCCAATACAGTTTAGCTTACAGTTTAGCTTTCCTTTATTGAACTGAGGGCAAGTTAACGTAACGTTAAACATGTTGATGCCCAAATTGGAATCTCCATTTATCAGCTCATCGCATCGCGGGAAAGTCCAGCAAATTTATATCTTATGTCGTTAATGTTACGTTAAATCGGGCTTTGCAGTGTGAACTAAATTAAGCATAAGTTGTAAATATTGCTTGTTATACGATTATACGAATTTAAGCAGGAAGATCCATTTCCTTATGCTATGGAATATTACAGTATTGTTTTAAATAATTAACAACGATTATGTAGTTAAATATGTAGTTAATGTTACGTTTCCCGTGTTGCCGTGCAGGTGATGAAGGGCTTCCTGCAGGCGGCCACCAACACGCTGCCTCAGTACGTGGATGAGCTGAGAGGTCTCGCGGACGGCGCCAACTTGACTTTTAACGAGGTAGAGGGAACGAGTCACGACGTAATACACTACACATATCAAACGCATGAACTGTAGATGTGAGCTTTAGTTCGATACTGAATACCATCACGTTTGAACGGTAGATGTCAGCTTTAGTTCGATACTGTATATCATCTCATTTGAACTGTAGATGTCAGCTTTAGTTCAATACTGAATACCATATCATTTGAACGGTAGATGTCAGCTTTAGTTCGATACTGAATACCATCTCATTTGAACGGTAGATGTCAGCTTTATTTCGATACTGAATACTTTCTCATTTGAGCGGTAGATGTGAACTGTAGCTTTATACTTAAAACCATTGTCTGAACTGTAGACTAGTTGATAGATGTGAACGCTAGTTCCAAGCTTAATACTGGTCATCACTATTGACACAACGTCAATTTTGACAAAACCTCCATTGATGCCGGTGATTGCGTTTTTCTAATCATCTTCCGGCATATACGAGACGACAGCCTATTTTATTGGACGTGGGTTATTTCCCCTCGCGTGTGCATGACATCAGTTCCCATTTCTTTGTAGGTATTTCTGGTGGCACACCGTGCAGAACTGGCCGCCATCTTGAAGAAGAACAGCACACTAGCGGATGCCCCTAAAGGGTGCTCTGATCTTCATGTCAATCATCCGAAACGCAATACAGTAAGGGCTTAGTTATTACAACTGCATCTGTCTTACACACTTACATATTGTTGCGACTTTGTTTCTACCCAACTCGTGTGAATGCAGTTTGTGGCTTAAAGGCTTCTCAAGTTGTTGAATGAGACACATATCGAGATATATATCTTTCGTGCTTTATGATTGTCCCATATTCCATCATATCCGTCCAACCCAGACATAGACATGAGCTATATCGTCATATTCTTTGCCAAGACATATTATATATCTAGATAGACCAAACATAAATCCTCGTATCCACTTTTCTGTGATATTTTCTTTATGGGGTACATTTTGGGTACATCAATATCCTATATAATACAACAAATTCATGCACATTGGCCCTGGTACCTTCCCACGCACGACGGTCGCTGTTTACTGCTGCAGGTGTTGCTTGGACACAATGAGGATAACGACCCCTACAACACTGGCTTCATGGTGACCGCCCACGTCACTCCACGAGACCCAGGGGGCGCCACCAGCGGTCACGAGGAGCGCTTCACCGCATTTTCCTACTTCGGTAAATGACATCTTACCCCTTGGACATAAGAAAGACTGACGTATTGGTGCCATCACCTTCGATATTATATTATTGATTTGATGTAGTCCTTATGCTTTTATCTCGTAATAGTGACGTCATTCTTTATGTTAAACTCTGCCATGAACGTAATAGTGACGTCACTCTATGTTATATTCTGCCATGCCCGTAATAGTGCCGTCAATCTTTATGTTGTAGAGTATGCCGTGAACGAAATAGTGATGTCACTCTTTATCTTGGAGTATGCCATGATGGTCTTTGTTTCTTTGCTTTAAACACAGGTCTCTTACCAGGATCCGCCTTTGGCTTTACCCACTCGGGGCTTGCTGTCACGTGTAATGCTCTGTATCCACAGATGGTAGCAACAGGGAAATTGGGTAAGTAGAGTTTCTCGCTATCTTTGTGTGTTGAGCATTCAATTTGTCCGATCAAGAGCGCTTCTGATTGTAATGTTGTCCTAATCTTTGGGCCTAGGTAATTCAAGGTCGCAACACCTGTTTCTCAACTGGGACCCACCTCTCGTCTGCAGACCAAAAGTTGCGGCTTTGAACCCTAACTGTGTCTGGGCAGTATCATTCTTTCATCAAGCTCAAGCCCATGTCTGCGCAGAGGTGGTCTAAAAATCACCAGTTGATCCATCCATTCATCGTTTCTCTACCTTTGTTATTATGTTTTTCTGTCCAGGGAGAAGCTTTTTAAATCGAGCCTTACTGGCGATGCAAACCCCGGCCGAGGTTTCCCAGCTGCTGATGGATCCGCTAATGGGATCCGCCTATGGCTTCAGGTGAGAGCCATCTATGTAGAAGACTCGAACCTGGGTCCTTATTGAAGAACCAAAATGATCTTTTCCTTCAGGTCTTTCTAACCACGAGCATATATCAGTTTGGTAAAGCAACGGTGATGCCCAACGCTCATAAAAATCTCATACTCTCATATAATCGAGACTTTCTCAATTATCTTGGAATAATGAGTGCCGTGTTGTTAATCACGAAACAACTTGTTTTATATATGCAATAATAAATATAGCCACAATACAGAGCAAAGAATGTTTTAAAATTAATTTTTGTTAATTATATCAAAATTATCTTTGTTATATTGAAATTATCTTTTGTTATATCAAAATTATCTTTTGTTATATTGAAATTATCTTTTGTTGATTATATTAATATTGTGTTTTGTCAATTATATTAAAGTTATCTTTTGTTAATGCTCGTAGTGTCAACGTCGGCGTACCGCGGAGAGAGGGGAGACTAGCCGAACTGTGGAATTTCGAAGTAGCTCCATCGAATAAAGTTCGAGGTTCAAATGTCGATGCTTATCAAGTGCGGCCCTCGGACGAGGATATGGATGACGCCGAATCAGGGGACTACTTTCATGTGAATATGTAAGTGAATATCACGTCATTCGTATCTAGGCTCAGCTTTAGCTTTCATGTGTCCCAAAACACCCAACGTTACATTTCATAGCGTCATTCCTATGTACGCATTTAACGTAGTGACGTGATGTGCAGCAGAAGCTTCTGGATAAAGCATTATTATTTGGTTATGAAGAAAATGAAACATTTGTGTCAAACGTCGGTTAGTGTGGTTTTGCAAATGTCACGACGCGAACACTCAACAGAATGAAATATACCCTATCATGGCGCAATTTGGCAATGTCTTTTAAAGGTCCTGGTCACAAGGATGAAATGACGTTTTGGTTCATAACTCGGCTAATATGTAGGCTATGAAGATGGCATTGAAGTACTCCCATGCTCATCACTGTAAGCGTTAGGCTCATTTTACATTTTCAAGTTTCAGTTAAGTCCCATTTCTTTGTCCCGGGACTTTTCTTGGCTCAAGTAGGCCTTCATGGGCACAAAGGGGGTCCAGAACACCAACGCTTCCTTTGCCCAAATAATGACAGACAAATTGGCGTCACACCCTGTCGGTGCCCCACTGACATCTTGTGATGCATCGACTCAATTACTGCCCTTTAACACACCTTGTGCCATTCACATTAATGGTCACCATGTACCCTAATGGTTTATACTGTGTTTCATTCTCTTATACGGGTAATCGTTTCCCCATCACAAAGATTGCTGTGAGTGGCAAGCTTCCAGTACCAGTCGTTTGATAATCCAGGTACAGGCGCCAGAAGGTGGTGGAATTTGCCAAGAACATCGTGAGTGCCATCCACCGCACCGCCAGGATCAGAGCCCTGGCCCCGGCCCACAGTGTGCGAGGGGTGACCCTGGTCCTGGGCGACACTCAGGATGAATTATACCCCATATACAGGACTCCCCGACCCACTGACAACGCACTCACCCTAGCGACAGGTGGGTAGTGTTGCCCGCGGTAACATGGATGCCGCGTGGCATTCATATATATCTTGTTTCAATAGTGACAATTTATTACATTTTCTTTGGGCTTTGAATAATCGAATAGTACTGAGATAGTTCAGAAGAAAATTTAGATCACGCCTGTCTGCATGGGCACCTTGAGGTTTGCGGTACATCAGCGACAACTTATTTAAGTTTGATCGTATCGATTCTGTTGCATTTCCAGGTATATATGACCTCCTAAACTGCACGCTGTCTGTGTATCGAGACAACCCGAAGACCAGCGAAGGCCCCTTGGTGGTATACCCGATACCGTGCTGACGTTGTACACGTCACTCAAATCACTCATTACAACGGATGGCAAATGAGGGCCCGCTGGCCGTACATCCGCTTACCCTCAGCGCGATGAAGCCCGCAGTAATAACGGTCACTTGGGGAGTCTCTGTTATTACAAATTAACCTTGCAATATTGGGTAGATTGGGAGTGAGTGCGGTATGAATGGGAAACATGGCATGCTATATGTAAGTTTATCAGAAGACATCTGGAGACGAGGGGGGTCCACGAGTAACTGCTGTTGGCCATTGATTACCATGTGAGTTGTGAGAGACTTAATTGTGAGAATTTAAAGAAATGTTGCTTCATCATACCGAAACAAAATATATGATATGTGTACGCGCTATCGGTAACGTCGTTAAATAAATATATAACTTTATGTATAAATTAAATGTTCGTATTTTAAAGTTAGCGGACAGAACTTTTATTTCTGTACCATTTTATTTGTACAATGAATTTATACTTTATCTTTGTGCTCAATAGATATGTTATACTTTACCCTCCGCCGTTGAACATGACGCCCGTTTGATCCAATGCAGCATACAGGTGACAGGAAAAACCTGTCGGGGGGGTGGGGGGGGTTCAGCTCATAAATTACGGCAATAAAATTTGACGATTTCCAATGCCCAATATACCAACGTGTGTGTTGTTTGATTTCCCGTTTTAAATATTGTACTATAATGCTGGTTTCTCGACTCCTGTCTCCTGGTAACATGAATATAAATTAAGAAGGAGTGGAATGCACATGTAGTCTGCAGACGACAGGTCGGTCCAAGATTTTTGCAAAGAATGGCCACCAAAAAGCTGGCGTCCGCTTATGCGGCTTCACGGACGATAACCTGACGACGGGGGGGGGGGGGGTGGGGGCTTTATGAAGGCTGAACTGAAGAGGGGCAATACATAACTCACTTGCCTCCTGTCTGGTGTACCAGTTGTGCTGGGCGCATCCAGCGGTAGATAGTCGAACCCCGCGTGTACATAGGCCTACATACGATACGTGAATCTTCTGAGGCACATATTCCAGAGGGAGTCTGAAACTGACGAAAACGAGGCAGCGGTCTCCGCAGGGCCAGCAATCCTCTATCATTTTGAGTTATGTGGAGGACCTATCTGGTGGTTAAGGGTTTCAATAAGTTAGCTCAGGACCTATTTTTGATGGTCATGGGTTGCCGTAAGTTAGCTCAGGGCCTATCTATGGTGGGCATGGGTTGCCGTAAGTTAGCTTAGGACCTATCTATGGTTGTCCTGCCGTAAGTTAGCGCAGAACCTATCTGTGGTTGTCATTGGTTGCCGTAAGTTAGCTCAGAACCTATCTATGGTGGTCATGGGTTGCCGTAAGTTAGCTCCCAACCTATCCATGGTGGTCATGGGTTGCCGTAAGTTAGCTCAGGACCTATCTATGATGGTCATGGGTTGCCGTAAGTTAGCTCAAAACCTATCAATGGTTGTCATGGGTTGCCGTAAGTTAGTTCAGGACCTATATCTATGGCATGGTGGTCATGGGTTGCCGTAAGTTAGCTCAGGACCTATCTATGGTGGGCATGAGTTGCCGAAAGTTAGCACAGGACCTATGTATGGTTGTCATGGGTTGCCGTAAGTTAGCTCTGGACCTATCTATGGCTGTCATGGGTGTTCGTGAGTTAGCTCAGGACCTATCTATGGTTGTCATGGGTTGCCGTATGTTAGCTCAGGACCTGTCTATGGGTTGCTGTCAGTTAGCTCGGGTGATGATGGTCATGGGTTGCCGTAAGTTAGCTCAGGGCCTATCTATGGTGGGCATGGGTTGCCGTAAGTTAGCTTAGGACCTATCTATGGTTGTCCTGCCGTAAGTTAGCGCAGAACCTATCTGTGGTTGTCATTGGTTGCCGTAAGTTAGCTCAGAACCTATCTATGGTGGTCATGGGTTGCCGTAAGTTAGCTCCCAACCTATCCATGGTGGTCATGGGTTGCCGTAAGTTAGCTCAGGACCTATCTATGATGGTCATGGGTTGCCGTAAGTTAGCTCAAAACCTATCAATGGTTGTCATGGGTTGCCGTAAGTTAGTTCAGGACCTATATCTATGGCATGGTGGTCATGGGTTGCCGTAAGTTAGCTCAGGACCTATCTATGGTGGGCATGAGTTGCCGAAAGTTAGCACAGGACCTATGTATGGTTGTCATGGGTTGCCGTAAGTTAGCTCTGGACCTATCTATGGCTGTCATGGGTGTTCGTGAGTTAGCTCAGGACCTATCTATGGTTGTCATGGGTTGCCGTATGTTAGCTCAGGACCTGTCTATGGGTTGCTGTCAGTTAGCTCGGGATCTATCTATGGTGGGGATGGGTTGCGGCGGCAGCCGTAAGTTAGCTCAGGACCTATCTATGGTGGTCATAAGTTGACGTAAGTTAGCCCAGGACTTATCTGTGTTTGTCATGGGCATCCGTAAGTTAGAACCTGCCTATGGTGGGCATGGGTTTCCGTAGGTTAGCTCAGGACCTGTCTATGGTGGGCATGGGATTTCGTAGGTTAGCTCAGGACCTGTCAATGGTGGGCATGATATTTCGTAAGTTAGCTCAGTACCTGTCTATGGGTCTCCGACAGTTAGCTCGGGACCTATCTATGGTGGGGAGTGCCTGACACTCTTTTCATGACATAATTAAGCCATTGTTATATGATAGTATTTCAGCGCTTTCTATTTGGAGTGCAACATGCATGAGTTTATTAACTTATATTGTTAGTAAATTAATTGTGGGATTTTCTGTTCTTCCCCCACCAACTTCTCTCCTAGCTACGTCTTCTCCCTCCCTGCCTCCTCCCGAAAGTGTCTCCTCCGCCTTCTCACTGGCCCCCCTGCCTCCAACCCGACTCTGCCGCCCTCTCGATCCCCCCTTCGGATCATCCCCGCCCCCTCCCCTCCCCTCGGGCTCCCCGCCCCCTCGATATCCCCGCCTACTATCCACCCCTCCCCTTACGGCTTCTCTGGCCCCTGTTATCGCCCAAGACCCCCCCCCCGTACCTAATTGTACCACGGCCTGTCTGGGGCAACAATTTTTTTGTTTTATCCAATCACTCTTTTTTCTTCACCTTCCCCCCCCCCCCTCCCCTTCCCCACACCCCCGTCCTGCAGTTCTGATGACAAATGACATGAAACGTTATTGATCCCTGTATGGCATTCTTACATAGCGCGCTGTTAATGACAAATTGCCGGGTCAAGACAGATATAATCGCACTTAACAACCTATATGGTGCTGGAGATAGTTGTAATTTCACAGTTTATATTTTGAGTATAAGAGGTAAGGATCTGACACTGCTTATATACTGGGGTATTGATATATATTGCTGGGTGTGTGGGGGTTCCGCGGCAAAGCCCCCCTTTTTCCTTCGTAAGGCGTTTTACCGCCAAAATCCGCTCAGAAAGGGCATTTTTTGCCGTTGACCCGCTCGGTTTATTCCTTTCCCCGGCAAACCTGCTCCAACAAGGCACAGAGTCCTCCCCGCCCCGCGCCAGCCGCAAGTTGTATAATATCCGATATGTACATGTATGTATATGCGTATGCCCTCTAGGCTCTTCCACAGCCCCACCTCCGCTCGCTCCATGTGAGGCTGTAAACGGCTAATCTAAGGTTGGCAGGGATTGGTCAACGCGCTCTGTCTGTTTCGAATATTCTCATTGGCTGTGCTAACTTTAGCTCAGCGGGTGCACCATGGCCGCCGTTGACAAAGTTTTGGAGAAAGTGAAAGAGTTTTGGCTGAAATAAGATTTAAACTTGCTCCTGAAATAGTTTCAACGCATATAAACGAAACAACCAGGAAAGAAAAGCAGACGCATGGCTATTTAGGAAAAAAATAATGTGATTGTAGGCGGAAATACGTGGAAGAAACCTCCGATCGGGCGGACGTTTCGCGAAAATCGACTTGCCAGTTCAGCGGAAGGGGGGGGGGGGGGGGTGCGGGGTGCTGATCAGCTGATCCCTTCAGTGACCTCCCAAGAGAAATGACAGTGGTGTCACTGTCAATGCGGTTATACACCAGCGAAGAAATAAGCTGGCAGAAGCAACATCTATGCTGGAAATTGCAGGTAAATTTCAGTTATATTTAAATTCTTTGTTTTCATTACATATGATTATGAGTAAGCTTTATTAGGTATACAGCTGCAATTAACTTTGATTAATTTGTGCCAAATTTTGCATTTTAAATTAATCATGTTTTTTATGCAGCTGTAATATTAATGGTGTGTCAATATGAAAGGGCCAGCATATGACTTTACCTCTCCCCACCAAGAAAATTATTGCAACAATTTAATAAGCTTATCTGTGTTTTTGTCTTTTAGATGCATGAAGAGCTATGCTGCAGATATTTGCAGACCTCCAGACAATATTCATTTGCCAAATGCTATTGCGGCATTTAGAATAGGTGTGAATATTTATATATTACTGTTTTTTATTACTTGAAGGGTTTTAGCCTTAATTAATCATGTTAATTCCTTAATTCTTATCTAAATTCGGTAGTGTTATAATCTATTTCTGGTAAAGTCTCTGTGTAAGGACTTCATATGTACATGACATGTACATATGCACATGAGTGAAGTGTATAGAACATGTTATTATTGTCATTTATGTGAAGTACAATTAAGCATGATTTGTAGGCAACTGACTGAGCAATATGACATATGAGCCACATGAGCAGATTATGGGTCTGTATGGTAAACTCAGATGATCAAGTATAAAGCAGCAAGTATTACTTTTTCACCTGGGTAATTTACTTTGTCTAAGAGAATTGTGCATAGTTGTCTGCTCTACTTAGATACCTTTGTTTAATCATACACTGCACCTCCAAAACTCCCATGATGGGAGCTTGGCCCAGTACCTTATTATATATAATCATGTATCAAATTTATGATCAATCTGTCAAACCCCTAATATATAAAAGTTATTTTTATATTCACAGCATGTTGTCAAGAGGCTGGTTGAGGCACTGGACTATTGAACACATGGAGGAGAACTCATGTTAAACCTTTAGTGTTACTGTTTCGTGAGAGGTCAAACTGGCAAAAATGGTGCTTTGTCAAGACCAGGACACCACATCTGGAGCCATCACAGGATGCTGTTTTATGACTATCACAGTGAAGCACAGTTCGAATGCATGCTAATGCAAGATTTTGATATGAAATAAGCCAGGGATTTTTCAGAATTATGAGCTTGGTCATTATGAAAACTTGGTAGCCAATGTTGATTTACATCAATGCTACCTAAGAATAATTGGACGAAATGTATTTCATTCAGTTTCATGAAATAATACTAATTAATGCTTTCAATAAATGTGTTTGTCATTCTCCAATCAAATTCGGCTGAAGTTTTGTTAATATAATTTTTGTCTACACGGACACCTATAAATCCCCTAAACTCCTGAAACTTCAGGAGGAATTGCTGCAGCACAAAGTACCTTTCTAATTACCAGTATTCCCAAGGGAACAGATATATTCCATGTTATACGTGTGGAGCACACTTTTTTTGCGGCAAAACTGTCCAATAATGTTCTCAGGCAGTCACTTTTCTCATTTTTATGTATATATGCAGCTACAATTATAACTGTTATAAAAAGATATTTATAATAGGTTTTATTTTATTATATGTTATACTCTTTGAAGCAAATACCAGTATTTAGTACTTAAAATCTCATATTGATGATTTATTTGATATTTGAGGCTTAAGTTAATGTCTGGTAGACTCTGAACTTAATTATTATGAATGTGTTTGACCATGAAAGGTTAACTTCCTAGATTCATTTTCTAAGTGATGAGAAGCCTGCAGAAACATGTACACAACTGTTAATGAACCTGTAATTTTAGCCGATATAGAACTATAATAGGTTTTTGCTCTAATCAAAACCTATAATTTTCACCATATAACATAATACGAATTTCTATTTCAACAAAAGATAAAATCACCTAACAAACAAAAGCTTTTCACTATAAGACGCAGCATGTGAGAGGAGTGATACAGTAAAATGTTCATTGATTACTTTTAAACAATTAAACGTAATAGCGTGCAATAAAATATTATAACACAGGC
The DNA here is from genome assembly GCA_964019135.1 of Arenicola marina. NCBI lineage: Eukaryota > Metazoa > Annelida > Polychaeta > Arenicolidae > Arenicola > Arenicola marina. Next base: position 35,503,827 of record OZ025257.1, on the reverse strand, counting down.
TTATGATGATGCTTAATATGTGATAATACTTATAATGATACTTAATAAAAGTGAAATATTACTTTAATAGGTTGATGCAGGTAATTTTATATTGATCTTTTTGACCTGAATATTGCTGAACAATCAAAGTTTACATGACAAATGTTTAAAAAAAAAAGTCAGGTGACCCATTATAGCTTTAAAAGGGGCATACCATTTAATTTCAGGAGGTAGGGTGGGGGGCATGGTTGTAAGCTTATCAGGCCTCCCTCTAAGCAGGGTGTATCCATGTGACCTTACAGACAGGTAAGGCTTTAGCAGGACAGATATTATTATGATATATATATTATACATGTATATATAGTGATGGAAGAACATTTTCACCACATTAATTCCAACTCCCTTCCTTCAACTTCCAACAGGAAGATACTGCTAAGATCAGGGGCGGATCCAGAGGTGGGGTCAGTGGGGTTGCAACCCCCCCCCCCTCCCTTGGGAACTTAAACATACACTGTAAAAGTCGAGTTCTTCGAGTACCTCCCCCCCCTTACAACGCGGTCGCAAGTTTTTAGAGAACCCCCCTCCCCTCCCTTACGACCCGGTCGCAAGTTTTTAGAGAGCAACCCTCCCCTTTCCAAATTCCTAGATCCACCCCTGACTGATTTAATGCCGTTTTAATACCTTTGCAGTTAAATAGAGAGATCACACCTTGAATGCTAAATTCACGGGCATCGTAAAGTGACAGAGGGAGGGGCGGGCGGTATTGGGCCGCATAGTCGCACCCCTAGTCCTGAAACGAGTCTCTCTGACTTGCAAGCCTCGCACGATACGGAGACGAGAGTGCCTGCCCCGGCGCGGTCCACAGCGGAATAACCAGGGGGGGTTATGCAACGGGGCTACCCCATTTCCCCTCTTTCCGTCGCTTTACAGTGCCTATATAGCTGTAACTAGATTTTAGACATCTAAATTTTGGACATTAAACCTCTTTGCATCCAAAAATAGATCGACTTCTAGATTTAAAGTTTAAAAGGAAACAAAACCATGGCCCCCTCTCGCCCTTGGGATCAAATAGCCCGTCCCTTAGGCTCAGCGACTTTCCGACATATTTTTGCCGAGCAGGTACCTGCGCAAGTAAACCACCGATGAAGCCGACTGCAAAGTTTAAAACAATGGAGAAACTGTGTCTTGTCATGATCAAAAAGTTATACCAAAACATCAAAACGGTCTTGTTTTACCTTTATCGTGTAGTGTAATGACGCATTATTGTGTTCTTACGCCATGCACCACACAGCTTTGCATGGGAATGGTTATGTCGACCACTTGCTCTCGCCATATTGGTTGGTGAGATGCCGCGGAGGCTGATGGGATTTTTGTGACGTCACTGTACGGAATTCCGTACAGTGAATTTAGCCGTTTACAGACCCAATCTGAGTGAGCTGGCCACGCAGCGGGGGGCTGTGGAGGAGACTATATGCCCTCCAGCTCGCGAGCGTTCAGGCCTCGGTCAAGGCGACATCTTCCGGTGCGCGAGCGAACTGCTTCGGTGGCGCCCTCTTTCGATTCAACAGTAAACAACCGGAAGTTGTGAATCGCAAGCCGCGCGTAGATATCAACCAGTTTCATTGTTGTTCAATTTTTCCTGAAAAATCGGCCGCCATCTGCTAATTAAACATGGTGAGTGCTACATGTCTGGATTTACTGCGAAAGATAAAGATGTTGGGTGCACATAAATGTATATTTTGAGATTTCTTTTGCAGTACTTTACCAACATTTTATGGAATACATATACCCACCCCTACTCTGTTTGTTTTCACCGGTTAAACATTCAGTGTATATTGTTTCTTGTAGCTTTGTGCTATATATTCAGATGTGTCCATACCAAAATAGAACGAGGGTTAAGCCTTCCACTAAATGTCAGCGTTATACATTAGGCGAATGTGTAACCAAGGTAATATTTACATTTTATCGGGAGACACCTATTATCGCCCAGATCTTATTTATGTTACGAAGTTCTGGAATATAAGTTCTTATTAATACGCTAATGATTGCATTCCTTTCTTGGTGTGATGCAATCATCTAGTAAATCAGCGGGGGGAGGCTTCTATGTACAAGATAATGTATCCAACTGGCGCAAGCAAGCCACCGTCTGCAACAGCATCTTGCTTCTAAGTGCACCCCGCTCATTTTCCTCATTACTACATTAGCAATAGCAGAACGAAGCGACATCAAGACCCTGGATGTTTTGCATCACTTAAGTGAATCTGTACATTGTACGGGACAGCATGCTCTTACAAAGATAGTTCAACAAATTAAATGCGGTCCGCTCTTATCTTGGATATGTCGCGTACTTACATTGAATGCCATGCAGAATGGCCGAACGGCATAACGGCCGAGCCGCTCTCACCACCCCCTACCATGGGTGGAGGGGTGGTGGGGGGGTCGTCGAGCCGCCCGCCAGCAGATTAGTCTGCGCCTCGACGATTGGCTTGGTGTCGGCTTCGGCATCGGCTGGGGGATGGGGGGGGGGGGGGTCTGGCTCGGGGTGGATGAAGCTGGCGATTGGTGTCAATTGTGTTTGTGTTGCTGGCTGCTGGGTGTGTATGGGTGAAGGGGCGGGGATGGGACCAATATTTACTGATTTTTTAGGAGAAATCTTCACGGCCGGGCCACTAAAGCAATCACTAAATGTTGGGGAATTGTCAACGGCCCCGTAACGAGCATGGATAACGTTCACGCGGCCCGTAATGAGCATTGATAACGCGGAATTTGCACGCGGCCCGAAACATTTTTCACACGGAAACTCAGCTTCATTCATTCCGATTTTACGCGATTTCATTTTCGTGGCTTTCTCAACGGCCATTTAATTTTTGATTGGTATTATAGGAATCCACAACACATATGTAGTGGCCTTTGATTTATACAACTTATAACTTTTTGTGAATCCTAATTCACGAGGCCCCAATTCTGATTTTAGCAATCAGCAACAGCGGCCTTTGATAACAACTTGTGAAGCCTCGGCTTCTGGTCGGTACGGTAACATATATATATATATAATACTAGCCGCCCCGCTCGCTCCGCTCGCGGGACGTCTAGCGTTCGTACTAATAAGCGAAAGAAATAACAGTATGACTATTTTGTTTGTACAGAATACTCAAATTGCGGCTAAAGCACGCTAATAAACGAATATCAGTCCAGTAACACTAAGGCCCAAGCTCATACATTGATTGAGTAAAGAAAAGGGGTTGAGTAAAAAAAGGGGCTGTTCCCGCCCGTTGTTCGTCATTTAACGTGCCTTCAGTGGAAAAAATTTGCTACTCCTGGGAAGTTGTGGACGCGAGACAGTACGGGATTTGTTTGTTTTGATGACAGTTCGGGCGATAAGGCGTTGGGAGAAATGTTATTACTGTTGGCACCAAGCCAGGTTGCCCGCCGCAGGCATGGTCGCGGGATAAGGTGATAAGCACCCAGCGGTTGTGTTGACACATGCGATAGCTTTGACACATCTAAGAGCGGCGGCGGAATTTTAATAGGTTCAAGGCGGCTAGGTTCAAGGCGGCTGCTGATGTCAATGGGCTCTTGCATGCCGCGGCATAGTGGGACAGACAGCTTCATTTTATTAGTATAGATATTATTAAATCTTTATAAGTTTCCGTTATCTTTCGCTGAATAAACCAACTGACACACCAAATTTCCGCGTTATCATTGCTTATTATTATTGAGTAATGAAAATCGCGTGAAATCAGAATGAATGAAGCTGAGTTTCCGTATGAAAAATGTTTCGGGTAATAATCCACGCGTGCCGGATGCAGCCCCCTCCCCCCTCCCCCACCCGATGCCGAAGCCATCTTGGCCGACGCCAAGCCAGACACCCAATCGTCGAGGCGCAGACTAATCCGCTGGCGGCTCGGGCTCGACGACCCCCCCCCCCCACCCCATTCACCCCCCCACCAAACCACCCCATCCCACCTTCCCCCCACCCCCCTTAAATACCTCGGCCGTTTCGCAGTTCGGCCATTCCGAGTATACACCCTTACATTCAGGGTATTAGCTAGCCCTGGTACATGCCTCTTTGACCACGCCCGTAAACGGAGCTAGTGTGAGAGCCATGCCGCTGACACGGCCGAAATCAAGAAATCGGCAGAAATCGCGGACCGGTGCCTCAAGTTGAAGTTTATAACAGAAAAAATATACAGTGCCTACCCGCCAATGTGCGCCCGGACGTTCCTAAAGCTTTTTGGCTTTCGTCGCACTTTCATTTCTTTGCTTGGTAATGTATTTTCTTGTAATCCGGGCGATTTTTTACACCTCTCGCTTCGCCGCTCACCGGAAGTCAACAACCGCCGCCTGGCAGCGAGTGCTCATGCTAAGTTTGTTTACTTCCGGCGAGCGGCGGAACATTCAAAACGAAGCGAGAGGTGTAAAAAATCGCCCGCATTACAAGAAAATACGTTACCAAGCAAAGAAATGAAAGTGCGATGAAAGTCCAAAAAGCTTTAGGAATGTTGTGACGCACATTGGCGGGTAGGCACTGTATATTTTTTCTGTTATAAACTTCAACTTGAGCCACCGGTCCGCGATTTCTGCCGATTTCTTGTTTTCGGCCATTTCAGCGGCATGGCTCTCACACTAGCTCCGTTTACGGGCGTGGTCAGAGAGGCATGTACCAGGGCTAGGTATTAGCCAGATTTTTTTGGTTTCCACCCAAAATTTCGGCTGGGAAGCAAAGTATTCATATAAAATTCTGAGCGCTATGATTTTCTTCTAAACGTCCCGACCAAAAGGCTCTTTTTGGGTGGGTAAACAGCACGTGACTGCCAGCCAAACTGAGAATCTGCCCGCCAAAATTTCAGGCTGCCCATCATCGCTATTTTCCATTAGCAGAGTTCCGACCTGACTCCGGCAGGGAGATAAGCGGGTCAGTTACCTTTATTTAAGCCTTCAAGTGAATGCATTAAATATATATTCCGGTAGAATGGTATCTTAGCTTTTGTTTCAGCATAAATTGAAAGCGAAATTCAACGCCAGTAAAGTTCTGCGATATTTTTATCATGCAGCCCATACTTCTGGGCTCTCGCTAGGATATTTTTTTCATTAGTCAATTTGGCTAATTCCGTGGAAAAACATTAGCCAAAATTAGCCAAATATATTGGTTATAAATGGACTTACATCGTGTAAACTTCCGCCAATATTTGTTCGAGGATTTTCTGGTTCCATTTGTTGAAAAAAACATGAATAAAAATGTGTTTGTAGTTGAAATTTTATATTCGCCATTTTGGCGAGTGTCCAGGAGGTTCTTATCGCCAAATCCTGAATTTTCTCGCCAAATGGCTATTGGCGAATGCTAACGCGAGCCCAGTACTTGTATGCATCTTGTATGCAAATTACATTACAGGCTGTTCCATTTATTGCACTCCCGCCTCCTGCACTCGCATTGGCCAACATGTAGTGAACGTGTTTGCAGGAGGAGATAAAGCATCAGAATAAGTAGCGCTGATACAGCCATGGTTCCTTCACTGTGGTCATATTTATTCAGGTTAGGGGTATCAAATGTCGGAGCCGATTTTAAGGCACCGATGAGTTGGTACGATATGGGCCGGACTGGCCCATGACTTGACTGACCAATGACGAATCCCACGCTGCCCACCAACTCTCTGGATCTGTGAGGCAACCATGTAAAATTAGACTGAACGGGTGGTTCGTGTTTTTGTGTGCGTCGCACTGGCACGTGTTTCCCCCATTGCCACACCGCTGCAGATATCTCAAAATTGTACAAAAACAAATGAAAATGGGCACATACACATTTATTGTTTGAGGTATTGTACTTTTTAGAACTAAATCGTGTTGGGATAACCTTCTTCTTTAATCCCAGTCTCACAGTGGCATTATATAATGCCCAATTAAACTTCTAGAACCCGGTGAAGTCAGCTGGGGTCACACGAAAGCTGTTGCTAATGGCGTGAATAGGGTCGGCAGCTAGACTCTGTGGCCACACAGAGTCTAGTGTGGATGGACTATTACAAAGATAACTTGCAGGAAAATCTATTTCAGTTGGACACTCCTTGAGGATAATGCTCCTGAACTTAAAGTTGCATATCGAGCTCCTGCCCAGGCAAAATTTATGTCAAAATTTGCAGAAAACTCTATTGTTTCTTTCTATGACTTCAAAAACTTGATAAACCGCCATTTCGGCTTTGATGTGGCAAACATGTCTTATCTCCACACACCACAGAACTGAATGTGCAGATGGTACAGTCTTGACACTTGTTCTTATGACTGTAAGAAGCAGAGTATTTTTCTTTAATTTTGTGCTGCATTGGACTTAATAGATGTCAAGAAACATTTGTCAAATATCCACTGCCTAAAACATTAAATTATAAAGTAACGTGAAATGGTGACCTTTTCAGAGTTTGCTGTCAGAAGTTGCTTACCTTCTGTTTATTATAGATAAAAATAAGGTCCCCCCCTCTATGATTTAAGTGCCTGCGGTTTGAACAATTCTCAGTGGATTTAGCTAAATTACATCTCTCTGGAGCCCTGAGGTATGAAGTCTAGACTGCTGTATATTTTACCTCTGTGCTAGTTGATTAAATGTAAATTGGCATTATTTAAAACCCAAAATAAATACCAAAGAATAATAATTTATTCTTACAGAAGGGGGGGGGGGGACTATTATACAAATCCAATAATGGGGTTCCATGAATGCTGTTTAATACCCCTATTAGAGAGGTTTTTTTTTCATACAAACGATACATGTAAAATGCCCCTAAAAACTAACCTCACAGAACAGAAGTAATATTTCATTGTCAACATTAGTAGAGAATGTCTGGCAAGTTCTGGTTTCATCCTGGGGGCACCCCCCTCTGCCCTGTTACTGTTCATCCTGTCTGGGGGGATCTAGGGGCATAAAGCGAGTGATTCATCTGTTTTAGTTATAGCGACCACACAATTTGTATGTTAGTGCACATCGAATCTCAGCAGGAAGTGCAAATACAAAAATGGCAGAACTTGATTCAGTTGTGGGGGTTACTATCACAAATTTTGTTGTTGTTTCTTGCGATATGGAATACCTGACAACGATTCGACATAGCGAAAGTAAATCTTTTCCTGCAAGTTCTATTGGTAAGAGAGTGCTGTGCAATGTGTGGATTTACTTAGGCAATGCAAAACATCCTGGGTCATTGCTTTGTTCTGCTAATGAACGAGCTGTGTGCAGAAGCGCTTGCTTGCACATGTGCTGTACAAAATGGCCCACAGCCCCTCACACACATCCCCAAATTGACGAGCCTTCTCGAAATATTTATTCTCTTCTATAACTTTATCTATTGTGGGTCATGACTACCCGCTATTATAGCTTTTGTGTTTTTTATATTCCACCACTTGAGAGAGTAGTCCAACCTGCCTGCAATTTGCTTAGTCTTTAAAACACTTGCGATTGTCACATTGTTACATTATGTGGATAAGTCATTGGATAAGTATCCATAAATTGTTTGGTAAAAGTAGTTTCATGTTATGTCTCCTTTCTGTGAGTGGTCAATCACAAGCCTGTTATATATGGATTCCTTAATTATTTCTTTCAGACGGTCGGCAAAAGTTCCAAGATGCTGCAGCACATCAACTACCGCATGCGATGCGTTCTGCAGGACGGTCGCACCTTTGTAGGCACTTTCAAGGCCTTTGACAAGCACATGAACCTCATCCTTGGCGACTGCGAAGAGTTCCGCAGGGTGAAGCCCAAGAGCAAGACCCAGGGCGGGGACAAGGAAGAGAAGAGGACCCTGGGGCTGGTGCTGCTCCGGGGTGAAAATCTTGTCTCCATGACAGTCGAGGGACCTCCCCCAGCTGATGTGAGTCCTATCCCTGTATACAAACTTAATAATACAATTAGTAATGATGGAGTTGCTAGTAAGGTAATGTTTCATTGACTATTTGTGAAACTTGCATTTTTTTGCATGTTAGACTAAATCAATATACCGGTATTGGTCTACTGTATCAGTCCAATCATGACATTTGTTGGTTCGGACGCGTCAATTGATGGAATCATATTTAAAGTACACTTGTGGCTTTCGACTCGAACAAATGGACCAATTGTTTCTGGCTACAGGAGGGAATTGCTCGTGTGCCACTTCCGGGTGCGGCGGTAGGGCCCGGCATGGGGCGGGCCGCTGGCCGAGGGGTGCCCGTCGCCCCCGGCGGGGCAGCCGCAGGCCTCCAGGGACCAGTCCGAGGGGTCGGCGGACCCTCCCATCAACACATGCAGCCTCAGGGTCGTGGCGGGGGTAAGTACGGGACGAGGGGGAGCATGTGCCCTGCCTATATAGCAACTAACACCGCATTCTACTCGCCTATTATAGAACTACTAAATAAATACAACACAGACAGAAGGCAGGTTAATGAGCCACTTAGTAGAAAATACGGTACACTGGTGTTCCATGCTCAATCTTGATGATATTGCCCTTACTTAACAGGCACACGTGATCTCACCGAAATATAATAATATATGATCTCTCATACAGCCGCAATGTGATATAATAAAGGCGCCTAGCGCTTGTTAATAGTCTTTGGTTGAAATATGTCTCCTGAATGCTGTGCTTGAATTCGTTCCCATAGCAATGCGCGGTGGTCGGGGTGGCATGCCTGGCGGCCCTCCCCGCGGCATGATGCAAGGACCTCCCCATGGAGGCTTTGGCGGGGGCAACTTCGGGGGACAACCGGGCGGCGGTCGGGGGGCGTTCCCTGGTTACCAGGGAGGCGGCGGAGGTAAGGCTCCCGTACCTTGAGTATTAATTACCGGTACTTCAAAGCTGTTTAACTACTGGGCTAACTCCCCTCTTTGGAATATCAATACCGAGGGAAGGTTTCTCTCTCGTTTACGTACATGTATCTATTAACATGCATAAGTATCTGGTAGAAGTAAAATGTAAAAGTAACCTTTGTGTCACAACTCTTCATTATCGCTGGAGGTTCTATATTCCGCTTGATCCAGTTTGTACAGAGAGTGACCCTAAATCACCAAGTAGAAAGAGTGATAAATGTATCGTATTCTCCTGATAAAGAGTCTTCTTTTGGATGATAGAAGTAAAAGACTTTCATTATGGCGTGCAGTTAAAGTGGTTTAGTGTGTGGCTCACTTGAGGCTCAATTCTAGTTGTCTTGAACAATTTCGACTTATCTTTCCAGGACAAAGATTCTGAAAAGTGTGAGAATGGCCTATGGACTGGAAATCATGTTTCGTTCAAAGCGGGATGAGAAAGACACTGCAAGTTTTTTGGGGTGTTTGCTGCCTCTTAAAATCCAAACTGGTTGACGAGAGACACTTCCCTCTTCATTCCATGTGTTCTCGTGAGACGGCGAAGGAGTCTCGCCGGCTTTGTGCCTCCAGCAGATAGTTTCACAGGACAGTGCTCGCGTTGAAACACCTGGATAGTGTGTGTGATACACCGGAGACAGGTGTGTGTGTGTCGGAAAACACATCTCATTATTCTCATTATTCATGTCGCGTTATGTAATGTTCCCATTTTTGTACAAAAACTAAAATAAATAAATAAATGTAACTCGTTGCGTATGTTATTAATTCTTTCAAACACCTGTGGTAAATACATATTGTTGCGGATTATGTGGTTAATACAGTGTTTTAGATTATGTCAACTATACAACGATAATTTAAATTTACTACTTCAACCAAATGTATTTGAACCAGCGCGACTGCCTGAACTAATCTTCCGATTAGTCGGAGAATGACTGATTAGGTTCGAGGATTTTTCTTAAAAAAGTGACCACCGTGGTCGCGTTTGCCCACGGCTCTTTCTCAAAACTTTCCGCGGAATATTAGAAGAGTGAATAAGGGTTCCTGCCATCAGTAAACGTTAAAAAAGGAAAACACTAGGCTGTAACGAAGATTTCATGCACGACCGTACAATGAATCGTTACCTTCTACCGACTGAGCTAGTTAGGCTTTCTTCAAATTCATAGTTTTTTGCAAGCTAAGTAAATCTATTCGGCTCGACAAGAGCAGGCATTTTCTGCAGTTTGGTTAGCATCGGAAGAGCGCCGTGAACGCTTGCTATGGCGGGCCATCTTAACATTTATTCCCTAATTCTTGATCAATTTTTGGTATCAAGAATACAGAGCGTCGTTTCATACAATATCAAGAATGTTCTTTATATGGAATGACGCTTCGTAGTCCTGATATCAAGCATTAGGGAATACAGGTTGGGATGGCCCGCCACAGGTTGCTCTCGGCAATGCAAGTATCTCCCAGATTATGCAGGGCAGACTGAATAACCTTGTACAATGTATGTATGGAAGCGATGGCTTGTTTAAATGTCTGGGATTAGACTAGATACTTCGCCCCTCAAAGCGGGCCAGATTAAAAAATTACATGAAAAGGGCAGTTAAATAATGTAAAACATCTGCTGGCAAGTGGTGGGTCTAAGACTAGAGTAGTGTGGTTGTTTACCCATTAGGGGGGGGGGGGACCATTGTTTCAGCATAGCTCTCGTATTACTCACGCCCAAAACTTACAGCTATAGTAAATTTCGTAGGCTCGAACATGAAAGATGAACCGGTAGTGTTTATGCGAGTTCTATCAGTTATTATTGGAATAGTTTTATTAACTGGAGACCACGAAAGGATTCCATTCAGTTTTTTCAAAGCCTAAATATACCGCGGAACCGGTTTCACACAAGTTATTTAGAATGCCGGTTTCAAATCTATTCAACATATATATAGTGAGTAAATGTACTTGATAAAGTGCAATGGACTTCGTGAACAACAAGTGCAATGATGCTGGTGTACAAGGTTTTATTTTGCCATAGAGACCATCCCAATGAGCCGAAAACGTGCTTTCAAGTTGCCGAAAGCTGCCATGGAAAATAAAAGCTGTTTTAATGGTCTGTAAACTTCTATTCAGGAAGTGTTTGCCGTTTGGTGTTGTCCGTGGCAAGGCATTTCACCACCTCTAGAAATAAATAACAGCATACCTGAACTGTAATAATTGAGTCTTGAAAATTGGTCGGATGTTAAACTGAAAATAAATACCATCGCTCTGTCAAAAAAGCACGTGCTTCACATTAGCTACGCAGCATACACAAACCTAACCAAGCGGTGAAGTAACTAGGCAACGGCATCTTGATGGCAGAGGGGACTAAGCACCATCAGCGGGCCATGGCATTGCTTCCAAAATAATTTTAAGATCTCCTTCTCAAACACTCGACTGCCTTTCCTTGGGTAGAGTTATCCTTCCAATACTAATAACCGGGCTGTCCATTCCATGTAATATAAAGTAGCCAGCCACAAGTTTTCCAAGCAGTCCAGGTTGGAGTTCCCACCTGGAACACGCAGCTCTCACCCCCTTAGGTAAAGTGGTACAACCTTTGGGTGCATAAAGTGTCCGTGCAGCCACTCCCAGCGCCAGGAGAGCGCACACGAAGCCCTGTCACTCTTACTAAAACACTGATTCAGGTGACAGGAAAACTTCGGCATCTCTTTACATATATATATATATATGGTGGTGATACATAGACACCCCCACTGTTCGGTCAAGTCCATCTTGACATTCACATCTCCCATCCTCTGGCGCTTTTTTTGTTCCAAGTCTGTACAGCTACCACATAATACTAATGATATTTAGCCATTTAAATAGTATAAACTGAAAATAAACCGAATGAAAAATCGCATCAATTAACTCTTGTGAACATAAAAATGACAAGGCATACGGGAACCGAGCGTATATATGAAGCAGGCCGGCACAACTTTCATGGTCCTCCTGGCTTGGGGTGCCGAGAACTAGGAAGATCTCCCACCGGCGTGGCCTTATCTCCCTCAGCAGTGTGACCTTCAGTCTCGCGCCCTGGAAGCTAGCCTCAAGCTATCTATCACCGGAGACGGTGACAGGCATCACAGTTCCCAGTCAGCGCCAACACACACACCGAGCCTTCAGAGTGTGCAGGGATAGACATTTTCCAGCGAGGGCAGTCTACGCCAGACCAGCGTCTCCTGGGAGGACATACGTTACGCTCCGTGCCGCCACCAACATGCAGGGGATGAAGCAGACTGGAACAGGATACGCCGCCTAACCCACCCTGGCATCAAGCCTAAAGTCAGCCGACGCACCTGGACGACATTCTTCTGAGGCGACATGGCGTCCCCGCCGGACCTCCCAGTGATGCGTCAATCCACCAGACGACGGGTGCGCAGACCCTTCACAGTACAGCGGATGTGGCGTTCTGTACCATCTCGAATGGAATATAGCGACATTGTCTAATGAAGTCCGATTTCTCCAGGTTCTTGCCAAGGGACAGAAGGCAAATGGCTATCGTGCATCCCAGCTTCAGGGCGCCAGCATGACATCACCTGACCGGACCCAGTTCGTTTCCCACACACGAAATCAGCTGAAATATCATCATACAACGGCTGCATTGGCCTGTGTCGCTCATTCTTGTAGCGAGCCATTCCTTCCAACACACATTCTCTAAGTGATATCTTACTGTACTGCAGCTCTGTTGACGTCACACATCGCACGTCCACTGCTGAACATCGTGTATAGGTATCCATGGCGACGCGAGCTTGGCGGCGCCATGGCTTCTTGTCTTTGAGATCACGTATTCGAAAGCGAGGCTCCGGTGAAAAAAGGCAACACGAGAGAGTTGATCGGTTCGGTATGGGCGATCGAGGGGCAGTGTTCAGCGGTTCCGCGGCGCGCGCGGCTCAATGTCTAAGGCGGGTTGTTCTACTAAGAGGACCGCGCACTCGCCGGCTGCAAGGTAAAGAAACTCTACATTAACGATGATCATCGTACAGTGGCCTAAGCACCAATTAAGATATACAACACGAGACATTGTCCAGACGCCATGTAATTACATTATACGAGTTGCGCTTGTTCTATATAGCTCAGTGGCCTGGGTAAGGGCCTCGTTAGGTTACCTTGCTGGGTGGTTTCTTGTCCTGGTTGGCTGCGGCGGCTCGGCTGCTGTAGCTGTTATAGTCATTCATACCCCCATTCTTTCGCCCTTGCTGGTACTGACCACGACCGCCTGCAATGAGCAAGTGTACTGATAAGGAACATGTTTAGATATATGGATAATAATACCGGCATATGCCAGACAGAGTGGTCTCCTATTTTAAAGGAATAGAATTTCACTTATCAGGCCTCAGGGAGTGTTCAGATATTTGTTAACCCAATCGTTATCTGAAACGTTGCCACTACGCGGACTGAATAAGCACACACTGACATGACAACACAAGGGATGTTAACTAAGGCCCTACGGTAAACAGGCTCCGAGCTCCACATTGATTTTAGACCCACCTCGGAACTGCCTATCTCTGTCCCGGTCGCCGCCCCCGGGCGGGCCGCCGCCGCCCCCGCCGCCGCCACCTCCGCGGTGCATCCTGTAACCCTGGCCACCGCCGCCGCCACCGCCACGCATGGGACCGCCTTGCCGATAGCCGCCGCGGTAACCACCCCGGCCCCGGTAGCCCCGGTTACGGTTGTAGGCGGCGGTGCTGCCGGCGCCGAAGGTCTCAGAGTTGAGGCGACGCTCCTCACGCCAGTTGGGCCGGGAGTTGACGCCCTTGGCCCGTTCAGTCGCCTCGCAGCTAATGTTGTCGAAGAAGGACTTGGCGCGGTCGTAGAACGGCTCGGCGTCCGGGAACTCCGGCTCGGGTGGGGGCGGGGCCGCCTCGTCTCCGGACCCGGGAGCCTCCTTCACCTCGCCATTCACGTTCACGGCCTTCGGCGAGTCGCCTGCGATGGAAACAATCAGAAATCAATATCAAAATTGCGGCGAATGAATGCAACAGGAAGGCGACATGGTCTGCGATGCTGGCCGACAAAATTGAATTAGAACGTGGAATCTATATTTGTAAGACTGTAATTTGTAAGATTACAACACAGCTCACCGTACAACCCCAAGATCTACCACGGTGAAGGCCGGATTAAATCGTGATGTATAAATCTACTTAAAGAACAAAAGGAACTCACTGATTGTCAACTTCTTTTTGAGCTCCTTCTCGATTTCTTCCTTGTCAAATTTGGCGTTCGAGGTCTCAAAATCAAAGTCGCTGTCGAACTTGAGCGGTTCCCGAGGGGGACGGTTGTTACCCCCTCGGCCCCGGGGTCCTCCCCCTCTCGGAGGTGCGCCGCGACCTCGGAATACCTGACCCTGAGGCCCTGAAAACCATTTACAAAGGAACTTAACATCGGTAGTTAGAGGATTTCCACTTCGGCTAGTGAAACGTGTCTGCTATCGGTCTAGAGTTAAAGAGATACAGTAAGCAAACATGCAAGTAAAGTGGGCATTGCAGCAACCTTGGTCTAATAACAAAAGTTGTTAAGGTAACAAGTGACAGTTTTGTCCTGGCCTTTGCTGTTACACATATTATTTTGGCTTTGCAACAAAGACAGAGCCGAAGAAATAAAAGATAAATTAATGTAAAATTTTACACCCAGCGCAAAACAAAGAATTGTCGTGAGATATATAACAAAAGCTACCAAAAAACGACAAAAAAAAGACTTTCAGGATAAAAAGAGACAGTAGGAGCAACACATGTCGGGATTAAATGGGGTGATCAGACAGCAAGGTTCTACTGTTCTACCATACAAAGAGAAGTCGGTCAGCGAACCATCAATCCGGGAGGCAAAGAGACCAGACATGGAGGTTATCTAATACTATTAAGCAAAGAAACCAGGCAGATAATCCCGTACTACTAAGCAAAGAGACCAGACAGGGATATACTGAGCACAGAGAGATTAGGCAGGGAGAATATCCCATAATAGCAAGCAGGAAGACTACACAATTAGAGATCTCAGGCAGAGAAACTATACCATTAAGCAAAGAGAGATATCAGGCAGAGAAACTATACCATTAAGCAAAGAGAGATCAGACAGGGAGAATATCCCATACTATAAGCAAAGAGATCAGACAGGGAGATTATCCCATACTATAAGCAAAGAGGGATCAGACAAGAGATTATCCCATTCTATAAGCAAAGAGGGATCAGACAGAGATTATCCCATACTATAAGCAAAGAGAGACACGGACACACACCCTTAAAACTACCTCCGGGTCCTCCGCCTCGGGGACCGCCGCCCCCGCCGCCACCTCCGCCGCGCTGTGACCGGTCCTGCCCGGGAGGGGGACCGCCGCGGTGGACTCCTGCAGCCACCTGAGCGTACTGCGGAGGCTGATGTGGATGCTGCTGCTGCTGATGTTGTTGCTGCTGCTGCTGCTGACGGTGGCCCCGGCCGTCGCCCCTGTGGCCAGAAGCCTGGCGGTGGTCTTTGGCTGCGGAAGAGTGGTGGTGTTGCTGCTGGGAGGGAGCCTGGATACTGGCGACCTGAACCCCCTGGTCCATGGTGGGTGACTTCCTAGCGGGGGGCGGAGTGCTCCCACGAGAACCTGGGAGAAGACAAAGAGAAATCGCTTTCGCAATGTATACGGCTGGACAGAAGAAAAATCACCACCAAAGTTTAAGGTACTTCTGACGCAACGAAAATAAAGTAAATAAATTCTACGGATGATATAATACTGGTTTTGGAAGTAAAGCCTTTCTTGAAACTATTGTACTTCCTATATTGACAGTGAAATAAATTTGACAAACCAAGAATTGCGAGGAACAGTGCCAATATCTGGCATTATTAGAAATCGGAAAAGAGGTGAAGTTTTACTGTTTGATAATTGAATAACTTTAAAGCTTGTCTTATTGTACCATGTGATCAAGAATGATAAGTGTAAAGAACCAAGTGCTATAAATTATTGTGCATTCACAGAAGTACTTCTACATATTAAAAACACCAATAAACAAACATTCGGTTTCAAGTAAGCAGCAAGCAATCAAGAGTTTTACAGTGCATGGGATATAAAGCACTAGTGCTTTAGTTCGTACATGGTTATAAAATGATCAACCTCATTGGGTTGGCCACCTATAAACCACAGTATATTACCAGTAATTAGCAGTGAAAAAGAAATAGATAATGGCAAAAGAAATAGATAACATAAATACACCCCATTATGTTTATCGCAAAAATCGCTCATATCTTACCAAGCAGCAAAGAATAAATTGAATACATCTAGATTTAATTATCTAAAAGCCAAAGAAGACTGATCTTCTTCCATTATTTCCTTTCAACCTGGCCTCCCAAAATTTTTTATGTCCTCCAACTCAATAATTAACAGTCAATGCTGACGACTCATTAGGCATCTTTCAGTGTAACTTGCAGTACAGAATTTCAGTCACATGTATCATGATTTAAAAAAAGACTTGCCAATCCAGCTAACAGTTTTCAGTACTACTTGTCGAGTTCGTACAAAGAGAAATCATACAACTTATATCAGTTTGCTAACAAGCATTACAAGAAAACAACAACGATTTGACAACACTAGACTGAAAGGCCAAGTGATGAAAGCAACCCATAAAGCAAAGCATGCCAAAATATTTATGGCAAATTAATCGCAGCAGTAACTCCACATCAGAAAGTGGGGATAAGCAGGGTATTTCACAGACAGCAGGTTCCACAGGCTTCATTTAAAAATACTCACACTGATATTTTTACCCAATGCCCAAAACAAACACTTTTCCAAATTTATGAAGATCAATATCTCTGGTATATTTTTGCATATTTACTGGCAACATACATTTTTTTTCAAGTGATTTGTATTATTTTCTTTTCCAAAGAAAACAGTATAGCTCAAATGATTAAATACAAATATCTTTTGGTGCAAAGGAACTTTCTACATTTCGGGACATGAATATTAAACAATAATCCTGATAAATGTGGAAAAACTTAATGATAAGTTTCTGGACCAAAAATGATCAGTGTGAGTACCGGTTAATTATGGTGGAGAAGTACAATGGAGGTCTAACAGTAACCCATATCTACCCTGTTGCTCAGGTGAATAGTTTATCTGGACAGACTCTCCCGGGACAGGTGATCCTGACTGTCCCACTGGTACTGAAACACGCTCTGGAAATCCTGCAAATCAGTTATCGGATAAACATTCTACTCTTCCCTGTTTAAATGAAGTAGCAATATTGAGATACTGCAGAGCCCAGGGCAGTTAGAAGTCTAACTCATTGTTGCCATCATGGTGGAGCAAACCTACACATTATAACACAGTAGATATATTTATGTCCACAAATGTCAGTTTTCATCGCCAACAGCTGGGACCTGCATTTGGTTTCAAGAGGGAACCCTTCACCTACTGCCTTACTCCTATAGGACACCATTTATCTTGAGCAGTCAGATATTCCATATTATATAAACTAAAGAGGAAGAAACCTATTGTACAAGGTAAGTCACATCCTCACTAAATGTCACATTGAGAAGATGTCTTTGGGACCAGACATAGAGGACTGATAATGTTAACAGACTACTAGAGAAAACTGTTGACTACTACATACACAACTAAGTGATGATAAAAGTGATAAGTGTAAACACAGACCAAGGGGACCAGATGGATGCAAATTGGGCAGACCTACCTGTAGCATGCCCATGGGGGTGACCACCAGGGGGGCCGATCGCTTGAGACCCCGGAGGTGGGCCAACAGGACCTGGACCAGGCTTCATTTGGAACTGGCCATAATCCTGGTAGCCTCCAAAAGCCTGGTAAGGTGCTCCACCATAGCCAGCTGAAGAAGGAGCTCCCACCTGGGGCTGACTCACTTGGGCACTGGTTGATACCGGCTGTGATGACTGCAATGCAAGTACTTAGTGTGAAGACTGCAATGCAAGTACTTATTGTGAAGACTGCAATGCAAGTACTTAGTGTGAAGACTGCAATGCAAGTACTTAGTGTGAAGACTGCAATGCAAGTACTTAGTGTGAAGACTGCAATGCAAGTACTTAGTGTGAAGACTGCAAACACTGATATAGAGGTACAACATACACTCCTGTAATATACTACTCCCATACCTTTTCAGAAACCTGCAAGAGCTCATTTCTGTTGAACACATTTGTTGATACAATGGGTGCTTTATTCAAACCCAGCAATTTAACTGAGTAAGCAGGACACATACCTTATCTATTTGGCCTAACCTCATTTGTACCAGCAAATTCCTAAAGCAGGAGTTCTGCATAAAAAATCACTATATGATATAGCCCTATGATAAGATTGATCAATAAATCAATCAATTGATCAATAGATTGACACAATACAACCCTATCATATCATATAAAAACTAAGATACCATACCTTAACAATTGCAGGATCCTGGGGCAAAGACTGCTGAAGTGAAGGTTGAGGCTTTGGTGGCTCACAGACATGAAGATCCTTGATATCACTGCCTCGGAAGATGATGTATTCAAAGACTTCATCTCGAGGAGGTACTGGACGGTCCGTAGGACGATCTTCCGTTCCAAATGATCGCACTGAAAGATCATAATGTTATACTGCATTATCCATAATTAATTCTCTCTTGCAACCTCATATCTGAATATGAACTTATAACTTCAAAAAGGCAGTTAACATAGTTCTGTAGTGCTCATATACTACTAGATAGATGCATAGATTACATTTTTTTCAGACAAACTTCTTGACATTTTTTCAACTGATTGTAATGTATATCCAAAACGATAAAATAACATAAAAAAGATATGTCTTCTACCTACTTTTGTGTCAAAATGACGTTGAATAGGTAGGGGGTCACATCTAATTTTATAATGGCTGTCAATGGAGAATGGAAAAGTTGTGTGCTCCCAACATTTCTTTGCAAAAATATAACCAAAACAACCTAGCGTTGACACACTTTCTTGATGTATGCGCACACATTATGATAAAGGCTACAGTCAATTCCCAACTTGGAGTCTAGAGAACTTTGCATGGACACTGTTGTGCCCCTAGAAAGCGGGCTTGCCTGGCGGCACTTGTACCAATAGACAGAACTGAGTTGTCTGCTGCTTCCAAAAATCAACAGAGGCTATTGTCATAATCACAGAGACTTTAACCAAAATAACGAGATAAGTTGTTAAGATACATACTTTTAGAAACTATTGCCATACCCCAAAAAGTTCTCGCCATGCGTATTTGTAAAATGCCATATAAGATTTGATGGTCAGGACATGTGGTATTGTTTCCCAACAACGTCACATAAGGCTAGTTGACGCTGAGACACCATGGCCGAGCGCAAGTTAAATTATTTGGTCAACAGTAAAAATTATATATATTATATGCCCAATACTGAAGCTTTGTGGGTCGAGCTCTAAGTCTAACCATTACTTGCTTGTTTCCTTATTTTTCTGAGGTTCCTGATAATCTGCTCTGCGGCTACTAATGGAGAAGACATGGTAGGGTTTCGGTATTTCAGTTTCCAGGCGGATATCTTATCCAGACAGGGCGTCTCGCCCACAACGTTCGATTTCAGGAGCCCGGTTCGGTCGGTGGCCGAGCGTCGGAGCGACAAAGCCAGCCAGTGAACAGGTGAAAACAAAAACGGAGGCGCCCAAACTATGAAGTGTACCGCGTTCAAAATCATGAATGTATTAAATGTTGCGGGGCCATACAGCAAAGGAGGTTTCTACTGGAAACAGAAGGCATGACGGGCCATCAGTTTGCCAGGCTATAATTTTTCACTTTTGTTGCAGTTTCGTAACAATATACAAACCTTTCGCCAGCGCGACAGTGGATTCATTGGCGTCGATGGTGTATAATATGCCTTCATATCTAATTTCGGCCTTAGATATGAGGCTTATTTTACTCCCGAGATATGGTATACCGCCACTCATGTTGAACTGAGACCAAACGGCCTGTCAAGTGACGGATGAAGGCGGATGTTCTCTCTACAAGTTCTTCGTCTCTTCTACCTCTTCGCTACAAATGGCGGATGACAACTGACATGGCTTCGCGGAGAAGCCACCGGCAGGTGGCGCTCCAGCGCAAGTTTTTACCCATGGTACTTCGCGCCTTACGCATGCGTACTTTCATTTTGCAAAAGCCAGTGGAGGAAAATGGCGACTGCCAACCCGTTAGAAGATATTCTGAATTCCGAAGTCGATGAGAGTGCAATTAAGTCGTTGGTTGGGTCTCTTGAATCAAAACTGCTTTCACCAACGGGTAAAGATACCCAAGGACATACTTCAACGGTGCCTGGAAATACTAATCATGTGCAAACGACTCAAATCCTGAGCTCTGTGACAGCGGCGCATCAACTTGAAAACAACTCAGCATCTCATCATGTGGGAATCAACACAGCGGCAACACATGCACAAGTCTCAGTCCCTAGTGCAAATGGGAGTAAAGATCACATATCCCTCTCCCTGAACTCGATTATGTCATCAACTGTGTTGTCCAAAGCAACAGGATCCATGTTGACTAATGTGAATGCATTTACAGTTGGTAACGCAAGTTTACCTGCCAGTACACACTTGGATATGAAACCATCCAGCACTGTTTTTACAACTGGTGCAGTGTCCACCAACACGTCACTGTCAGCTGGTTTGACTCAAAGACCAATGGTTGTCACAGTTGGGTCTACGAATACTGGCACTATTCCATACACAAATTTAAATATGACGAATAGTCTTGCAAGTAAAAATGTGTTGACTGTCTCCGGAAGTAGCAATATAGCAGGGTCAGGGAGTGCCATTTATAATTTAGCGAGTGTTGCTGCTGAACAAAAGCCTTTGACAGTTCCTGCTGGAGAAATTAAACCTCCAATGGCCATATCATCTTCAATAAATCCTCTCAGTTTTATATCTCATCCAGTGTCTTCACACATAGATGCCAAACCTCAACAGCAATATGTTGTTGTGAGTAGTGCAAATTTACCATCTAGGACTCAGTTCATACAGACCTTGGTGAAGCCGGATCCCCATACTGTTACGAGTGGCCAAGCTGTTATAAATACAAGTTCTCAGGTAATAATGAAGGCTCCACACCAACTGGCAGTATCTCAGCAGCAACTTCACAATACAATGACTAATGCTGTGATGAAAACTTCTACTCCAGCAAGCACAAATGTGATTACTATGACAAGACCAATATCGTCGACACCAGGTATCACTGTTTTCCGGCCACCTTCAGCAACACAAGTTGTAAGTGGAGCTCCGCCTGGGCAGACTATTCAAATTGTCTCGAGTGGTGCAAATGTTCCCCGGTTGCCAGGCAATCTTACAACCAAGATCATTGCCCCAGCACCAAGACCAGCTGGATTACCTATCAAGATAGCCCCTCAGCAACAACAACCTGGGGTTGTCCCTGTGAGGACCCAGGGTAATGTTGTTCCTGTCAGAACACCAGGAAATATGGTGAGTTTTCTTTATTCTATATTATCTTTGATGTACTTAGACCAGATCAACTACAAGCTGACAGCTGATGTTTATGATATTATTACTGATCACTAAGTGTGCATGTTAGCGATTAGTCCCCATACCATTGCTATATTGAAATTTAGATGTTACATTGAAGGAGCAGTTTTATTCGACTGAATTGCATTGTTGTTATTCATTTATATATATATATAACTTATATATTGCATACAACCTATTTTCTCAAATCCTCAAAAGATTACTCTTTCCAACTCATACTTTTCTATATTTGTAATGATACTGGCTTTGCTTGAATTTATTTATATGTATCAATCTTACTGCATTTGAAACATTCTATAATAATTTCTGTATCCAAATGTAAATATTAAACATGTGCATAGCAGTGAGGTGAGGATCATGTCATGCGCATGGTGCATTCACATGGACTGCACAGTGTTAGCCATAAATGACCATTATGTAAAGCATGCAGTAGAATGCCTTTAACAGTTTACATTTAAATATTGGCTTATGACATGAATTTTTTACTCAGCTTGTGAAAGTATCCACGTGGCTAGTTGAAAATGATGAATTAAATAGAATTAAATAGCCAGGAATATGAGCAAGCCACTGGTCTCTCCGTTTCTCTAGCATGTCAGGATATCTTATTACTTCTGATCAATATTGAAATGAAGAATTTGTCAGCTGGTAAGTTATACAGTGATTGAGATAGGTAGGCCAGTGGGTGGGTCCCAGAGCTCTTTAAATTATGGAACATTCCCAAAATAATGGGACATCAATTTATATGAAATATTGCATATAGTCTGTTCACTATGCATTTACAATGCGTCACCATGTCCCCTCACTGCGTCATTTGAAATCTTTATTATCAGAATCACTGGTTATATATCAAAATTTGAGCAAACCAAGCATCTGATCCATAGATGATATAGCAATTACTTGAAATTAACTTGACCAGTTGACAGGCTATAAAACTTATAGTACATCATCATGGGTTATGATACTAGAAGCTTGCTTTGATATATATAACCCAGTCAATATCTATCAATGATCCCATCATTCCCTATCATGCTCATCACCCTCCAAGGCCAAGAAGCTGGCTCTCGCCTTGAGTGCTCTAGCCACCTGAGAGTGTAAGGGCACATGGATTGGTTGTTCATGTGGCCATGTCTTTGTGGCCACAGGATAAAGCTCCCATGTTCTTCTTAGCGAAGAGTAGGGGGTTACCCCCCAGAGATATGGCTCTACTCTCCCTTCCTCCTCCCATTGATGCGATATGACCAATAGTGGTTAAAGTGTCCTGTAACTCCAACCAACCAAGAAGCTGTCACTCAGGGTAAGCAACAGGGGATATATAGAAAATGTTCATTTTTACTTGTCCCACTTGATATTAACTCCCCCCCCCCACCTACCCAAAAAAAAACATTGTTATATTACAGAGCCACTGTCACAATGCCAAGTACTATTGAGCAAGTGATTGCTGTACTCATTGCCATTTTGATATTATGGTTAACAATAAGTGTTCCCCCCACAGTTTTTGTGAGCATGGGGTTGAGTAGGGGATCCTTACTTGGTGTGTGTAAGAAGGAGGGAGTCTATCCTGAGTGTATGTATGTGAGGGGTGGGGGCTCCCTCAGCTAAAGTATGTGAGGAGGTAGGGGTCCACCCTGGGTGTGTGTCAGGTGGGACTGGAGGTAGATTTGTGCTATGGCGTGTAATACATTGGTTTCTATCATTGGTCTACATGGAAATCAATAATGCCGAAATGTTGCATCATAAAAAACACTGCAACAATGTGATTGAGAGATGCGGACAAAGACCATGGACTAATAAGTGTCAAAGGCGTTTTCCACATGTAATTTTTAATTTTGGTTTCAATGGTTGCAGATTATACAACTTGAGTATTAGTTAAAAATAAATGAGTGAAACCCAACGAAAATAACTGTGGTTACAAAACTTTGGAACACTATATACTTGTCCGGCAAACGCTTGGCCGAAAGGCAAAAACGGTTGTCCCAGGCAATTTCGAGCCCTGAAGGTTCTTCTGGAACTAATCAATGTATCTCAAGGACAATCAGACTGAACTTATACAATTGGCAGTGACATGGTGGACTAGGGCAGTTGTGGTTGGGTAAAGAACAAAGTCAAGTAGAGCAGGGGAAATGTGACACAACATGATGCAACCACTTACAGGCCAAATATGGAGATATGTGAGACATTACAGGATTTTCTCATTTCCTTAATCTACCAACATGTTTTTATCTCAAAATTTGTCCTTCATAAATGATCATTATTATATTAATACTTTTAACATTTTGCTTGCTTGTTTTTGCAATTAATTATTAGGTGAATAAATGTATGAAGTAAATCTTATTTGTTTAAAATTGTGCTTACATTTTAATTCAATAATAAACTTACTGTGATATAAAGATTATTCACAAATAATGCAATGATGGTTATCTTACAGAGAAATTTGCATATTGTATGTCATGTGTGTATTGTAAGATCAAAGAACAGGGTTCTCTAGTGCAACAAATAGTAGGCAGGAAAGGGATCATAAAAATTATATACTTCGATAATTGGGGTTGCTGCGATATATATAAACAATGATTGAATAATACGAGGTTTGATAGGTAAAATATAAAATCAAAGCCATCAATCATGCCTAAACCTGTCACAGTATGTTATTGCAAAGGATTAAAAGCCATGGGAACAGGTCTGAAAGTGGCAAATTGCTTGCTGGCAGAATGCATGAAATACACTGGCTATGTATGTGTCAATTCAGTTGAAGTCCAGCCCATTCATGGTGATGATAATGTACACTATATGACCTGATGATTTCACATGTCAAGTCTTGTCTGGCTAATGTTGAATCTGTGGTATTCTAGAGACCACAGCTTCATATGCCTGCATTGCTTCATGGTGTACAACAGGAATAATGAGTTTAATCATTCTTTTTTTTTGTATAGGGTACAAACCTGGTGTTGCCACCAGGATTCCAGTTGCCACCTGGCACTGTTATTGTGAAAAACGAACAGGGTCAACTTATGTTGATGCAGCAACCACAGTCAGCGCAACCAAAGGTACAAATCCGGGTGAGTTAATACAGTGAAAAAGACTGCAATCAAAGGTTATGAAACATTACAGATTACCCTGTATCATATATTTTTATTATATAGCTTTGTTGATTGATATTGGAAATAATTAATACACAATTTTTTCACCTCAAGGTAGTCATTAAGATGTTGATAACCTTGTTAAATAAATAAATAAATTTATACACACAAAACTGTTGCTACTCAATAATGATAATAATGTCCTTTTCTTATCTATGTCATTCACTATGTATAGTGATACCGGTATATATCGATTTTTTGATGACTTAAAATGTACAAGAAAAAAATGGTTTCTCAATTATATCAAGATAAATACCAGTGTGGGCTCAAAGTCTATTGCATAATTGCAAAATGCTGTTACTGTCTTGTGCCAACTTTGTATTCCTTTCTATGTGATTTGAATGTCTTATTATTTGTCTTTGTCTATACAGCCACAGACAGTAAATATTGGAGTGACACAACCCCATACTGTGGGGCTGTCTATAACCCGGGCCCCTGGGGTGATGACACTGCCACAGACCATGGCAGTTGCCCCAGGGGCGCAAATGCCTGCCTCCATTGCAACTGTCCGGCCCCAGGTTTCTACAATGGCATTTACCAGGCCTCCAGGGATGGCAACTGGGGTAGCCACAACCGCAGTGAGACCCCTTCCAGTGGCAGCAGTATCTAGTAAGTACATGTTATCCTACATGTTGAATATACTTCCTAACAGTTCAAGATATTCTTATTAAATATAATATGCTGCTCCGGTTTTCCCTGTTGTATGCACCTCTACTTGTTATCCTACATGTTGAATATACTTCCTAACAGTTCAAGATATTCTTATTAAATATAATATGCTGCTCCGGTTTTCCCTGTTGTATGCACCTCGAGACTGAGATTTAATTTCTGGCAGTTCACGTCTGGTTAGAAGTCGACCATTTCTTCCATGTGTAGTTAAGTTGTCATAGTTCTGTGACGCTATGAAGGGAATCAGTTTGATAATGCATGCGGACTGGTTGTGCTGTCGACGAGTCGCCTTGTGTGACCTGGATTGGTAATTGCTGCGCGTTACCCCCCTCCAGGTCCGGCTCAGGCAGCAGCAGGCAGCAATCAGGGCATTCTGGACAGCGTCAAGAAGTGTAAAAACTTCCTGTCCACACTCCTCAAACTCGCATCACAATCCAACCAGTCACCAGAAACCATCAAGAACGTCAAGCAGTTGATTCAAGGTCTCATTGTAAGTTGTAAAAACGGCCCTTGGCTGATAAATGATCTCCTGGTAACTTTATTTACAAACGTCAAATACCAGGTGTCCTTGTAACTTGTATGTAAACGTGACCTATCTGATACAAGGGCTAATTGTAACTTGTGTAAACGTCACCTATCTGATAAAAGGGCTACTTGTAACTTGTGTAAACACCACCTATCAGATACAAGGGCTAATTGTAACTTGTGTAAGCGTCACTTATCTGATACTGGGCTAATTGTAACCTATGTACGCGTCACGTATCTGATACTAGGGGTAATTGTAACTTGTGTAAGCGTCATGTATCTGATACTAGGGCTAATTGTAACTTGTGTAAGCGTCACGTATCTGATACAAGGGCTAATTGTAACTTGTGTAAGCGTCACATATCTGATATAAGGCTAATTGTAACTTCTGTATGTGTCACGTATCTGATAATAGGGCCATTGTGACTTGTGTACGCGTCACCTATCAAATACAAGGGCTAAATGTAATTTGTGTAAGCGTCACCTATCTGATACAAGGGGTCATTGTAACTTATGTACGCGTCACGTATCTGATACTAGGGCTAATTGTACTTGTGTAAGCCTCACGTATCTGATGCTAGGGCTAATTGTAACTTGTGTACGCGTCACCTATCTAATACAAGGGCTAATTTTCACCACGTTGTATGAACGTCAAATAGCTGGTAAAAGTTTTCTTGTAAGTTGTATAAATGAACGAAGCTGGAATACGGTTTCCATGGTAAGTATTTTGAATGTTGTATATGTATACTTTATAATCGGCTCCTGTATTCATGAGAAATGTGTGCATCACATGTTTTGTTCTTTTTAGGATGGTAAAGTTGAGCCTGAGGAATTCACAGCTAAGCTTCAGGTGGAGCTTAAGTCATCACCACAGCCTTACCTCGTACCATTTCTCAAGGTGAGTCTTGCGATCTCAAACCACTTAACCCGCATACGCAGCACGATCATTTGACATCGACACTTTTCTTTCGATATACATTCGATATCGTGTGGTCGCAGACTCATAACGTTATCCACACTATATTATAATTATAATTCTGTTCTTTTTTTGCATGTTTCAAGTTGACTTGATAACTGAACACTGATGTGATTGCAATTATTAAGGTAGCATGTGTGTCTCCTCAGTGCAATGTACAAACCGGTGCACATGGACTAGGATATGATGGTCTCCCTTCGTCGCTTTGCAGAAAAGCCTTCCTCTGTTGCGGCAATCGCTCCTCTTGAACAAGATGCACATCGATGGGGTGCGACCGCCCCCGGCAGACACCCTGCGGACGCACCACGGGCTAATGCCTCTGCCCTCAGGCGTCGTCTCCCAGCCAGGAATCCACACCATGGCATCGACCATGCAGCAGGTACTGACGGCTTCGGGTTATGGGTCACACTATACAAATGTATTATCTGACGCTCCATAATAAGTCATTCACAGCGCACATCTGCATTTCGTATGTGAATATCCACTAATGAAATACGCATAAGGTAGATATCAGAGGTATATGTAGACCGGAGAAACATGGCAAGTGAGATATTTAATGTTCTTAGAAACACAATTGTGTATGTACGTTTATCTCCTCGCTGCTTACCCTTTTCGACAACGCTACGTGAAAATAGTTTTTCCGTTTTAAAGGGCAAAATGTTTGTAATTTACTATAATATTGTTCCCAGGCTAGAATATACTCATTCGATTAACAACAGCTACTTGACGGCTATGAAGTGACCTGTCCAATGAGGTCCTTTTTCGCGAAGAGTAAGGGTTTACCCCCGGGCACATGGCTCCGCTCTCCGTTCCTTTTCTCATTGGCTCGACAGAACCAAAAGTGGTTAAAACGTCCTGAATATACAGCCAACTACAACCAAACCTGTCCAACCTGTGAATTTGTCTGCTGATATTTGTCTCGCAGGCACGGATTAACCAAGTCGGGCTGCGACAGGTAGCTCCGATCATGATCAACCGGATGCCGCTACCGCTGGGACAGAAGATGCCGCCGGCCAACCAGACCAAGAGCTTACTCACCCGACCCAGCGTCTCCGTCCCGGCGTCCATGATTCCCACGTCTTCCGCGGCCGTGGCGGCAGCGGCGGCGGCGGCGCCGGCCACTGCGGCGGCGCTGGTCGCCAGGTCGCTGGCCGCCACCCAAAAGGTGTCCTTCACCCCCCCGGCCAGCGCCAAGTTCAGCGCACCCCCACCTCAACACAAGGAGAAGAAGAAAATCGACCCGTCCTTGAAGTGAGTGCTCCCCTATTGAAGCAGTACTCGCACATTACAACTGCAGGGACCACTGTACTCACATATTGGACCAGGGTTGTGTTCCGACGCACGATCGACCGCCGCGTACAACTTGTTGCAGTCATATCCTCTAAATAATGAACCCTAATTTGGAAATAGTAGCGCACCCTAAATAGTGTACAATATTGATAAATAAAGGATATTAATTATGCCTCGATATTTACGGGTTATCCTCAAGTAATGCAAAGAATCGTCGTCCAGAGTTAAATATTATGATGCGGGACTGCTCTCGCTGAGTCGATCGACCGCGGTACTCCACCCTGCATTCGCCCATTTGATCAGAATTCAGCAATTAGACAGATACTCAGCCCCCGTACATAACTTGCCATTCAATGCGTTCATGCAACATCTTTAATGATGCCGGTTGGTTTTTTCCTGGCCATTAATTCCTTCTTCGCAAAGAGTAGGGGGTTACCCCCGGGGACATGGCTTCACTCTCGCTTCCTTCTCCCAGTGACACGCTATGACCAAAAGTGGTTAAAGCGTCCAGAATATACAACCAACCAACCTGGCCATTAAGCAAAGCACATAGGCCAGGCTGGTGTGCATATTTTGTCGCGGTGTCGGTTTTAGATATCCTTTTAACATGTGGCCCTTGCCTGGCTTGCAGGGACGACGACGACATTAACGACGTGGCCACCATGGGCGGCGTCAACCTGCACGAGGAGACACGCAACATCCTGGCCACCAACTCTGAGCTGATGGCCGGTCAGCTGCGGTCCTGTCGCGACCAGACCTTCCTCCAGCTCCAGCCGCTCCTGGCCAGAGTCAACTCTATCGGTGGGTGGCGTGTGCTGTTTTTGTTGTGGGCCTCTCCCTTCTGGCCCGATAGTAGGAAACTAGTAGGTATGTTGAAGAAAAAGTAGGAAAAATAGGATGGAGACCAAAAAGTAGGATCAATGGCTTTGACACCCTTAACGCGCTTATGTGTCGCACTCGTAGCTAATTCGGTATCTGGATGGACCATATTACACCCATTCTAAAGCCCTGCTAATACATTCATCATATGCTATCGCCCCCTCCCTAAGTACAACGCTCATTGAAATGCGTGGTGACAAGCTGAGCCGACCATTTCAATGAGTGCAGTCTCTAGTGTATCCCCGACGGCGTGTTGTATGTTGCGTGTTGGCTTTGGTCGACAGCGGAGAGGCACGGGCTGGGGGACGTTCCCCAGGACGTGGCCACCGTCATCTCCCACGCCGTCCAGGAGCGACTACGAGGGCTGGTGGAGAAGCTGGACGTCATAGCGGAACATCGCCTCGAAATATACAAGGTAAAGAGCGAAACCTTGATGTATCTCATAGGTTAAAATGATAATATAGGCACGAAATATACAAGGTAAAATGAAGAACCCTGGCGTAACTCCACGCTTATGGTATTAATATTATTGCCTCCAAACATATAAGGTTTACAGACTGACCCGAAGTACGAAGTGATTGATGTGCGTTGTGCCATTGCTCACTGATATTTGTGTTGTTTCACAGACTGAACTAAAGCACGAAGTGAGTGATATGTATTGTTCATTGCTCACTGATATGTGTATTACTTTACAGACTGACCCGAAGTACGAAGTGACCAACGAAGTGCGACCGCAGCTCAAGTTCCTAGAAGAGCTGGATCGTCTGGAGAGGAAGCGAAAAGAAGAGACGGAACGAGAAAACCTGTTGAGAATTGCGAAGGTGACAAGCGAGCCACCGCTGCAGTTTATGTATTCGGATGTATATACATACATGTATGTACCTGTAACACAATGTGATCAAGGGACTCGTATTGAGCATGTTTTGGTAGCTGGTTCGCCGTAACCACCGACTTGGTTGGTTACTTACTCATGTTGAGCATAGATTTCGCAAGGTGGAGTGGTATATCTAGGTGCTGAAGATATCATGGGGAAAAAAATGATTGTCGCCCAAACTAATTACCATTATGAGCGTGTGCCTGTCATGTAGCGATGCAAATGAGAAACTTCTATAGCTAAGTTCGTAGCTCGCCGAACTGGATACTGTAGCTCAATACCTGGCTTCGTGAGTCTTTGAACTTGTTTTCATGTGTCTGTCGTTTCATGATCTTAGAGGGGCCGAGGCGATAGCTCAGTGGGTTAGAGCGCTCACCCTGAGTGCTCTGGCCACCCGAGAACCTAACGGCACATGGATCGGTGGTTCACCCCTCGCTGTGGCCATATCTGTGTGGTCGCAGGATAAAGATCCCATGTCCTTCTTCGCCGAGAGTAGGGATTTACCCCCGGGGAGATAGCTTCACTCTCCTTTCCTTCTCCCATTGACGCGTTATGACCAAAAGTGGTTACAGCGTCCTGAATATACAACCAATACAGAACGACCAATCATGCTCTTAGGCGGTGCTTTGGCCCGTATTTGCTCATGTGTGAGGACAATTGTTCTAAAGTTTGTACTGTCGGCACGTCGTAAAGTTAATACGGCAAAATTAACCCCCTTAAGTGTTCCATGCGATTCTTCAATTGTGCATTCATATCACTTTTGTTCTCATTTGCGTTGTAGAGTCGAACGAAACATGAAGACCCCGAGCAATTGAAATTGAAAGAGAAGGCCAAAGCTGTAAGTACTTGTACCATACAGATTACTACAGCATCGAGTCTTTGACTTATATGTTACAATATTTTATTGGCTGTCTTATTCCTGGTTTTTATATATTTCTGTGTTGAACGTATGGAAATTCAGTTCTTTACCGGATGCTAAGCCGCTGATCATGCAGATATTGCAGCTAGCATGACCGTTAAAGGTTCTCTAAACCTGACCTGTACCGGATTTTCATATTTACGTTAGATGGTTATTGTTTCACATTGGAATCACTGCACTGATTAGCAGGAGTTGCATTAATGCGTTCCATGATTCCCTTCGCCTTCAGATGCAGCAAGCAGAAATGGAGGAATTGCGGCAGAGGGAGGCTAACTTAACAGCCTTGGCCGCCATTGGGCCACGGAAGAAACGCAAACTGGAGGACAGCTCGGTAAGATCGCTGTGTGCCTCGACAGTTGTCGTCAGTAGTTCTGCAGTGGTCTTATCTTTCGGTCGTTCGTTTGAGTTGAAATGTATGTTGTAAAGGTTTCGTCATTCTTTGTTCGGAAATAACAATTGTCCTGTTGTTTTGTTATTAACCCTTATTTCACTTCATGCTGTGCCACTGAATATAGATGTAAGGTTGATAAACCAGTGTTCGTGCCCCGATGTGCAAATATTTATTGGTCGGTTGAGGACAATTATTCGCAGTTCCTCGAGAATATATGGTTCTTCCCTGAGACACGGCTCCGTCTTCCCTTGCCCCTTACACTTAACGCAGCATGACTTGACACAGACCTGCCCTCCCGTAGCCAACCAACACACGGCATGACTTGACACAGACCTGCCCTCCCGTAGCCAACCAACACACGGCATGACTTGACACAGACCTGCCCTCCCGTAGCCAAGCAACACACGGCATGACTTGACACAGACCTGCCCTCCCGTAGCCAACCAACACACGGCATGACTTGACACAGACCTGCCCTCCCGTAGCCAACCAACACACGGCATGACTTGACACAGACCTGCCCTCCCGTAGCCAAGCAACACACGGCATGACTTGACACAGACCTGCCCTCCCGTAGCCAACCAACACACGGCATGACTTGACACAGACCTGCCCTCCCGTAGCCAACCAACACACGGCATGACTTGACACAGACCTGCCCTCCCGTAGCCAACCAACACACGGCATGACTTGACACAGACCTGCCCTCCCGTAGCCAACCAACACACGGCATGACTTGACACAGACCTGCCCTCCCGTAGCCAACCAACACACGGCATGACTTGACACAGACCTGCCCTCCCGTTGCCAACCAACACACGGCATGACTTGACACAGACCTGCCCTCCCGTAGCCAAGCAACACACGGCATGACTTGACACAGACCTGCCCTCCCGTAGCCAACCAACACACGGCATGACTTGGCACAGACCTGCCCTCCCGTAGCCAACCAACACACGGCATGACTTGACACAGACCTGCCCTCCCGTAGCCAACCAACACACGGCATGACTTGACACAGACCTGCCCTCCCGTAGCCAACCAACACACGGCATGACTTGACACAGACCTGCCCTCCTGTAGCCAACCAACACACGGCATGACTTGACACAGAATTGCCCTCCTGTAGCCAACCAACACACGGCATGACTTGACACAGACTTGCCCTCCTGTAGCCAACCAACACGCGGCAGGACTTGCCAAAGACCTGCCCTCCCGTAGCTAATCAACCCGTGTGTTTAACGTATCGCTCTGTTCCCTGTCTTTCAGGCCGTGGCCAGTGGCAGCGCCAGTGGGACCAGCTTGGCAGGCGCCTCCCCCAGCTTATCCAGCCTAGGCAACCAGCGCACCTCTGTGAGTGACCGCTTGGGGGCAGCACCCTACAGAAACACGTGCTCTCATTGAATTTGATTGTGTGTTATGTATTAGTCGTGTTGAACAAACTTTAGGTCACTGTTTATTAGTTGATAAGGATGTCAAATGTTTAGTCAATTAACTATGACATGTGTTTATAAGTCCGCTAAACGAATCTAGACCAGACCAGACGCCTGTTTGCGTTTTATACTTCCATATGGTACAACCTCATGGAAAAGAAAGGGCGATTGCGCATAGAAGTAAGTAACTGACGTTTACTTCGTGTTTTTTTGTAGGTATTGCTTCGGCCGCGGTTGAAGCGAGTGAACCTCAGGGATGTCCTGTTCCTCTTGGAGCAGGAGAGGGAGACGAACAAGTCACCGTTACTCTACAAGGCATTCTTGAAATGACACACATCGCATCGTTAGGAGATTTCTGTAACTTCAGCCACCGTCATCGCACGCGCTCGCCACGCTGGGCGCCACCTAGCGAATGCGGCTGCAAGGGAGATGACGATCGTCGCGCTCGCCAGACGTCGCTTACGTCGACGCGGTTTAACGGCAGGTGGAGAAAGACGGAATCCCGGCAGGTGTCACTCTCGCATGCTTCAGTGCGGTGCAGGGGGTGGCCGTGATGCAATTCGCCAGATGGCGCTCCAGAATGCATAATGCGAGGTGGCGCCTTAACGCGCGGTGTACCGCCGGTGTACCGCCGGTATAACGCCGGTGTAACCCCGGTGTAACCCCGGTGTAAAGCCGGTATAACACCTGTGTAACGCCGGTATACCGGCGCGCTCAGGCCGTGTTCCAAGTAGTTCTCTCCCGACGCGGATGGGCAGGATATTTCCTATATAGGCAGCGGAGGTGTGTATACATATATACCTCGTGTGTTTACGTCCCCTAGTGTCTGTGTGCGTCGCCCCGCCTGTACGTGGTGGCGGTCAGCCGTCGCCCCGCCTGTACGTGGTGGCGGTCAGCCGTCGCCCCGCCTGTACGCGGTGGCGGTCAGCCGTCGCCCCGCCTGTACGTGGTGGCGGTCAGCCGTCGCCCCGCCTGTACGCGGTGGCGGTCAGCCGTCGCCCCGCCTGTACGTGGTGGCGATCAGCCGTCGCCCCGCCTGTACGTGGTGGCGGTCAGCCGTCGCCCCGCCTGTACGCGGTGGCGGTCAGCCGTCGCCCCGCCTGTACGTGGTGGCGGTCAGCCGTCGCCCCGCCTGTACGTGGTGGCGGTCAGCCGTCGCCCCGCCTGTACGCGGTGGCGGTCAGCCGTCGCCCCGCCTGTACGTGGTGGCGGGTAGCCGTCGCCCCGCCTGTACGTGGTGGCGGTCAGCCGTCGCCCCGCCTGTACGTGGTGGCGGGTAGCCGTCGCCCCGCCTGTACGTGGTGGCGGTCAGCCGTCGCCCCGCCTGTACGTGGTGGCGGGTAGCCGTCGCCCCGCCTGTACGCGGTGGCGGTCAGCCGTCGCCCCGCCTGTACGTGGTGGCGGGTAGCCGTCGCCCCGCCTGTACGTGGTGGCGGTCAGCTGTCGTGCGTCGCCCCGCCTGTACGTGGTGGCGGTCAACCGTCGTTCGTCGTCCACTGGTCGTATCGACCCCGCTCAATGTACATTTCATCCTTGACACATTGACATACATATATCCTTGACACATTGACATACATATATCCTTGACACATTCGCATTGGTTAGCGTACTTTGACCCTGAATTCCCGGTCCACGTCACTCCTGGCGATGCATACAGTTGTCATTGCCACCTCCCCTCCCCGCTCGCTCCATTTGCGTCATACTGAACAAATTCGGCGCGATCGCGCGCAAACTTTTTTTTTTTGCATTTGTGTTCAACGGAACTGTAATCACAACAGCAATGTTACGTATCCATGGTGTGGTTGGCTGTACGCTTTCTTTTGTTATAATTTATTTATGTATCTGCGTTGGTGCAGAGGTTCCATTCTTCGAACCATAGGAACATGTTCAAAGATCTCGCACGTACGTTGATAATATACGAGTGAAGCTTCGCCGAGATCAGCAAGAAGGACGGCAATGCCTTATGCCTCTGTTCTAACGTCGTCTTTTTAACCTGGGTATGTGCGTTAAACCTGGCAACTTGTGACATGCCAAGCATTGTGTCAAAATGAAAGTGTTCACTTCTGACTAGACAATCTATTATGCACTAACTTATAGAAGCCAAAAGTAATTAAGGTGGTGCACTGGTCTTGTCATGGGCTCGTTAACATGCAAATATATCCAAGCCTCAGGCTTAGCCAACTGGGTTTAAGTTGAAACGTGGCTCTAGAGAGCCGCTGATCAGGTTTAGTTTATATGGTGATGCATTCTTGCTGAGCAGGAGAAGTATAGGAAGTGTGGCCCCGAAATATTATTTATCACTTTACGGGCGTAAACTTTCTTAGATGAAATATAGCCTGTACATGGTACAGCTTATTGCAGTAAGACTTGGTATTTTAGTAAAATTATCAGTGACGACCCAGAGTTTCTAACTTGTTGAACTGGATGTGTAACTATCTGTCTGGGAACGATAAAAGAATCTTCATTGGTTTACACGGATTTTTGAATGTCTCAATTGTAATCACCCGTGTGAGTATTGATTTAACAGTGGGCCGCATTTTGTGTCCTAGTTTACGCTGTTATCCCTGGTGTACCCGTTCGGCTCTTGTCGGAGCGCGTTCGGCTCTTGTCGGAGCGCGTTCGGCTCTTGTCGGAGCGCGTTCGGCTCTTGTCAGAGCGCGTTCGGCTCTTGTCAGAGCGCGTTCGGCTCTTGTCGCAGCGCGTGGCTCTATTTGCAACGCGTTCGGCTCTTGTAGCAGTGCGCGTGGCTCTTGTTACAGCGCATTCGGCCTTTGTCACAGACGCGCTCGGCTCTTGTCGCAGCCCGTTCGGCTCTTGTCTCAGCCCGTGGCTCTTGTTGCAGCCCGTTCGGCTCTTGCCGCGCTCTCTGCTACCACATGGCAGATATCATATCCTAGGGAGGGTACTGTAACGTGCTCCATAAAAGTAGTGTGGAACTGGGTGAAGTCACAAGACCACACACATTTAATGGGTACAATCTAACTCCATCAAACTATTTGGGCCGAACCTCCTGTTAGGTCAACCAATACCTTGTGGGTGTCTCCGTTCTACTGTTATGTCCAGTTACCTCCTTCCTTCCATTTACGTGGGTTATTTTACCAGCTGTACCGTCTGTATAGCAAAGCCGTTTATATCATGAACTGCTGAGCAGTGAGTTACCCACTTGACTTGGCGCCACTGACTCTTGATCCCTCTCAGAGACAGAGTATGACGATAAAGGTTCGCGCGTCCTATACGACAAACTAGCTCGGCCGACAAAAAGTATTAAGTTTAAGTGGGATTTGTATCCACACTTGGTTATTGGTTATTGAATATTCCACAAGACACGGAGTCGTTATTTCATTTAGTTAAAAGTTATCATCTTGCAATAGATGTGTCGATTTTGCCACAAACTCTATTTCCGGTGAAACCACTTTAAATTGGCCATCCATGTAAGTGGTTGTAAAACGCATCTATTTGTGTAGTAAATGCTAGCCGTGTGTTATGCGTGAGCTATTCGGAACCAGTGGTTGTCGCTACCCGGGAAGACGGAACCTTTGGAGTGGTAACGGAAGTAATCCAGTGACGTCATTGGCGTTGTTTAAGAGGCAGCTTGAGTACTGTACATATCTATTACTGTATATATTATGTGTTACTGGTTGTTTAGTCGATCACCCTCGTTGATTTTCAGAGATGGACGCTTTTGGATTAACTTGAAAATCGGTGTGTGAGTTTGTTGTCGGTTTGGACGATGGCGCGGCCTGATGTCTGTATGAATGGTGACCGTTCCTCGCTAAAAATTAAAGACAATGAAATGACGACAAGGGTTAAAGCTAACTTGACACCCATGTATAGTGCTAGCAGTCCACCCAGCAGGCTGAGTTCAGCGGTCACCTCCGTTATTAGAAACCATTTTGTATCAGTCATTCCCCGGTTATCGTGTAGTTACCCATACATCACCATGGATACGCAACCTGTGTGTATAATAGCCGCTGACCACTCCTCCTATCCTAACCAGTCTATCCCAGATAGTGGGGGAGAGAGGGAGGGAAGGGGAGGGGAGGGGTGAATGAGTGTGACGCTTGGGTTCTACTGACCAAGGCTTGAATATCGATCATCCTGTCTGTGTCCTATTATTAGCAATATGATAAACAACATCGTTTTTGTTTTTGTACAGCACGTTTTCACTGTTTGTATACGGGCTGCTCGTCAACTAAGAGTCCGACCTCGCTCTATGCGGCCTCATCCACTGGGGCCTTGGGCGCTCACCAGGGCAGCTGTCAGTAGTTTGTATCATAATTGTATCATAACTGTATCATAACGAGTATTTCCTGATAATAACGCTAATTTCTAGGTGTTCTCATCCGTGTGCTAAGAGCTGACGGTGGCGAACGACCCATTGCTTACTACGGGCAATGGCGGATACCTCGCGAGGTGTGATTTCTACAGGCTACGATGGAGCAGTTCCAACTGTATATATTCTAGGGGGATTGTCCATACAGAGTAATATATTTAATAAAACGTCGATGATTGAAGTAGCCTGACAACTGTTTGATTTTGGTGTTCTAATAGGGGCATTTCTCTCCATGCCAACATGCCATATCATCGAATTGCTTTCTCAGTTGGCCTACTACCCCCATTGTCGACAGTAAGGATAGACAGTATAGATTACATTGGATAACAAACTTCTCCTGTGAAGCTTGAGCAGTATAGATAAACTATTTCCGAAATATACCCACTGAGCTAGAATGTTTGAATGAAAGTAAAGACGAACCATTTGAACATACATGTATTCCGCAAAGGGAGCTCAAAGATTTGAAGGGAAGCGAGTATACATTATAGTTCTGTGATGGGTAGTAGTATATACCCGCTAAGATAGACGGTTTGACTGGAAGTGAGTACAGATTAACCTTGTTTATATATATTCCCAAAGAGAACTATCCCTTTTGAATGGAATATAAATTAACCCTTTCCGACAAATATGTGCAAGAAGAGTTTGCAGTTTCAACGGAAGCTAGTATAACTTAAAGCAATATAGTCACATGCGCCATGTTAGAATTGTTTACATTTTAAAATCATAACTAAAAGTATCTCAAAATTATGATGCATATATGTTTTATATCTCTGAGAGTCCATGAAACAACAATTTCAAAATAAAATTGTGCGGTTTATTTACATCGCGCGCGGACGTGATAGCAAGCCGCGGTCGACATCACACACAAAATACCGAAGAGCGAACAGGCGCGCAGGGATATAAAGCCGGTCACCAACTTCTGCTCTGGTGACCAAATTGCTTCTCTCCGGATAGCCCACAGGTTTTCAGA
Source organism: Arenicola marina (assembly GCA_964019135.1). Classification (NCBI taxonomy): domain Eukaryota; kingdom Metazoa; phylum Annelida; class Polychaeta; family Arenicolidae; genus Arenicola; species Arenicola marina. Next base: position 35,466,157 of record OZ025257.1, on the reverse strand, counting down.
ACTTAAATTCAAGACAGATTATACTTATTTGACATGGGGAAGAGGTTGGTAATACAAAAAAATACGGAATATATTGCTTTAACCATTTCTTTTCATATATATGCTCCGAAAAATAGCTGGACTGCTTGAAGCGAACAAATTATAGATTAACCCTATCAGAGGAAAGCCAGTATCAAGAGATTGAAGGCCGATTGAAAATTGCGAAGATAAATGTACGCTTGCAATGATAATGGGCTCTAGGTTTGCCGAATTTGCGAAATGAATATGCAAATATCTGCGAGTCCGAAGGCTTTTGCAAAACCTGTCCTTAGATATTTATTCACCAAGACTAGAAAAGCATTCAACATTCGTTAGAACACTACATACATCGCTTTGTTTTTTCAATAAGATGTAAATTATATCACAGCAAATTACCATAGAATGAAGAAACTTTCAAGAACGAAATCTGCCTAAGTAAGCTGCCATATTACAAGTAGTTTCACCCCTTGCAGGCTGATCTGTTATAAAATCGTGCATCAACATGATCGATCGCATACTAGCATACTAGCTTGACTGCATGGCAGTGGGTACATTTTTTGGGTCATGACCGGTACGCCGACCCGGGTGAAAGAATAGTAATGTGCGTATTCGATATACCCGCGTTGCCAAAGAAATGCACCCAATGTTCACCACTCAAGCAGCTTATGAACATTCCGTACAATATTATGTAGATAATAGAATCCATGCCGTACTTGATTGCAAAAATAATACTTACATCCTACACAGATACATGACAAACATTCTTACCAATCGGATTGGATAAGGTCTACATACCGCAAAGGCGACAATTACCTTCTATTTAATAAGGCCTCATTTCGTTACAGATGGAAGACGTCATAAGATTCGTCCTACATGCACCAAGCTACTCACGCAATGAAACTATTTTCACTACCAAAACGGCACTACGCTAAAATATATGAATACGAATATTTATATATCTGTAATATAATGGGCATTATATATCTATATAAGGAGACTACAAATGGTAGTATCGCAACCATTAGGTACAAGTATACCTATTAAGAGGCAAAGATGGAAAGGATGAAAGTTAAAACTTAAGCATTAAACATTAGCGACGAAAACAACTGGTGCATTTTGGTAAAAAATACTACCGGTATGTTGTAATTTGAGATAGATGTTATGCTTTAAACTTTTCATTGGAGATTAACCCTTGACTTGCTATCAATATATAAATATATTGCACAATTACATTTGTGAATCTTCAGAATCACTGCGATCACGAGCACGTCTTCACATAGACTTGTTCAGTTGATATGGTTTTCTTGAGCAACAGCATTCATAAGAAAACAAAATCATAAGTGAAATGTAACAATTAACAAATACTCTAAGATTTGAATTAAAAAGTTGAAAACTGTTGATTACTGTCAACCGATGAAAGAGTACATTAATTGTACAGATCGAACGCATGCTATATTGGTACAGCAGTATGTTAACATGCGACCTTGCATACGGAGTACGTCAAAGAAACGTTACACTAGATGATATTAGATAATCGGCACAAAGCGAGAAAAAAACATTTTGCTCATTTGTTTTGAACATATAAGTTACGTGCATCATGTTTACATGCAACCTTGCATACCAAAATACGTAAAAGAAACATAACATTAAGTGATATTAGATAATCAGCACAGAGCGAAAAAAAACACTTCGCTCATATGTTTTTCATATAAAAGTTTATATTTCTTCCCCTGATTTATAACCCTGATCGTATTTTAATCAAGGCTAATTATTAGATCAATCCATTGCAGAAGTGCAACAACGCAACTTGTGCCTGGATTTTGGTGGGTAGTGGAAGCTGCTTGACTAGGAGAGACTTAGGTGATGACGTCAGAGATCGCCGGACGGCCTTGACACTGAGGGTGACGAGGGGGAGGGGCTCCCTGACAAGTTCGCAAAGCAACAGTCGCTGTTGTGACGTCAACGGCGTTTCCAACAACGACATCTTTGCGGAAAGTAGCTGATAAAGGTCGCGCTGCAAAACAATACTGCCGAGCAAGAGTTCCATTATAGGTTTACAATTGAGCGCGGTTTCTATGTGAGGATATGGCCATCTCCAGTTGGCAGTGTCATATGCGTAACCCTGACACGGCTGGTCCAATATATACCATACGCAGGCCAAGGCGTGGTTGACCAGAGCTAACTTAATTGGTTGATCGCCGTTGTTGTCAGCAATGGTTAAGTCGGCTCCGTCTTGCATTAACAACACGGCAGCCGAGACGTTGTTGAGGCTCAGCGCCACGTGTAAAGCCGTCTGCCCGTATATGTTGCGCGCGTCTTTCTCCAGGGAAGTGTCGAATATAAATTCGATGACGTCACGCTGATCGTGACGGACGGCGCAGTGCAGAGCGGTGTTCTTCTGCAGGTCTCGCGCCGCGAGAATCTCTTCGTAGCAGACGAGACAGCGCCGAGAGTTGGCTACAGGGTGCTCTGGTCTTCCCTTAGGGCAGCGACAAGCCGACAGCAATACGCGCATTATGTGTGTATAGCCAAGTGACGCCGCCATCAGGAGAGGAGTGACTTCGTACTCCTGATCCGGAGCGTTGACACGGGCCCCAGCGGCCACCAGGACTGCGACCATATCCAAGAGACCAGCTTGAACCGCCTTATGGATCGCCGTCGATCCGCCCGTCGACCAACCGCTGACGTCCACAACTCCCTTGTCGATTAGTAACTGCACCACATCGATCCGGTTGTTGATGACGGCGGCGAGGAACGCGTCCTGATAGAGTCTCGGGATCAAGATGGCTTCCTCGACCTCCTTGAAGACCAATCCAGGCATGTGTGCAAGGAACAACTCCATGATGTCCAGATGGCCTGCTGTGCTTGCCGCCAAGAAAGCTTTTTTCAGATCCCGGGTGAAGCGAGCACTGACCAATAGGCGGACGACGGCCAGGTGACCACGTGACGCGGCCTCGACCAATGGGCTGTCTCCGGAGAGCCTCATGCTGGCGCCGCCGATCCGGACACAAGGTGAGTGCGGCAGGAGTCGCTTCACGGACGCCACGTGACCCTCTCGGGCCGCCACCGTGATCGCCGTCAGGCCGTGCTTATTAGGCTTTGAGGCGTCTGCGCCGTGACGCAGCAAAAAGTTCATTATTTCGACGTAATTCAACTTAGCGGCGCAAATTAAAGCTGTGTCGCCGTGCATGCAATACGGGTCGTCACGACGGTCGACAGTGGCTCCCAGCTTGACTAGAACTTTCACTACCTCGATATGGTTCGAAAGGACAGCCAGATGCAACGCCGTCTGGCGTTCGCTGTTGAACGAGTTGATATCCATCCGACACTGTTTGACTAAATACCGAACGATCGAAGCGTGTCCGCACTTCGCCGCCATCATCAGTGGCGTTAAGCCGGCTTTGCACAGGCCGTCGCACTCCTTAATTTTCATCTGTTGAGTTAAGTACTCCACGATATCTAGATGACCTTCAGCGCAGGCCAGGTGCAGTGCTGACCTCCCCGCCCCGTCCACGGCCTTCACATCACACCCGGCACGGTGCAGGAGCTGTACCACCGACAGGTGACCTGAGAACGCGCCATACATCAGTGACGTCATGCCCGCCTGGTCACGTGCGTTGACGTCATAACCGCGCGTGACCATGCCCTGTAAGGTACGGCTGTAACCACCGCTGGCGGCTTCCTTCAACTCGTGTCTTAAGGTTGCCATCGCATCTAGATGAAACAACATTTATAAACATATCATATATTCATGCATTTACTAAGATCTGACAAATTTGTCATGCCACTTTTCATTTAAAACAAAATAATTTTTCTTCCAATATTGATAAAGTTACTCATGCAGCATTATTTTCTCTTAGAAACTTCTGAATGGAAATTGAATACTGTGTCAAAATGGATGGCTGTACAATTCCTGCATCACTGTCATTCTTACCTATTTAAATGTGATAACAGACATATTTTGAATTTCTCCAAAAGATTTTGAAAATTATAATGCACTAATATTTTGCCAGATTTATTTGATCTGTCCATGCAGCAACTGGTGAATTTTATAAGTATTAAATAAGTTTCGGCATGGGTGCATCTTGAATACAATTGTAGTATTATATATCTAGGATAGATATTTTCTACCTTCACCTTTACTCTAGGCATTTCAAAATCCAACATGCAGTAATGTTACTCCAGAGTGAGAAGATATCATATTAGAGAATAATGGGAATGGTATTACTCTTGAGAGAGCATGAAATATCTCAAGTCATATTAATACTGCTGGTTAGCCCAGCCAGCCACCTAATGTACCGAACTATATGAGATATCATATACTAAATTCTTATACCTAAACCTACTTCAAATCTTTGCCTAAACCTCCCTGAAACCTTATGCCTGAACCTACCTCAAACCTTATGCTTGAATATAATTAAGTTTTAATGATAGTGTGCCATCAGTACCAGAGATAATAAAGGACATGCTAGGCTGCATGAAATGTAAAACTGCATGGGTCCAGTCCTAATTTTGATAAAATCTCACAAGGTATTAACATTATTACAACATTTATAAACGTTTAGTTAAATTACCTAATTAGAGTAACAGTAGTTTAGTAATAAATAAAGATATATCCAGCATAATAAAGTTTATAGAAGGTGGATAAGTGCTTGAGCAAGTGCCAGAGATTGTGCACTTGCATTATTTCATTCATGTTTTCAGGTTGGCCAAAGTGCCCCCATGCAGGCAAGTCCTCTTCAGAAAGCAGGCTTGCCTTGGCTTAGGGCACTTGTGCCAAGTTTTCAGTAGTAGTTCTATAGATTGATGTGTCCAGTCGCTGCAGCTGTTGGTGGTAACTACAGTGGCTTGCTTGCAGGATTAATCTAGCCCTTTTCATGGCTGTTAATGCGGAAAAGTCGGACAGGCCACTATAAACAAGGAGCAGACAAGCCTGCATGGACGCCATATATAGTATATTAAACCAGATCTAATATTCTGGAAGCTGTCTCAGTGTGATCGAAGCACAAGCACAGTCAATCAGTTGAGTGGGGGGGGGGGGGGGGTGAAAAGGTTAGACCGTATGCTGTACGAACAGGCGCCGTAAATCAGCGGGAGGGTTACCCCTATAAACACGAGTGTTTATAGAGGTACCTCCCCCCCCCCCCAGATTACTGTTGACAAGTGTTGTACTTTGCCGAAATACAGACACTGTAGAACTAGAAGGCTAAAGATTAGCCTGAAAATCAGACGTTAATGTTGTGTGTCGATCCTTCAGACTGTCATGACATTAACTAGTTCCATAGATGTAACGTAGTCCGCTCCGATATATCATATGGGTCCAGTCGCGGTAGCCACAGCGGCTTGCTTGCAGGACTATGCATTAACGTCTGATTTTCAGGCTAGCTAAAGATACTTACACAATGACAACCAAAATCAGGTGATCGTGAAGTAAAACGTTTGGCGTTTCGTCTTCGCCCTTCTGCAAATCTCGCCAGTGTAAACGAAATACATACTGAAACAATTCAATCACCGTGCATGGTGAGATGGTTATGCGTTGTGGTTTTGTTGTCAAAACGAAACATTCTGCAGCCTACACTGCTAGAGCCTTATATGACCCCTTTTTGTCGAAAGCGGAATTGGTTAATAGCTCCGTCTCAGAGAATAACACATGCTAAATTCAGATCTAATCCATCTTCTACCTTGTTACTGCCCTGAAAGCGACAGATATACCACATGTAAGGTTATCATAGCCTAATCCATTCCATTGGACCTATGTTAACGTATCATAGAAGTCTTTATAGAAGTCTTTATAGAAGTCTCAGCCACAGTCTCAACCATCATTCCGTGAAAAATAATTGCGCTCCACGGCACGGAAACAATCATCACCTGCGAACTACTTGCGTGGTTCCTTCTTAAATATGTCTTGCGAAATGGTTTAGAAGGCGAGGACGGCGTTTGTCATTTAAAGTCTACGTTGGCCAGTATGAGTTTGTTCTGCCCTAAGTTTGTTTCTGCCCTAAGTATGTTTCTGCCCTACACCCCACTCTCCTTATACCACGTACGCGCCTTCACGCCTAACTGCTATAATGCAGACAACATACCCCACGCAAACTTTTAAAATCGTTCCTAAATGAAAAATGTAGAACAGAGAATGACTGTAATTGCATATAAGAATAATTGTGCAGTGAATTCGTCCGCTGTTAATCTATTGGCCAGTTTCCCATGGGGAGATGCACCCCCCCCCCCCCCCTGTGTATCTGTCATAATGGCACCGTATGAACACATGGAGCGGTGAGGTATATCCCTGCGGTAACCTGAATACGCACATTACGCATCGGTATACCGCCTGACACTTCTTTCACGGGTTTTAGTGGGCCCGCATCCATTCGGTATGCCGATGTGCCCCGTTCAACAAAACAGCACGGTACATTCGGGAGACGATGGCGGCTGATTGAAAGGTGATGAGAGTAGGTTGGTTTCAGTGCCCCTACGTGCACCGGATGTGAACGGTGTGTGCATTTCATTGGAATAGGCATATCCCTATCGGCACACCCGGAAGTTCCCCGTCACGTGTTGCGGGCCGCGGGCGGGATACCGAACCTGGCACAAAGAAATGCGCCCAATATCATGTATTATATATAAAGGGGGGAAATCTCCCCATGGGGGCATTTCCGCATGTGACTCCGGCTTTCCGACTGTATCGATTGCAAGGCGTCTATTATGGTCAAAGACATTTAGTACGTTTTTGTGGTTAGATATTCAAGACTATGGTGAAGCACGCTATTAATCCGCATTTATCAATGTATGTTCAAGAGCTTCTTGTAAAGTAATTCAAGCACGCCTCTAATCAAAGTTTGTAAGTGGGTGTTCAAGAGCGGGATCTAAACCAATCCAGTTTGTCATTGGATTTTCAGGAGCATTGCTCTACATGTACTGAAGCCATTGATGTATGAATAAATGACCCTCATTTCAGGCTCTGGCATGATACTACTTTAAATCGTGATGCTATTAAGAAAAATACCGTTCTTCAAATAGGTTTATTTCATTTATTTACAATACGATATTGTCGTAAGCACGAATAATGCAACTCTGAAATAAGAGTGTATTATTCTATAACAGTCACAATCTCAAGGATCTTAAGGAGCATAAACGGTGTTAGAATTGCGGGAAAACAATCCTGTTCAGTCACATTCACAACGTTCAAAATGCACGCAGCAGCGGTGGTTGGATCTTGCACATGGTGAGTGAGTGTCTCGGGCGAGTTCTTGTATTTCGCCAACAACACCGCGTGATGTGACAAAAAACAGACCGTTAATCATTGGAGATTTTCGCTAGAGGGTGCTGCTCTCACAGGTCGTCTCGCACTCTGAATCCGGGTCCCGTGGGAGGCGTTGTCAATGACGTCAGACCCCCCGCGGGTTCGCAGGCGAAGCGGTTGCCCTGTCCACTCCTGCGGAGGATCAAATACATATAATGAAGGTAGAAAGTACGATGAATCCATATAATAAAAGTAGACTGGGCAGCGCCAAGACACAATTTGTATCGTAATCTCCAAACTAGAAGTCAGCATAGACATGCAACCAATGTTGATCCTGTTAATTCTACGACAAAAATGGATTTATCTTCTCTTCGCTCGGGCAAGATTGACCTATGACCCCTTTGACAGAGCTATTTTGTGTCATTTGCGTCTGTGATGATTGACGTCCATGACAGACTTCGTAACGACGTTAAGTTAATTGAGTTGTGCGACTGATCATCTAGTTTTGCGGTATTTTGTTACTACGGATTGCTCTAGCTGACCTTGGACCGGCCTTGGGCACCTTGCCGGCCTTGATGTCGTCAAGGATCTCGTCCATGTCCGCAACGGTCAAATCCTCCTGAAAGTTCACCAATAAATGTCAACCCACAACACCCAAAGGTGTCAATGCACTAACTTACCTTACAGACCATAGCAGAGTTAGACAATTACAATATGTGGCTATCGGCCGACGGTGAAGTTTATCATAAACCACAGCTCACATCAATAGGCCACAGAGTCCAAAGGATGGCCCATGATGCGTTATAACCAGCCGTTGCTTTGTCACATCAGATTGACATATCTGAATTGATTAAATCCAACGAAATACAATTTTTTTAAACAGTCATCAGCAGACCATGTCTGTGCTGTGAAACCGGATTTGAGCCAGTTACGCAAAGAAAACCCTATTTTTACACCACTTACATAGTAGTTGTCATTGATCTGCACCATGGGGGCGTTGATACAGGCTCCGAGACACTCGACCTCACTCAGCGTGAACATCTTGTCCTTGGTCGTCTCGCCTACCTCAATGCCTGCAGCCAACATACAAGGCAACGTCTGTGAAACACATACACCAAGAATGATAATTGTTCTCAGCCGTTAACCAGTCAAAGGATCAAAATATAATAAACATATTGTACCAACTTGTACAGTCATGAATAATATTCTTGAAGCCCAATTTGTGAACCCCAGAACGAAGTCAGACAATGAAGAATTTGGAAGAAATATGCCCCAGATCAGATCGCCCAGACTGGTTTTGAACCAGGGACCTATTGATCTGTAGTCGAGTGTTAATTCCATCATTCGGCCACAGGGGCTCCCAAATCCACTTGGATTTACATGTTGAGATAATAGTGATAACTATACCCAGTTTCCGTTTGATGGCCTCCAGTATTGGTGTACTTCCAACCCCTCCGAGCATGCAGGGCGTCGTGGTACAGATCTGCACGTGGTATTTCCCGACCGGATCTCTGGAACGCGAGAAGTACTATTAGGGTTAAGCCACTGTTGCGCTCAAGAAGCTTAAAGTGAGGCAAGAAGCCTAGCAAAACAATGAAACAGGGTTGGATGAAACATGCATACAATCTCTGCATTTTCTCTGCTGTGAAAGTTGTTTATGCAATATATATATCCTGGAATTCGCAATAGAAATTAGTCTAATAACGATCACCGAAATATGCGCCATTTGAGTGAACGATGTTAAGAATGATGACCGGTAACATACCTGTTAAACATGGTGTAAAATGTAGCGACTTCGTATACTCGCATACGCGGCATTTTTAGCATTTCGGCTACATAATGCATTGCCGCTATTGGCAGCCAGCCTGAGGGATGAACAAATCACCAATTTTAGAGAACTCTTTATCAAGATAAACATTGTGTAAGTGGAATTCGCATAGCCATTTGCATGTTTTCAAAATTAGATTTTAAAATAAGATACATCTTTTGCGTAAACAATATTTCATTGACTATTGGCAAACAGTACATAATACTATGTTAATGCCTCTAGTGGATAAATGTCTATACAATGAGGGCAAGATGTGTCACGAATAAGCACACTACATTAATGTGCATGATTAGTATTATCCGCCTACTAAACGATACTAAATATATAAAGTCAAGTAATAATAATTGATGGTCATTGATGTTTGTTGATTGTTATACTCACCATGTTGTCTCTGAGCTATATCCAACAAAGGAATCACAGCCGCAGCTTGGTGACCAACTGGGTAGTTTCCAATGATAACCTCAGCCCGCTACAGGTAAATTGAGAATGAAGAACGACATACAGTGTTTTTCTTAGGGTTGGGGGGCATACTGGTATATACAAATTTAATGGAGTAGACCAACAGCACACTTCACCTGTGTCAAGGTCTGCATGCCTCTCGTCTTCTGGGCATAACAAATAAATTGTCAATTACAAAACAGTAGATCAGCAACATAGAGGTTCTAGAGGTTCTTCATAGAGGTTCATTTATTCTATGAAAACTAATGACCGTGCTTCATTGCTCAAGAAATCTGTAGGTAGCAAGTATGAAATCAAGTTAGTGGAAGACTGACCTTCACATTTTCTGCTGTGAATTCGAATGGCATGTTGGGGTCATTTTCAGGGTTGTCGCGGTGCTGAAATAAATAAATTAGATGAAAAATGCAGGTGTTTTACTCGGACAACAGTTGAATTTTAATGTTCATCTGTTTAGTTTTGGATACTGGTTCATCTCCTAAGCTTATTGCATTTTTTTCAGTCTTTCACAATACTGAACTGTTTGAACCCAAACAATTTCTGGTTTGTAATGTACCTATTCTCCAAAGCGCATATTTCCATATCGCTTACATGGCTGTGACTTATATGCCACTAATGTTGAAGTTTATATTTGATGGTCCATACATACCACAAAGAGCTTGTCACTGAGGGTTGCAGATGTTTTGTGGACAGTCCTCACTTGGCGGCTCTGCAAGCAATTAAACCATTTCAATTATTAAGACAAAATTTTTCCATTTGCCTCTTATGTCAGTGTGTCTGTCTTGTCGCGCATTATCTCTGGAACGCTCAAGATATTAACTTTCAAATTTACAAAAGGATGTGGAATGGCCATCGTCAGGCTAAGTTCGTAGATAGGCTATGTACGTTAAAGGTCAAGGTCACAGGAATGAAAAAAAAAATGTCCTTAACCATTAAAAGATAGGACTAATAATCGGCAAAATCGCAATAACGTTTAGTTTTCACTTAATCACACTCAATATTATTTCACGTATTAGGCCCACAGGTACTTTGTATGCTACCCTTCAACCGAACAAAACGCGTGAATAGTTTTCTCTGCAAAAAATTCTCAAAGTTTAACATGGGACCCTACAAGAGCAATTTGGCGGGAAAATGGTCTTCTCAATTTCTCCATGACAGAGCAAGTCAGACAAACGACACCTTGCGTAAGACATAACATTACTATTTTATATAATGATTAAGGTCACACATCTGGGGTCAGGGTCACAGCAAGGTCAAGGTCACGAAACATGTTTTCCTGCATAACTCCTTTAATATTAGGTCTAGAGATTCGTTTGTTTGAGAGTATTCTTCAGAGAGAGGCGCAAACGCAATATCGACTTAGATTTTACCACACTTTTTTTTTTTTCGAGTTATCAGGTTATTAGATGATCAATTGTGATCAATTACCAAAAAGTACCAAAAAATTGCTGTGACTACATGAATGCAGGTAGATGATTGATATGTAGTGGAATGTGTACCCATATTACTGGCACCAAGTTTGCCAAATGGCATCGAAATCGAACCAGTAGTGTGGACGCTAGTAAATAATCACACTTTAACACTGCCAATCCCATTATAAAGCCTCGATATGCCAAATGACTGACAGCATGGTGACATTTCAGCATATAACCCTGTCGATATTGCATGTATACAGGCGCGGTCAGTACTAACATGTTCAAGTTACACCCATCACCCCCATTTTCATCTTTTTCAAGCTATGCTTGACAATCTTGTATGTTGTAGCTGCTAGGTATACAGAATATATAAGTACCAGTACAGTACATGTATCCTATGCTAGAACTGGACATGGTAAACACAAATTTGCTATCTATCAGGTACCAATGCTATGGTGCCATGGCTATCTGGTTCTGGCAAAGTATTATGGTAAAAAAGCAAGCATTCCTAGTATATATAGATGTAGCAGTGAGTCAAACCATTCCCACTAGCCCGGATCACCCCTTTAGCCAAAGAGGTAGAGTGGTTGACTTGAGATCGGGAGATCTAATAATATTGATTCATATTACCATAGCAACTGACAAAAACAGTAGGCCTGAAAATGGCATTATACAGTTTATACCTACAGTAAATTGCCTTTTTGAAGAGGGGAGATGGAGTGGCTGGGGGGGGGGGAGGGGTGTCACCAGAGCTTATGTACAATCTCTGTGTCCCCACCCTGAACCAGTGAGTCACATTCAAGCATTCAGTCAAGGCCATGCATGTACTGCAGTCATTTCGTTTTGTTTCATCTTCTACACTAACCCATTTCAAATCCCTTGAAATGAATGTGGGCCCAGTTAAATGTCAGGATGTATACATATCTGTTCACCTTTTCGTTGCTAATGAGTGGGTGTGCTTGGAAGCAAGACGATGTTGGCAGTAGCCACAGCAGCATGCATGACTACCTTAGAGGAAAACCCAGGCTACCAAAGAAATGGGGTATGGGTAAACTATGGAAAGGGCTCCGGAGCAAAAATAGGCGAAACAGAGTGGTTGGTGGCCGTATTGGTCATGCGATATTGTAAACTATGCAGCATTACATTTTATCCAATAAGGTATATCCATTAAGGAGGAGGAAACCCAAACATTTCTGAGTTGTAATGTCTTTCACACACAGGCATAAATAAATTAATTAATTAAACTCATTAAGAACATGTTTACTTGGATTTAGCAATACCTAGCCATGAATCCATGGCTATGGTTGAAGAATCATAGCCATGTAGCATTCTATAGTGAAAAATCTACTTCACATGACAAATTGAATTGTTTAAGTATAGCTTTCACAATTAGTTTGAACAATGTAAAAGTCCTTTTCTATATATAATTACTGATGTATGAACTCTTCCAAAGTTGTTAAAGTCTTCAAAAGGAGCTATAATTGCCTACTGGCATAAACATGGACAACAACATGCCACCATTTTTTTTACAGGAAGTTGTTCACTGCACATGTGCAAGGTCATCACATGATATTATAAGCCATGCTAATTGGTTCATTGTTCAGGGACCCAGTCATTGGGTCAGTGAAAACACATGTTTTCATGTGAATTTCTGGTGACAGACTGGACTATTTTTGCCTTTCAAGAAAAGGTTACTTATGTGATTAGTCATTACTTGTCAGGAAGTAAAAAGAAAAGGATTAGGGTTTATTTCTCTTATAAAACTTTTCCCACAGCAAAGGAGAATCAGAGCTACACTTGGTCAAAGTCAAACAACCCTGAAATGGGGTTGTTCCAGACCAGAATTTTACTATGGAATGCGGGCCTGGAATGCGACTAGGCTGTGTTTCAGCCCACACAGCCTAGGGTTCTGGGCTAAGCAATACCAGATGGCACGACTGCAGATACTTTTTACTAGATGGCGCCACTGCAGATATTGTTTAAGCATGGATTTAGCAACGCCAGATGGCACCACTGCAGATATTTTTATTAACAAATATGGCGGATGGGTTCGGTGGGTAAAAATATTCTAAAAATATACCTGAATATATAACCGAAACAACCTAGTGTAGATACACTTTATTGATGTCAGATGATAGAACAAGGTATATAAAATACGTAAACACCATGATTATTCGAGCACACGTTATAAAAAAAGCTACAGTCGATTCCCTACTAACAGGATTTTAACATTGTTACCGTTGTGCCCCTAGAAAAGTGGGGCACTTGCGCCAACCCATACTGAAGAATTGCACCCACTGTCTCTTGTCAGCAATCAACCATCACTGAAAGTGACAGTGTCTATTGACTTGTCAGTGAAACACACTGACACTGTCAGAAACTGACACTGTCAGAAATTGTGACCAGGTTTTCTGGTGATAATGTCGGTGTTTCATTTTCTGTCTTTCAATCAAGTTTCAGCCAAATTCAGGCGTTATTTTGCCGGCTGCCATCGCACAGCTAAGACAACAAATACAAACAAATGTTGTTTGCAACGTTCTAAAAACCCAAGTTACTTCCTGAGACACTAATTTCCACTTACAAATGTGCCAACAGCTGCTTTGATCACCGATGACAACATATTGAACCTAAACGACCACCCTCTTCTACCAATAATTTGGCTCCCGTCGAAACGTCCTCCGCGAAGGCGAAGGTCGTGCGATGATACGGCGCAATTTTCAGCTACGGAGCAAATAAAGAAATTAATTCACATCAAACACTCTATTTTTTTCTTCATTTTGAAATAATATAGCACCTTATAAGCTACTTATAATATATTGTTTCTGGCATAGTATTAATTTTGTATACGTAGAATCTCGGTTTATATTCATCAGCAAGACCGCCCCAAAAGAAGGCAAAAGCGAAAAACGGAGTTAAATCATACGACGTGCGGTGACGCCGACGCACGATATTTAGCTGTTTTAGTTAACATGCGATAACGTGTTTTATTCGAATTCCAGGGCAAGGGCGTCCCCATGGAGTGGCCAGGTGGGGTGGGGTGGGGAGGATGATGGGGGTCCGAATTTGCCAATTCCCACCGCCTTTTCATACGTTACGCGTGTCATACGTGTTAACACAATGCACAACTATAGGTGCAGCGCTAGGGAGCCGCCATGGCAGATCGTCCTTGTTGCTATGCCGACTCAAATAAGACCCAAATGTCTATCCTCCAAATTACTGAATTTCCGTCATGTGTGTAGCTCGCAATAAAATTTAGAAGTGATCGCCAGATTTCGCCGCTTTACCAGCTAGGAGGCAGCCCTGTTTGGAGGTGTATCTGAGATTGACCAATCCGGAGGCGATACTCTAATTATATTCAAACTGGAAGTGACGCTTCATTTCACAACAAGACAAGAGCGCGTGGTCATCCTAGATATAAATAGCTACGATTCTAACTCCAATCAAGTTTTTTTTACTGAACAGTCGTTGCAAGAGATATATATTCCCAATGGAACTTGCCCCCCCCCCCACCCCCACCACCACCACTAGATACGCCCCTGAATGGCTTGGAAGTGCCACGCAACCTATTCATCTGGAAATCCCTGATATGTCGTTTCACGGGTTTCCGCTGAAGGCTACCTCGATCCACAATACGCATCACCTCCAACAAAATTACAGTCCGCTTTAATGCACTCGCTTGGATTGATACTATTAATGTGAGTAAATCAGTTGGTCCAAAGTAAGCCGCCAATGCAATTAATCGATCCTTCTACCAGAAATTCGCTAATATATCTTAAACCTGATATCGCGTACCGAAGTTATACTCTAGCCTTATCAGACTACAATGACTTTGCTCGAACGTTTTCAAAGAAATACACATGCAGAGATTTAACGGTAACAGAAGAAAATATCCATATAACCGAATTGTAAACGAAATTCTGAATCATTAATTAGATTACCTAACCTGAATACATGGACAATCCAAATGTGTTTTTAATTGTGTATCCATGAAATTAATTTGAACGAATTATCAATTGCAGAAAGGTAGCTTAATTAATTTTGAAGCTTTAGTACGTAATTTGTTTTTCCTTTGATGCATAGGCCTACATTAAAGTTTATCAACAATTTCCTTCGCCAGAGGATCGTGGGCATGTCCGAGCCGCCGAGAGATCACAGACCGCCCCCTTACTAGTTCTACCTCATCGCTTTATGATTTCGGAGATGGAACGATCCGTTTTGCTAACTTTTGTCTGCCAATGAAACCGTCGTTGACAGTTGAAAAACTCGGACATGGCCATTTAACAGGAAAGATTGCATTCCACTTCTGACATTACATTATTGCTTCTCACAAGTATCGCAGCGCCGCCTTGTGAAGAGTGTGGTCGTTGCTAGTGCAACGCGTATGGTTTGAAGATGGCCGCCGCTGAACAGGCAAAGTGGCGAACAATTGGCATTTTAATGGTCTAAGACCAAACTATATTACGATGGATCATACGACCATTCATTTTTCAAACCAAGTACCACTTAAAGTAGTAAAATGGGAGTGTGGGATACTCTGGTCTTTGCCAGGGTAATTTTCTTCTAAATCAAAAGCGCCGTTCATCCAAGTTCAGTTTCAAAACAAAGCTTGAAAGTGGCCCAGACACAGTCACAGTGCCAGTGGGCAGGTGGGATCGGATGAGCTGAGAGCTCTAGTTCATGTTTGCAATGGCGCGGCAGCCTAAAACGCAAGGCAAAGGTGTTCAGAGACATGGTAGTGCCAACTATGCAAAAGACCGACATTTTACAGTCAGTTGTATACTAGAAATCACTGGGGAAACCTATAAATTGAAGAATGTTTACAGTGAAATGAAAATCTCAGCTTTGAAGTCTTATGCAGAATTTGCAACTGGCATTCCAGTCCATATTCAAAGAATTTGCTATCTAGATGAAGGTAGAGTAAATACATATCTCATATCTGTAATTTTATGGAGAAATCCTGCAATAAGCTTAGCTAAGCTTATTAATATTTAAAAAGTAGCGTTGTATACTTTATCCTTAAATTTAAGCTATAGGCCTATCTTACATATTTATACTTATTGATTTAATTTCAAATATCAATGCCATCATGTTTATCAGAGTTGCTATAAGTATAAGTAACAATTGATAAGTTTATAATTATGTTGAGGTAGATGAATATTTTATACTTATCCATCTGATCCAACTATTGTAAGTATAAATAATATAGAATACTTGTCAAAACTATTTTACTCCTCTTATTTAGTCAAACTACATTTTTTTATTTCAATTACAGGTGACTTGTTAGATCATACAGATATCAAACATAATGACATTGTACCAGGCGCTGTACTCCATATGAAAGTATGGACCATGTGGAAGTCACTTGTGGAAGCTATTGCTGCTAATGAAATAGATTGGGTAAATGGTTTTAGTTACTTTTATCATTTGCAATGACTGCTTTATATTTATAATTTATATTACAGTAAAGATAACATTGATATGAATAATAGACATATACTTCTGCAATTATATTTACCATAACATCTTCTGCATATATAGCTTAATCACATTTATATATATTTTAAGTTATATTATTATCTGTATCAAATATATATTGCATATCTAGTATACATATACAAATATATATGCATGATAAGAAAATAATTATTGTGCAATAACTATAAAGAAAAATTTATGGTATAACATTTTTCTTCTTGCTGTGTTGAATAATTAAAGGTTTTCAAGCTTGGTGTTACACAAGAAAGTACTTATACAACACCAAATTCTGAGTATATGAACTCTAGTCATCCAAGAGTGAAGAAGGCATGGCTGGCAGACAGGGCCTTTGTGGCACTGTATATGGCATCTCACAGAGGACATCAGAAGCTCTGTGAGAAACTTATAGCATCTGGTAAGTACAATGTCAATGGATTGTTAGAACCCATAAAAGCCTTACTATCAGTGCAATTGGAAATCACATATGGAGTCAATTTCAGTTGATCAACAAGAATTAATTTGTTATACTTGTAGAGAAATATAGTTTCAATCAATGCAATAGTCAGATCTATATTATATTTGTTTAATATTTTTGTGGGATATTTTTTAGGAGCTAATGTTAATGGCAAAACTCCCCTGGGCAGATCAGCACTACATGTAGCAGCCGCCAGAGGGCATGGCAACATTGTGGATAAACTGCTGGAAAGTGGTATGTCATTATTTTACAGAATAAAGATAAAATAAAGGTTTATTTAAGTGATGCAGTACGTTAAAGTACCCTCTTATCCCATCATATGCATACATAGTTTTTATATTCATATATGATACATGTGATATAAGAATAGATTGTACAGTTGAGTTCTATCAGTAAACTGTTTCCTACAAGAATTTCTTTTCTGGAAACCATACGTTTTGTCTAATTTTTTTTGGTTTTGAAACATTACTACCGGTATACATCATATTTTTTGATACCGCGTTTAAATTACCATTGGTGACCAGTATCGTCGATTTGTTTTATAGGAGCTGATATAAACGCTGAGGATGACAGCGGGGAAACCCCTCTGACGGTGGCGGCCTCTTTCGGTAATAAAGATGTAGAGCGCCATCTGTTTATGTTCCGCTGGCAGCAGCGGGCCAAGAAGACTCAGCAGGAAAAGGTCGAGCTCGGTCTCTTCGCCCACCAGGTCTTCGACTCTGCTCTTCCTGTCTGGCTCAAGGGACCCCATGCCCAAGTCTATTTCCAACAGCTCCTGCCACCGGGGGAGTTCGGCGGCACGTCACTCAGCGCTCCCAGGCGGCATCGTCGAGGCGGGGAAAGGGCTGAGAGTGGTTCAGGCTCCAGTGGCGAGGAAGTGGAGGAGGAGGATGAGGTGGAGTACGAGGAAGAAGAAGAAAAAGTGAACCATCAGCCGGAGAGAAACGCACGAGACCTGGATCAAACGAAACGTAGGTTTTGATCATTTCGAGATGTGTGTGGAGGTCGCTCAGGTACAACACAATACTGTGCATGACCTCGGTTGGTTTAGACCTGAGTACCTTTAGCGCTTTATTACATCGACATGTGAGGCTTGAACCCATGGAGCGCTCTAGTGCAGTACAAATAACTGACAAGAACTGAGACGCTGTGTATACACTGGGCCACAGGACGCACCCCCGAAAAGCTATGAAAGATGAAAAATAGCTCAAGATATGCACTGCTTATTCAATGGAAAGTAGCTTGCTGATTCGAGTAACGCATCTTTCGGAATTCTTGTTATGAGATTAATTAAGAACGCCCCAAAACATGGAACATATTTTGTTCGCGTGATCTAACATACGACCTTAAGTTTATGCTTCCTTATTTAAAGAAATGTTAACATTACACATCAAACCAGGAGAGGAAACTGTAACGAAGTGTTCTTGACCACCTAGGCGTGCGACCAGGTCAGGCAGGCACCATGCCGGCTATTAAAGAGGAGAACCGGTTGAGGAGAAAGAAAACTAGCAATTCGCTGAAGAGTCAGGCCAACCAGCATGGAGACTCTGCCGGTAGACATCCCAGGGGATCAGCCGAGAAACAGCCCGGAGCCAGGTCGCAGGCATTCTCAGCTAAGTAAGAACCGCTCCGATCATATTCCTCACTTATATAATTCTGTCTCAATCTCTGGCTAAAGTCGAGAATCGTTTTCGCAAATTTAAAGCCAAATGCAAAGTTGACCATTTAATTTCACTTCAAACTCCCTTACATCGAATTGCTCTTAGAAGTATAGTAGATTCCGGTATGATATTTTTTTTTAATCTGACAGTTTTTAAAACAATATATTCCGTAATTTTTTGTATAACCAACCTCTTCTCCATATCAAATAAGTACATTCCGTCTTGAATTTAAATCCTGAGAGCCTGTGGGCTATCCGGAGAGAAGCATATTTGTCACCGGAGCAGAAGTTGGTGGCCGGCTTTATGTCCCTGCGCGCCTGTTCGTCTTTCGGTATTTTGTGTGAGATGTCGACAGCGGCTCGCTATCACGTCCGCGCGCGATATAAATAAAATGCGAATAACCCATTGTAACGTTGGTTGGGGATATAGCATTTTTTTTATTGCATGATGTACCAGTGGTACAAAGGAATACAAAAAAATGAATTGCATGAAAAAATCAGCGTTCATTTCTTTTCAGTGTGCTTTTAATGAAAAAAATGACCAATGTTCACAATTTTTATAATTAAATAACATTACATATCTAAATCTTTCCTACTGTCTAAATACCAACGGGGACATGCTTTTTTTTCCATAAATGCAATCTTAGGGGCGTATTCTGACACATTGTTGACTATGAAATCAATATCAGTGGTAGAAGTGAATAGCCGCTTTTATATTTAAAGTAAGCACAATCAACGTAATGCAATATAGCATAACACTTGACGTAGTGGGTTCTTTGAGTGCGTTGATCACGCTATCAAAACGATGCAATAATGCTGCATGTACTTCCGTGTGACGAGAAAGTGAGGCCTCGCTGAATCTAATGGTGCCAACCTCTTTTTGGTTTGTTTGTAGGACGGAGAAGGCCGTGGAAAAATCTCGATCGTTCGACGACTGGCTTAAGACAAAGAAAGCTAAGGACAAAGTAAAACAGAGCGCCAAGAAACAAGCCGATAATCGCGATAATTTAACAGAGGAAGACATGTAAGACAACGGCTCTATGGCCAATCTTATGTTTCCTTTTTTCTGTCAACTTCATTTGTTTATATTAATTCTAACCAAATTTGTGGTTTAGGGATTTTCTTTCTTTAAACTTGCGTATTTGTATACCGACACTTGGTAAGGAGTCATGGTACGCACGAATTCATCCGTGCTCGCACAATTTATCCGATAAATGTTTCCAGATGTGTTGTGCATCACATGAACAATTATTGTATAGCATTATAAAAGAAGGACATTGTGTTCTGCACTGCGTCGACACTACAGGTACAAACGCTGGCACTGACCTTCATCTAGGGCGAACCCCATTCCATTTAGCCTTCACGTGCACAACATTTATCGATCGTTATAATCCGGATCAGGTGGCTATCACGAACTGTATTGTAGACCCCAAGTTGTATTGCAGACATGACAATTAAGCAGATTGATTTACACAGGAATAACACCATTGTAGCCTTGGTGTATGTATATATCTATAGGTAACTGGTTAAAATAAGCTATGACATGTAACTGCTGGTTTGAATGCCAATTGTTTACAATATTCTAAATTAATTATAAATATTCTCAAATATCTACGATTCTAAAACCCAACAAATTTCCAGACTGCACCACTTACCAGTATGCCCCATCATAATGTTTGTTCTATGGATTACACTTGCAAAATGCACTTAATACCACTTTAATTCACAGATGTGGGTGTATTTATCTGCTAACAATGTCTAACATTTTCAGCTCCGCACAATTCTTTGACCCAGAAAGATACTCCTTTTATTTGTGAGGTAAGACTACTGCCGACATTCATATACTATAGGTACGCTTTATTCCAGATAATAAACATTGAATTAATATAGCTTACTTACCTCTTTTAAATAAATGCGCTGCCATGCAATCATCATGCGTTGTGTCTCAGAACGGTTTTCTCATCTCGTAACTGTATTACTAAAAATGAGACAACACAAACAAATTATGTTTATATGTTATCACAAAACAGACGGCAGAGAACGGACAATATCAGGTTGGTGGACCGCGCCAAGGTCAAGGACAATCAATCAAACACGAAGGATCCCACCAACGCCAAAATCCGTTCACGATCACGTGGCGATCTGGCGTCTGACGTCATTGATGACCTGATGCGGAGGCAGTACGCGCGACTTCAGGATAAGCGTGAATGGCATCCCCTTTGGAGTCACGTGGGTGACGCTGAGCTGACGTGGGCGCTGGGTACCAGGGGATTAATACCGCTTGCTGCTCACGAAGTGTGACGCAATTGCCATGACAACGGCGACATTGCACGTGCCACTTATACAATGATACAGTGTTACCATAACTACAGTCTTGTCGTTGCAACATTAGTCGACCAATGAAAGCTTCGCAATGAAATGTATAAATGTTATATTTTTATGGTGAACTGGACCAGCTAGGTTCCTAATTGGTATAGTATAGTAAGGACGTAATATGATTGAGTTGTAGGTATACCAGTTGCCTTTTCTCTTTGTCTTAATGCAATAAGAAGATGTCGCTATGTGTTGACGCATAAACGTACCAGAGTACGTCA
Source organism: Arenicola marina (assembly GCA_964019135.1). NCBI lineage: Eukaryota > Metazoa > Annelida > Polychaeta > Arenicolidae > Arenicola > Arenicola marina. The sequence continues at coordinate 35,444,996 of OZ025257.1, read as the reverse complement.
AGGAAGGGTCGATCGAAACTTTGGACGTGGTTTGTAGCGGTCCACGGCTACATATCCCTCTTGAACACTTCTAATGAGCAAGCGGATATGTATCGGTTGCTTTTTTATTGCCATTTTCAATATGGAAATCTGAATTTAATAAGATGACAAGGTAAGTCATTTCAGCTAAGATTGTGGATAATGCTGGCGTGTGAGATGACACCATGACGTAAGAAATGACGTAAGAGATGACACCATGACGTAAGAAATGACGTAAGAGATGACACCATGACGTAAGAAATGACGTAAGAGATGACACCATGACGTGAAATGACACCATGACATGAGCTGTGACGCAATGACGTGTGTGATCACACCAAGACGTGAAATATGTCGCTATGACGTAGGCTGACGCCATGACGTACGATTTAACCTGTGAGAAAACGGCAGCACGCGTGAGATAGTCACGACGTACACGAGATGACGTCAGGTTGATCGAGATGACTGGTGTGTAGGGTGACGTCATTCGTGACGTACGAAATGACCAATGTACGAGCCGGAGCAGCAAACAACATGTTTCGCCTGCAGTGATATGAGTATTACACACTTTTGACATAATGCCCTGTGTTCTAAGTCATCCCGTACTTGATCCGCATGCTCACCGAGTTCTGGTTTTATTACTTTTAGTATTATGTGTTAAAATATTATTCGTATATGGAAGCCCAAAAATGGTGACGGATTTTATATGAAAATGCGGTTTAACGTGATGACATAAACGTAATGAGTAAACTATTGGTAATTGTTTGTTCTATGCCGCCAGGTATATCATGATATATCCAGAATAACTATATAAGCCTGCCGAGTTGATGGTTTGTGGTCTTTCACCGAAATTAAAAAAAAAAACGGTATTGTAACGGATGTCTCGTATATTAGCATCATCCATTTAGTGCCTCGAATAACTTTACAGGTGCCAAATTGATGAACCTCCATGCCAAACCAGTCTTTATATTTTTATGTAAATATTGAAGGCAGCGCGAAAAATCTGTGATATCTCTATTAAGGGCCAAAATTCAATGATCTCCGTGTTATGATGGTGCCTGGGACCTCGATGTGGTGTGGTGATGGTGCCTGGGACCTAGCTGTGGTGTGGTGATGGTGCCTGGGACCCAGCTGTTGTGTGGTGAGGGTGCCTGGGACCTAGCTGTGGTGTGGTGATGGTGCCTGGGACCTAGCTGTGGTGTGGTGATGGTGCCTGGGACCTAGCTGTGGTGTGGTGATGGTGCCTGGGACCTAGCTGTGGTGTGGCGATGGTGCCTCGGACCTAGCTGTGGTGTGGTGATGGTGCCTGGAACCTAGGTGTGGTGTGGTGATGGTGCCTGGGACCTAGCTGTGGTGTGGTGATGGTGCCTGGGACCTAGCTGTGGTGTGGTGATGGTGCCTGGGACCTAGCTGTGGTGTGGTGATGGTGCCTGGGACCTAGCTGTGGTGTGGTGATGGTGCCTGGGACCTAGCTGTGGTGTGGTGATGGTGCCTGGGACCTAGCTGTGGTGTGGTGATGGTGCCTGGGACCTAGCTGTGGCGTGGTGATGGTGCCTGGGACCCAGCTGTGGTGTGGTGATGGTGCCTGGGACCTAGCTGTGGTGTGGTGATGGTGCCTGGGACCTAGCTGTGGTGTGGTGATGGTGCCTGGGACCTAGCTGTGGTGTGGTGATGGTGCCTGGGACCTAGCTGTGGTGTGGTGATGGTGCCTGGGACCTAGCTGTGGTGTGGTGAGGGTGCCTGGGACCTAGCTGTGGTGTGGTGATGGTGCCTGGGACCTAGCTGTGGTGTGGTGAGGGTGCCTGGGACCTAGCTGTGGTGTGGTGATGGTGCCTGGGACCTAGCTGTGGTGTGGTGATGGTGCCTGGGACCTAGCTGTGGTGTGGTGATGGTGCCTGGGGCCTAGCTGTGGTGTGGTGATGGTGCCTGGGACCTAGCTGTGGTGTGGTGATGGTGCCTGGGACCTAGCTGTGGCGTGGTGATGGTGCCTGGGACCTGGCTGTGGTGTGGTGATGGTGCCTGGGACCTAGCTGTGGTGTGGTGAGGGTGCCTGGGACCCAGCTGTGGTGTGGTGATGGTGCCTGGGACCTAGCTGTGGTGTGGTGATGGTGCCTGGGACCTAGCTGTGGTGTGGTGATGGTGCCTGGGACCTAGCTGTGGTGTGGTGATGGTGCCTGGGGCCTAGCTGTGGTGTGGTGATGGTGCCTGGGACCTAGCTGTGGTGTGGCGATGGTGCCTCGGACCTAGCTGTGGTGTGGTGATGGTGCCTGGGACCTAGCTGTGGCGTGGTGATGGTGCCTGGGACCTGGCTGTGGTGTGGTGATGGTGCCTGGGACCTAGCTGTGGTGTGGTGAGGGTGCCTGGGACCCAGCTGTGGTGTGGTGATGGTGCCTGGGACCTAGCTGTGGTGTGGTGATGGTGCCTGGGACCTAGCTGTGGTGTGGTGATGGTGCCTGGGACCTAGCTGTGGTGTGGTGATGGTGCCTGGGGCCTAGCTGTGGTGTGGTGATGGTGCCTGGGACCTAGCTGTGGTGTGGTGATGGTGCCTGGGACCTAGCTGTGGTGTGGTGATGGTGCCTGGGACCTAGCTGTGGTGTGGTGATGGTGCCTGGGACCTAGCTGTGGTGTGGTGAGGGTGCCTGGGACCTAGCTGTGGTGTGGTGATGGTGCCTGGGACCTAGCTGTGGTGTGGTGAGGGTGCCTGGGACCTAGCTGTGGTGTGGTGATGGTGCCTGGGACCTAGCTGTGGTGTGGTGATGGTGCCTGGGACCTAGCTGTGGTGTGGTGATGGTGCCTGGGGCCTAGCTGTGGTGTGGTGATGGTGCCTGGGACCTAGCTGTGGTGTGGTGATGGTGCCTGGGACCTAGCTGTGGCGTGGTGATGGTGCCTGGGACCTGGCTGTGGTGTGGTGATGGTGCCTGGGACCTAGCTGTGGTGTGGTGAGGGTGCCTGGGACCTAGCTGTGGTGTGGTGATGGTGCCTGGGACCTAGCTGTGGTGTGGTGATGGTGCCTGGGGCCTAGCTGTGGTGTGGTGATGGTGCCTGGGACCTAGCTGTGGTGTGGTGATGGTGCCTGGGACCTAGCTGTGGTGTGGCGATGGTGCCTGGGACCTAGCTGTGGTGTGGCGATGGTGCCTCGGACCTAGCTGTGGTGTGGTGATGGTGCCTGGGACCTAGCTGTGGTGTGGTGAGGGTGCCTGGGACCTAGCTGTGGTGTGGTGATGGTGCCTGGGACCTAGCTGTGGTGTGGTGATGGTGCCTGGGACCTAGCTGTGGTGTGGTGAGGGTGCCTGGGACCTAGCTGTGGTGTGGTGATGGTGCCTGGGACCTAGCTGTGGTGTGGTGATGGTGCCTGGGACCTAGCTGTGGTGTGGCGATGGTGCCTCGGACCTAGCTGTGGTGTGGTGATGGTGCCTGGGACCTAGCTGTGGCGTGGTGATGGTGCCTGGGACCTGGCTGTGGTGTGGTGATGGTGCCTGGGACCTAGCTGTGGTGTGGTGAGGGTGCCTGGGACCCAGCTGTGGTGTGGTGAGGGTGCCTGGGACCTAGCTGTGGTGTGGTGATGGTGCCTGGGACCTAGCTGTGGTGAGGTGATGGTGCCTGGGACCTAGCTGTGGTGTGGTGATGGTGCCTGGGACCTAGCTGTGGTGTGGTGATGGTGCCTGGGACCTAGCTGTGGTGTGGTGAGGGTGCCTGGGACCTAGCTGTGGTGTGGTGATGGTGCCTGGGACCTAGCTGTGGTGTGGTGATGGTGCCTGGGACCCAGCTGTGGTGTGGTGATGGTGCCTGGGACCTAGCTGTGGTGTGGTGATGGTGCCTGGGACCTAGCTGTGGTGTGGTGATGGTGCCTGGGACCTAGCTGTGGTGTGGTGAGGGTGCCTGGGACCCAGCTGTGGTGAGGGTGCCTGGGACCTAGCTGTGGTGTGGTGATGGTGCCTGGGACCTAGCTGTGGTGTGGTGATGGTGCCTGGGACCCAGCTGTGGTGTGGTGATGGTGCCTGGGACCTAGCTGTGGTGTGGTGATGGTGCCTGGGACCCAGCTGTGGTGTGGTGATGGTACCTGGGACCCAGCTGTGGTGTGGTGATGGTGCCTGGGACCTAGCTGTGGTGTGGTGATGGTGCCTGGGACCCAGCTGTGGTGTGGTGAGGGTGCCTGGGACCTAGCTGTGGTGTGGTGATGGTGCCTGGGACCTAGCTGTGGTGTGGTGATGGTGCCTGGGACCTAGCTGTGGTGTGGCGATGGTGCCTGGGACCCAGATGTGGTGTGGTGAGGGTGCCTGGGACCTAGCTGTGGTGATGGTGAGGGTGCCTGGGACCTAGCTGTGGTGATGGTGATGGTGCCTGGGACCCAGATGTGGTGTGGTGAGGGTGCCTGGGACCTAGCTGTGGTGATGGTGATGGTGCCTGGGACCTAGCTCTGGTGTGGTGAGGGTGCCTGGGACCTAGCTGTGGTGATGGTGCCTGGGACTTAGCTGTTGTATTATCATACTGATACATGTGAACACAGTTGCTATATTTTTCGCTTGCTGCCTATATATATATAAATGTATATATATTTGTGTCCATACGTATGTAAAATAAACGTGAATGAAAATAAGGATGCTTACCATTTACTTTGAATCTTTGTGAAGGACATGGGATCTTTATCCTGCGACCACACAGACAAGACCACAGCGGGGCGCGAACCACCGATCCACGTGCCGTTAGGCTCTCAGGTGGCCAGAGCACTCAATGCGAGCGCTCTAACCCACTGAGCTATCTAGGCGGCCCCCATTTTCACAAAAGTAAATGTGCCGGGAACTCTTTTCACAAAGATTTAATTTCAAAATACTGGCATATGTGAATATTAAAGCCTCTACATATTACACATAAATGATTTCTGTGCTATTCATTATTGATCAGTGTGACGCCCTAAATTTATGGTACTATTTCAGTTTAATCTCTTCCAATGAGAGCAAGTTACTATGTTAATAAATGCATTATAATGTTGAACGCACATACGATAATGTATCACTCATCCCTCACACGGGACACACATTGCATTGAGAAAACAAAGAACTAGATAAAGATACATTTGTTTATTATACATCGTTGATTTACAAATAGACTGTCGGACGATAAGAAAATATATGATAGAGAGGGTTGCATGATCGATCAAAGCAATGACTGACATTGTACACAGACAAGGCCAGCGACGCACAAAGCGTGTAATGACAAGCAAACAGAGCCACCGTTTACTTACTTTTCGGTGTTTATGCATTGATATGAGTACTGAAATGATGATTCATACGCCAAATCTATTAATTTATTTCTTTACCAATTTAATAATTTTCTTTATCAGTTTTATCAATTATCTTCTGCAGCATACTCCAGAAAAAGCGCCTATTTGTGTCCTCTTTCTAATCCTGCACTGAGTATGATAGAAGTCATTTGCTAGCCCGATAACTCTATGCGTTCTCAAAAGGACCTCCATAAAATAGACCAACTTCGAACGGCATAAAAAGGTCTACTGCACGGTAACTGCTGATATTGGATATGGAGTGCGCTAAAATACCGTGCGCATGCGCATCGTACCGTTAACACAAAGGACCGTTAAAACTCGTCGTTACTTATGAATAAACATAAGTGATGCATCCATTCCCTAAATTTCCAAGCGAAAAAACTCGTGTGGATTATTCAGCTTCCTTATCACTTAACGGTAAAATCGACAAGTCAGCGGACGCATCAGTACACGAATACATATATATATAGGCTGATCGATCGTAAATTCTGAAACCTCGCACTTACTTTCAAAATAGAACTGCCATTAAATTACAAGTCTATGGGATCGTTTCCCCTAAATATATAATCTAATAAAAATATATTGTGTGCATAAGATTACATCACGTTATTAGTGTGAGAGGCGCACGCGGTACCGTAGCAGGATATTTACAATCTTCTTTAACAATGACACTCCTTGGACCAGCCTCTTCAGCTTTAAATACATATACCTTTCCAGTTGTGTTTCACTCTAGGGCGATAAGTGAAGGGCTCTAAACACGGACTGTACAGGACAGTCGCCAGTCCCTCACTACACCCCATGCTTCGTACCTGCTCTAAGCCTAACCGCAGGAAGGTAAACAACAAACATTGGTGCAGGTACACGATAAGACAAATTATTGTTTCAACTTGGGAATGTGACATTTCTTCACAGTAACCAGTTTGTCTAATTAAAAAATCTATAATAAGTAGCTAGACTATCTACGCGAGCCTGAGAAACAACTGCTAAGTGCGATTGCCTTGTTTGTCCACAGTGACTGATATCTCTGGTCTAACACTTATGTCTTAAGCATGCCGTTAGATCCCATCTCATCACATGGATAAATCCATCCCGGCTTAATAATGCCTGTTGTGGGTTCATCTTTACCCCTGTACACGAGCCCGAGACTTCTCAGACAAAAGTAATTGCCGTTTCGTATCTAATCAGAATACCGAGGTATAATTAACATTGGTCAACATTTTGATCTGCACATTTCATTTCCGTGCCTCACAACATTTGAAGACACTTCTGCACGAATAGTCTGGGCTTTAAAAGCTATTCGGACAATTACTCATCCGTAGTCCTCGCAACTAAACCCCGAAAACTTGTTCCCCACCGTAGCTATGTTGCACGAAGCATGAAAAAGAAATTTGTTAGTAAATAGAGTGCGTTAGTTTCAGCCGCATATATTCGCACTTATCCACGAAATCATTACTAAACTCCATCTCAGCTCTAGCGACGTCTAAAGACACGCGTTCCCGACCATTCAACTCAGTCTCAGCTCCAGTTAAAGTCTATGGAAAGAACGAGATAACTCACAACAGGAGCCATAAAATATCCCCTACACGCCCTTTACTGACATGATAATCTCCAAATTAAAAATGTACACAAGACAATTTTTATTAAGATGATACCATCCGAAGTAAAACTTAGCTCATTCGGATTGGTAGACAGCGATACAATGTCAAGGTCACTAAAACGCCTGCCATCACATTGATATGTTTCTCATGAATCTACGCTACATTGGCATATAAGAGAGCATTCAGGTCGGGGAGTCGACAATGAGACGACGACAAGGCACTGCCGGACAATGGTAGCATGAAAGCAATCTCCCTCAATCACCCGATATGCCTTGTAGACTTTAATAGGCGCCGCTCGACATTAAGTTAAGCCTCTAAACACGAAGACCATTCAGGTGTACGTCGCAATAAAACACCTTCTATTCCAGCGGCCGAGGCGGATACAAGGGAAGGGGGTCTGGTGGGGGGGGGGGGGGGGTAAAGGCAATACCCGACGGGTTATTAATCTATCTATAGTCATAATAATGATAATGAAAAGGACCTGATAAAATGACCTTCTTACTTAGAAACGTTGCAAGCCTCCATGGTATCTAACTATTTAACTATCTATCCACCCCAACGATAAAATACATGAAGCAAAGTTGCCATCGATTGAAACATTTCACAGACCTGCTTTTGTTGGAACCGGTCTGCGTCGAAATATTGCTTCAATACCAGCTCTAAGTATGGAGGCCCCACGGTAGGTGCCGGGTTTAACCAATGCCACAATGCGATAAGAGCCCATAGCTAAATGCCTCGTTTTACTCAATAAAGCTATAAGCATCCCAGTTGCAAAAAAAAAGGGAAAATAGATGCACCTCCCTAGAACATTCTTTTACCAGTAAACGTCGCTAATACTCGTCGCTATATATCTGCTACAATTCTTCCAATCTACATTCATCGATATATTCGACCGTCTCCGTTACGGGATAAAACTGCGATGGCACCGAGTAAAACAGTTGTAAAACACCGATCGGGGGTATCCGCCGCAGAGATCGCCGTTTAGCTCAGGAATACGCTGACCCTCGCCAGCACAATACACCACATCGTACAGGACGAGACTGACCCTCGCCAGCACAATACACCACATCGTACAGGACGAGACGCTTCATGTAAAACATCCGACGCGTTATCACGGAGCCGCGGGAAGTACAAGGATTATATTGGAGAGATACCAAGCACAGTCCTTTAGACCAGGTCCTTACGCCGGGGCGGGCCGCGGAGGCCGCCATCTCATCTAGACCGGGGCCACAGCGGAGACAGAGCCACATGGGGACGTAGGCCACTTGGGGCCACTTTGTTAGCCACAGCCACATGGGAACCCAGGCCATCTGGGACCTGCCGTCTCAGACCCAACCAGCCGCGGGTCATCTGGCGCCATCTGGGGCGCGCCTGATAGCGCGGTCGGGCGGGGATTGGACGCGATGGGGGGTATGGCAGGGGAGGGGACAGGGGTCGCAGACTACAAGCTGACGATGGGGCTGCTGTCGTCCTGTGCCTGGTCCGCGCCTCCCGCCAGGTCCACCCGGCTGTGGGGGTCGAGGCGGCCGCCGCTGTCGCTGCTACTGGCACTGGACGAGCCTGCGGCGCCGTTGGCCTTGGTCGAGTCTCTGGCAAGCGCCTTCGCCGGCAGCGGAGAGCCTTCCGACGGCTGTGGCCGGGGCTTGAACTGCGCCGGCCGCGGGGACGACCGCGCCGCCGCCGCCGCTGCCGCCGCCACCGTCGTCACCCCCGACGTCGTGGTTACCAACTCGGCGGCGGGGGGTCGTGGCGTGGGCGAGGCGCGCTGAACCTGAACGCCCGCGGCAGAGTTTGTCACCACACCGTCGCCCAGCGTGACGTCACCGACCGCTGACGTCAGCGTGGCTTCCCCGTCCTCGCCCTCTCCCTCGGCCGTCGTTAAGTCCCGGCTGAGGGTGTCGGCGTCGTCGCCGCCGGCGCCGGCACCGCCGTCGCTGTCGGCCTCCGACGCCAGGTGCTCGCGCACCAAGTCCTCGTCGTCCTCGGCGATGTGCTGCCGCACGTCGTCGCTGTCGAATGACGTACTTCCGGAGTGCGCAGACTGCGCCGAGAGCGCCGACTGCGCAGACTTCAACGACCCGGTCGATTTCTGCGACAGCCGACCCGACCCGGCTCGGTTGGGCGGGATGTTATTCCGCTGGTTCACCGGCTTGACGGTGATGATGAGGTTGGCGCTGTTGGCCACCATCATATCAGTCACCTGGTCCAGCGTCTTGCCGGCCACCTCGATGCCGTTGACCTCCAGCACCTCGTCGTTGACGGCCAGCAGACCCGTGCTCTCCGCCAGGCCGCCCGGCACCAGGCGCGAGATGAAGATCCCGGGCACCTTCTCGAGGCCGCGTGACGTCACCCGCACGCTGGTGCCGTCCCGGATGTAGAAGCCGAGCGGCTTGTCGGAGCCGTTCTTCATGAGCTTGACGCGGCGGTGCGTCTCCGGGATGACGTCGACGTCGATGATGGCGGAGACGCGCCGGAAGTCCTGCGGCAGGCTGATCATGGCCCGCGGCTGCTTCTCCTCCTGGATCAGCTTGCTCAGGATCGGGTTGCGCTTCTTCTGGAGCGTCCCGTAGCCATTGGTCTCGTTCAGGTTCTCGCCTGGTCGGAGAAAAAGGACGAGACATAAACGTTAGTTGGTGCATTTCATTGAGACTTCTTGTCACATAAATGCTGGGTGTTTCCAAGGACGAGAAATAAACGTTAGTTGGCTCACTTGACTGGGAATTCTTGTCTGATAAATGCCAGGCGTTTTAGACCGCTTTTGTGCACACAAGAGGTAACTGAGTCCAGGATCTTCCCGGGACGATGACTGATGAATGGATGATACAAACCGCACATTAGGTGTGGCCGGGCCCGGATTTGAACCTATTGGTCTGTGGTCTAGTGCGTCGTCACAGAATAGTCGAGAATATTAGTGCATTAGTTGTATAAAACATCTCTTATTTTATTATCAAGTGTGCAACTAAGTAGCTTAAAACGCCACACCATCAACACTTTTACAATGTAATACCTACATGCGGCTAACACGTTATGCAGTTCTAACTTATTTGTCAATTCTGACTCACAGGCAGAACCCCAAATAGGTCGTGATCGAAAGCATCATACACTTTTTACGTTCCAGCAAAATAAGTTAACACAATCCACTAACTACCGGGGACCATGGGACGCCCATGCATTGCTCACTGGAGAGACATATCTATTGCCCGGCGTCGTCCAGAAATGGTTGGTGTCTTAAGCCACTTGTGTGCACCTGAAGATTAGACTCGAGCCAAGAAGCCAGCGGGAGAATGACCTGCGTTGGGATTGCATGGTTGTTCAAATAACCTCACTATGAATTACGGGCAGAGTCAAATTTGACAAGACTAGTCAATGTTGACGTGCGAACGTCATGGCGACATTCCAGGCGGTAGTTAATATGGACGCTTGCATCCAGTGTCACAGTGCTTATCACGGGATTACATCCAGTGTCACAGTGCCTATCACGGGATTACATCCAGTGTCACAGTGCTTATCACGGGATTACATCCAGTGTCACAGTGCCTATCACGGGATTACATCCAGTGTCACAGTGCCTATCACGGGATTACATCCAGTGTCACAGTGCCTATCACGGGATTACATCCAGTGTCACAGTGCCTATCACGGGATTACATCCAGTGTCACAGTGCCTATCACGGGATTACATCCAGTGTCACAGTGTCTATCACGGGATTACAGTGTCACAGTGCCTATCACGGGATTACATCCAGTGTCACAGTGCCTATCACGGGATTACATCCAGTGTCATAGTGTCTATCACGGGATTACAGTATCACAGTGCCTATCACGGGATTACATCCAGTGTCACAGTGCCTATCACGGGATTACATCCAGTGTCACAGTGCCTATCACGGGATTACATCCAGTGTCACAGTGCATATCACGGGATTACATCCAGTGTCATAGTGCCTATCACGGGATTACATCCAGTGTCACAGTGCCTATCACGGGATTACATCCAGTGTCACTGCTTATCACGGGATTACCGAGGCATCAGTGCCGTGTCAGTATGGTGGGGGGGGGGGGGGGTGCAAGGGGTATTTCCGTTCCTCGGGAACGGGCTTTTCATTTCACCGTGAACCGGGAATGACGAAAATAATTCTCCGTGAACTGGGTATGGGATATCTCTTCCACTGTATTTAATTCGTCGTGACCTGGGCATAAAGAAATATATTCTTCGTGACTTGGGAACACGACCTTGCCCCCCCCCCCCCCCCCAGTATTCCTACTGTCACCCCTTCACGTCTGACAATCTCACTACAGTCGCAGGACCAAGGCTTGTTGACCGCATGTCGTACAGGGAGACAGCCAGTCGCGAGACGTCTCCATAGTGTGACGGACGATCGCGAAAACAAATAGCGGCGACCCAAAAATCCCACCCTAAAAATAGGCAGTTTTCACGCCTGTCCTACGCAATGTGCCGACACTGATCTTATTTCAATAAACAAGACACAGACACCGTCCCCGATCCCTCCCATCGGACTTTAGTCCCATCTCCTGGGTCCGCACCCAAACAGACTTCAGCTCGGGTCGGCGAGCGTTCAAGCTCTTCACCATGTCGGCTCCTCATCTCTCGTTACCATTCAGTCAATATACAGACCAAAGACTAGCTGTCAAGCCTATAGGCCCCAGCACTGTAAACCAAGGGGATCCCACTGAAACGGGACATGTGAGGGGGTACGGAGAGGTTTACCATCTGCGGCACTCAGGAGCATTAATGATGGAGCAGTAATGGATGACGACTTTCCACCGATTATCGCTCACCTGTAAGAGATGTATGTTGCATGTACTCGTCACTTTGTCAGCCATGGTCACGTGGGAACGCAGGGTTTCTTATGTTTGTTTCCAGTGGAAACATAGGGGAGCTGTGGTGGAATATGTGTGAGTTCGGGGGGGGGGGGGGGGGGGTAGGGTATGGTATGGCGTTCGGGCTTAGGGCCAGGGTGGGGGGCTTTGTATTCAATATGTATGTATTTATTCATTGGAACACAAACCACTGGATCCTACGCACGATTATCGACACCATCATTACGCGTTCACCACAACATGTATCACCATTATATCAAGGCATGAGATCAAGAACCCCAGAACATTGATATAAAACCTGGTCTGTGACCCAAGAACACTGATATAAAACCTGGTCTGTGACCCAAGAACACTGATATAAAACCTGGTCTGTGACCCAAGAACCCTGATATAAAACCTGGTCTGTGACCCAAGAACACTGATATAAAACCTGGTCTGTGACCCAAGAACACTGATATAAAACCTGGCCTATACCCCCAGAACATTGATATAAAACTTGACCTATAACCCATTAACACTGATATAAAACCTGACATATAAACCCAGAACACTGATATAAAACCTGACCTATAATCCCAGAACACTGATATAAAACCTGACCTATAAACCCATTAACACTGATATAAAACCTGACCTATAAACCCAGAACTCTGATATAAAACCTGACCTATAATCCCAGAACATTGATATAAAACTTGACCTATAACCCATTAACACTGATATAAAACCTGACCTATAAACCCAGAACACTGATATAAAACCTGACCTATAATCCCAGAACACTGATATAAAACCTGACCTATAAACCCATAAACACCGATATAAAACCTGACCTATAAACCCAGAACTCTGATATAAAACCTGACCTATAATCCCAGAACATTGATATAAAACTTGACCTATAACCCATTAACACTGATATAAAACCTGACCTATAAACCCAGAACACTGATATAAAACCTGACCTATAATCCCAGAACACTGATATAAAACCTGACCTATAAACCCATTAACACTGATATAAAACCTGACCTATAAACCCAGAACACTGATATAAAACCTGACCTATAATCCCAGAACACTGATATAAAACCTGACCTATAAACCCATTAACACTGATATAAAACCTGACCTATAAACCCAGAACACTGATATAAAACCTGACCTATAAACCCAGAACACTGATATAAAACCTGACCTATAAACCCAGAACACTGATATAAAACCTGACCTATAATCCCAGAACACTGACATAAAACCTGACCTATAAACCCAGAACACTGATATAAAACCTGACCTATAATCCCAGAACACTGATATAAAACCTGACCTATAAACCCATTAACACTGATATAAAACCTGACCTATAAACCCAGAACACTGATATAAAACCTGACCTATAAACCCAGAACACTGATATAAAACCTGACCTATAAACCCAGAACACTGATATAAAACCTGACCTATAATCCCAGAACACTGACATAAAACCTGACCTATAAACCCAGAACACTGATATAAAACCTGACCTATAATCCCAGAACACTGATATAAAACCTGACCTATAATCCCAGAACACTGATATAAAACCTGGCTTATACTCCCATAACACCGGCGTAATTCTGCAGGTAATGGGGGATAGCGAGGATCGACAGCGTGACGTGACTGGTAATAACTACCACAGGTGAACTAGGCGATCAAGTGTCTGACCCGCCAGTGATGCGGGGGTGGGGGCGGGGGTGCAGGCGGGGGGGGGGGGGGGGGTGAGAGGTGAGGGAGCACCACCAATGAGAGGTACACGTGAGAGGGATCATCGGCAAAGCACGGCAGGAATGCAACCTTATATGGACAACTATATATATGGTCCGAACATAATATAACCATACAATATACATATCTATTCCATATCGCTCTTCAACGAAATTTCACAATGCCACCCCCCCCCCCCTTTCCAGAACTTACACATACATAGATATACCATGATCTAAATCCTGGTATCAGGCGATACATAGGGGTTCACAATAAGTACGATGAAAAAGCCTGACCAAATAACCCCCCCCTCCCCCTACCTCTAAGTGTTTTAGCGTTAACATGCGCCTCGAGTCACGCTTACACAATAATACACAACAGCCAATCTCCGCTTGGATTATAATTGTAATGGCTGAAACGTGCAGATGCATACACCGCCTATTATCGCCCAGCTTGCCGAAGTGGGTGAGACATGTGCCAAGTGATTCGACAAGAGGAGTCAAGTACCGACCGAGTGGAAAGGGTGGGCACCCACCCAGCCACCCACCCACATCGGGGCCGAAATCGCCCAACATGTAAATCGGCCCAGGATTCGGATACTTCAGATAGCCACATCGTGCGACAATGGTGAACCCGGCGATCTGGGACTGTCTCACATTCCAAGGGGTATCAGCCCCAGTGCCTTAAGAATCCGTGAGATAAGGACCAGGATGTGCTATATATACAGCATGTACAGTGCGCATTGCTCTGGCAGGTATTTAGCGGACTCGATACAAGCCGACTGCTGCACTAACCGCCCATATGACCTCTTCCGTGGATTGATCCGAGAAAGTGCAGTGGATGAGGAGTCCAATGGCCCAGTTATCCCCCCGATAGGGGGCCGGCCCGATAGCTCAGTGGGTTAGAGTGCTCGCCTCGAGTGCTCTGGTCACATGACAGCCTAACGGCGCGTACAACGGTGGTTCGAGCCCCGCTGTGGCCATGTCTGTGCGGTCGCAAGATAAAGACCCCATGTCTGTCTTCGCAAGGAGTAGAGGGTTACCCCCGGGGACATGACTCAACTCTCCCTTCATTTCTCTCATTGACTCGACATGACCAAAAGTGATTAAAGCGTCCTGATTATATAACCAACCTCCCGAACAGGTCGGATTTGGCACAAGTAAACCCCCGAACTTACACTAACAATACCATTAATTGAATATTCACGATGGATGGAAGTAAATGACATATTGGGTGTTTTAAGCCGCTTTTGTGGACATGAAGGGTAATTTGGGCCAAGAAACACCCCGTGACAATGAAATGGGTATTGTTCATGGAAATGAGGATAACTTGTTATTGGAGGTGGGGGGGGGGGGGGGGACTTGCCGCAGGTGTAGGTACCACATGACCTGTGGATCTGCCGCTCAACCTGTTTACCATGAGATGGGGCGGCTCCCTCCCAACTACTCGGCCCCCTCCCAACTATTCATGATGGACAATGTTTCACGTGATACACATTCATACATATTCAAGACAATTAACTACGCTTGGGTGCGCGATACCAGAGGAGAGGATGCCATTAATAATCAGCGATAGCTGAACGGATAGAGCGAATAGATCAGGTTTCTCTCTCTACACACCCATGTATCTAATCACAGGATTTAAATAGAACGTCCTGAATAGCATATGCTACAGTTTGATGCGTTTGGGGATGCTCCTGAGTTCAGTACAGTGCTGCTGAATTTCAGTTTCCACCCGCTTAGATAGGACTGCAGCACACACGCTAGGCATGCCCATGTGGCAATGAAACTACAATCACACTCAGCTTTGATCTCAGTGTCAAATGAAGGCGTCCAAAGCCATGCGATGACGTGGGCAAGTGGCACCGCCTAGAGGCATCTGTCAGAACTAAGCAACCACAGTGCCCAGGAGAGAGATCATCTGTTGCGGTTTTAACCAAGACGTGTTGGCCCCAACAGCCCCCCACCCCCCTTCCCTCACGCCATCCTCCCTCCCTGCCTCTATCCCTATCTCCCATAACATAAAACACCGTATGGAGGTTGCGCCCAAGGTGCCCCGCCCCCTTTCCAATCTTTTCCCAGAATCTCGAGCTGTGTTATCGGGGCCAGAGATAAGTGTTTGTTTTCCCCTAGCGAGCATCCGCAATGCCGCTTTTCTCCTTTCACTTTGGTACAGGGTCTCCCCATCAATTTGCGGTCTCCTCTGGCAGTGAAAGCACCAAACCAGCACCCCTAAACCTACCCTACCCTACGCCCCCCCCCCCACCCCCCACCACCGCGCCCCTACTCGCACACACAGTATCATGCGGTAAATAAACCCGCCCCGCCCACCTCCCTCCCACCCCATTAGCAAGTTGTCCTCATTTCCATTAACAACCCCACCCTATCCACCACATTTCTACCCAAACCCCACCGCTCCGGCAAGCCCGCCCACTCCCCACGCCCCCCCCCCTAATCCGACACCCCCACCCCTCCCCGACCAACACATGCCACCGCCCCCCGCTCCCCAGTGGCTCTCACCACCCACCAGAGACCGGACTCCCAGGGTTATATGGTCAGGTGCTGAGAGTGAAAGATTTGCTCCACATCGAGACGCACGCCGACGCCACCTGGTGGTCGTTATCTTAAAGAGTGAAACGTGCCGGCGATCACGTGACGAGTCCTCTAACGTTACTTGTATTATATGCACTTTACAGTCACTTCCACGACATGCTTGACACCTTTACGGCAACGCATGTTATTACAAGCTAATGAACCTCATCTATCACCATGTATCTAGTCTGGGGTCGTTCATCCTCTCATCCCATAGGTTTCCTTGGCCAGGCTTAGCCATATATACACCAAACACCAATCATGTACGAAGACCTATAAACAATTTAGTTTGAGCGTAGAACACGTGTGAAATGAAACTAAATTTGGGTGTTTTGGGCCGCTTTTGTGCACACACGGGCTAAACTGGACCAAAGAACATCCGGGGACGATGCAGGATGCATGGATTAGGCATGCCCCAGATTAGGTGCCCGGGGCCGGATTCGAACCCAGAACCTATCGATCTGCGGTCTTCTGGGCTAATGTTACACCGCTTTTTTCTCACAATCTACTTGATGTTGAGTTGGGGAACTCGCTGGCTGCGGCCGGTGAACATGAGGTACCAAACGACGAGTTTCGTATTAGCTTCTTTATTCGTTCCTCCCAAATCTCCCGTTCTCTCTCAAGTCCGTCGGCTTTGATCGGTCCTTACCGTCCTCCATTGGCTGGTTGGTGTCCAGCCAGTGGCCAGTCGAGTCGATGAAGCGTGAAGCTGTGTCTTTACACCAAGGAGATCCCTGCTCACGTATGTAAGATGGCAGGTGCATCGGTGGAAGTATACCCCCCGCCCCCTCCCACACATACTACCACGTCCACTACGTGGAAGAACGTTTTGACTGCATCAGGTTGCAGCTGGCCGGTCACACGCAGTGACCGAGGGAGTAGAGGGCTCGGCTTTCTGCTGCCGTCTGCCGGTCAGTGGTACAAGGTAAGAGGTGACCTATGCACGCTGCGCCTTTCCATTACAGATCGTTCATGTCACTGACGGGAGCGACCCTCATGGAGTAGAGATTTCAACTATCTTTCTCGGGAAATGAAGGTAATGCACGCAAAGGTACGATTTCGAAACGCTTAGCCGGTTGGTTTAGTTGCACGCTTTAACCACTGTAGGTGATATCGCGACATTGGAAAGTGTCTGGGTTGAGAGCAGACATATCTCCGGGATTCACCCCATTACTCTATACGAGGACTTGGGATTATTATCCTGCACAAACAGCCGTTTGCACAGGTGGGATTCGAGCCACGCACCGGCCGCTTGGGTTGACCTAGCTGAGCACATCCGAACCAATTAACAACTGTGCCACCAGGTGACCTTAAATTAACAAACAGAAACTAAAACTATAGGACTGTATCAGTGGTGTGCCCCCCCCCCCCCACCCCCTCACCCCCCACCCTCAATCCATGTATAGCACACGTCATGAGAGCAGTATGGCAGTTTTGTTGGGGTGTTGTATATTGAGGACGCTTTCACCACCTTTGGTCACATCGCGTCAATGGGAGAAGGAAGGGAGAGTGGAGCCATGTCCCCGGGGGTAACCCCTACTCTTTGCGAAGAAGAACATGGGATCTATATCCTGCGACCACACAAACATGGCCACAGCGGGGGTATTGCAGTTCAGTTACAGCGGTGTACAATAGCGGCAGAAACCACAAGGTGTGGCTTCCCGTCCCGGCCAGGGGCATGCAAAGTGAGTAGAGAGCTGGGAATCAGAAAAAAATATCACACCACGTAAGATATATATATTGAGATAATATCATTGTCGGGCGGGGGAGGAGAAGGGGGGGGGGGGTGGGCGGGGGGGGGGGAGCAAAAAATAAAAGAAGACATCTATATACAACATAAAAATAGCCACGTGGCTTGGTTGCCTCGCACCGGGCGAGCCAGCATTGTGTCAGACAGCGCGCAGGGGACTGGATCTGGCACAGAGATAAGATATCCGGTAACCGAGGATCCAGACGGGGGTGAGGAGGGGGGGGGGGTACGGAAATATCACAGCTCTGGATCAGATCTATCCCCAAGATCCAGAGGGCAGACATGTTTGTACAATTCCAGACCAAGCCTGAGGCATTTTTATCGCGGAGATACCCAGGGGTAATGGCTTATTTTGCCAGCAGAAGTCTTAACCTTTTGAGTTTCATTATTTCTTCTTTCTCTATACTTTTTTTATTGGGCGGGGTGGGGTCAGGTCGGGTGGGGGGAGGGGGGCGTCTTTATGGGGGATAGATATGATATGGTGGGTGTGGGAAGATGTAGACAAATCAGGGGTGAGGTGAGTTATGAGGGGAGGGGGAGGGGGGAGGGTTGTTGCATGGCGGAGGTAACTGAGATCCATCTCAGGTTCATGAGAGAAAAATGGAACCCAAAATATTGATATAAAACCTGTCGACTGAGCTACGTTAGCGATCCCTATGCCATCGCCTGCGCCCCCCCCCCCCCCCGCCCCTCCCCAACTTCCCCTTCGCTCCGATAAAGAGCAGTTATTTACAACGCAAGAACCTGCGCACCGTCCAGGCAGCACGCGCCTCTAGCAAACATTTCTTCCTCAACCTTCTACCAATCCCCACCGTCCAGGTTTCCACCCTAAACTTCACGAATAATTTAGCAGTTAGTTCAATGTCTCGGTGGTTTAATCCGTCAAATGGCGTAGGTTCGAATCCCACTCACACCCGTCGCTTCTCCTACCAAAACACACCGGAGATCCGATCATTTAGGCTAGGTATGCGAGGTGGGCGGGTGGCTATGGGGCGGGTGGCAATGGGGCGGGTAACTATGGGGTGGGTGGGGGGGGGGGCGTTATTTGGAAACAAGCTGTGAATCGTTGGAAGGTATGGCTGGATATCAATGGGGCAGGTTGAGGGAGAAGGTGGAGCATGATAGAGTGGGGTCAGGGTGGGGAGGGTCGGGGTGGGGAGGGTCAGGGGTTCGGGTTGGGTGGGGTGTGGGTCTAGGGACTACCGGTAGCAGCTGCCACGGCCCATGGCCCACGGCCCACACGGGGGGACCCCCCGGACTGGCCTACGCTGGGGCCACGGTTGCATAGTCCCACCAGTTGAGGCCTGAGTGAAAAGAAAATGGGGGGGGGGGGTGATAAACGCCATGGCAACAGGGGGGGGGGGTCAAATAATATAGGCGGACACTATGACGCTAAAACAGTCAGGGCGGGGCGCCGCTGGAATCATGTGGAGAGGTCACGGGATGGGAGGGCAGGGAACGGGAGGGGAGGGGAAGGGAGGATGGGGAGGGGGCTGGGAGAGGGTCAGGGACAAACCTAGCGGTAGTAGACCCAGACGCACCCACGGCGGGTACCCAGCATGCTTCAAATGCCAGGAACTCTTGTCATAGACACCCGCCCACCCCGCCGGGCTGTCAGCACTGTCGGAGGGCAGACAGGGGAGTAGCGGGAGGGAGAGAGGGAGAGGGATATGGACACGGAGAGATGGATACATCAGTGTAGGGTTGGGCGGTTGTCTTATCACGGTCGCCCATACCGTGGCACCACAGACCACATCCTGACGCGCCGCACACACGCTTTGGTGGAACCGAGGGGACCTAAAAGCGACCTCCCCCCCCCCTCCCCCTCCCCCCTCGACGTGTGTACACCGAGACTGAGACATTTTAAACGTCTACAGAGCAGACATTGCGACACCAAATTCCTCCCAAAGCGAATCATCGTCTCCGTTCACGGATTGTGCCGCTATTACAACTCCAGCTGTTCAAGAAAATTTTCAATTGGGCAAAAATCTCCCCCTACGTCATGAGTGGTCGCATGTGTTAAACGAAAATAATGGCAAATAAACTGTTGGAAGTTTTGGGCCACTGTTTTTGTACAAGAAGGCTAAATTGGGTCAAAAAACCTCCCGCGACAACGGAATGGGATGGAATACCCCAGTAGGTACCAGGACGCGAACCCGTGACCTGTTGATCTGCAGCTCAGCCTGCTTACCAACTGAGCTAAAAAGGTTCTCCTGATGCTGATAATAATAATAGGGAACAATATCGCCTTTCTTGTGGCACTGATCTTTCATTCAACCCCCTTTCAGTGTCGACAGAAGTTTCTTGGCCCACAATAGGTGCCTCCGGCACCAAAATTTCATTAACAGGATTAAACGTGGAAGGAACTAAAGACTATATTGAACCGGACGCGCACTACTTCCCTATTCATATTGACACGCAAGAGCGTCGTACAAACAATAGCTTGTAAACACCTTCCGGGAAATCGCCTGCCACATGTTTGCACTCTCCACCTCAACATATATTGGTCACGGGGCAAAGGCCTTTTTAAGATCAACAAAATCTGTAGACCCCAAAGCAAACTGTCCGTCTCATGCACCAAGCAGCGACATTGGACACCCACTCTGCCTCAGACTCAGCTTCCACCGCCAACGAGAAGTGCTGACCACCGCGGCACTTAGCACCTACCCGCTGACCCCAACGACCCAGGCCCAAGTGGTCGTCGCCTATCTCTAAGTGCAGGCCACGTGGTCGCAATGTAAACATTTCATCTGGAACACTTCCGTCTCAATTTACACATGCAAACATTAGCTTATAAATATATATACATATGAACTCCCGACCTTTGGAGCCAATTAACTGCGACTTTTAAAATTCAAAAGCGGAAGGTGAAAATTTATGTGGATGTTACTACCATAACAACTCATGGTCCTGCACCAAAGAAAGTCATTATATTATGATGATGGCTTTGGGATGTAAATGGTATTATGACGTCAGCGGGGTTGATAACGTAGATGGTATTATGACGTCAGTGGGGTTGATGACGTAGATGGTATTATGACGTCAGTGGGGTTGATGACGTAGATGGTATTATGACGTCAGTGGGGTTGATGACGTAGATAGTATTATGACGTCAGTGGGGTTGATGACGTAGATGGTATGATGACGTCAGCGGGTTTGGTGACGTCAAGGTTGGGGGTTCGCACCGCACTGTGCAAACAGCCATGGCTGTGTAGTATGAAATCTCACGATTTTCTTATTGGACTGGGACCTCCGCTCTACCCTACCCTCCAGTCTAGACCCTGCACATGGACGAGGTGCAACACGGTTACACGTTACAAGTTTTACAAGTGTCCTTGTCAAAACCTACTAACCAACGTCAGTCTGTGTAAAGCCAGTGGCAAGTCACAGTATAACTGATTGCGATTATTAAAGCTGACGTTACAGATTAATGAAATCAATTGTGAGTTATAGGCCGTTTTTGTGGCATACAAGGAGAAAACTGGGGCACGGAACCTCACGTTACGGAGGAAACATGTCTCAGATGTATGTTCCCGGGCCCAGATTCGAACCCAGGACCACCGGTCTAGTGCGCCGACCACTACACCCAGGAAACCCCCTCCCACCGTTACAAAACAAACCAGCCACATGTGCAGATGGTGATTGATATTAAGTTGCCACCAAAACGAAACTATCGATAGTTTACAAAATAACGACCACACACCACAAGTCTCGTCACACCACGTGACACATGTGGCCATATCACGCGAGGGAACCACGAGTTAACAACACGTGACCTTGTCGACACGACGGGTCGCAGGTATCTTCGTACATACATCTGTCTCCGGCCGGCCACCCCACGCACCCACCCTCCCACTGCCGCCGCACACACAGCCAGCCAGCCTGTCTGTCTGCCTGTCTGTCGTTTTATTTCCATGATGAAGATGTATATCACCAGTGACATGGCCAGTTTTTCGTAGTAACAACTGCCCTGGCTCGCCTCTTGCGTTGTCACTTGCGTTGTCAACACTGACAGTGTTCGCCCCCCCCCCCACCCAACCTTCACCTCCGCCTCCCCTCCTGAAATCATGTGCCTAAGTGTTTTTCTTTGTCGTATCTGGCTATGAGGGACAAATGTCCATGTCTGTCTGCACATTATCCAAAACTATCGGAGGTTAATTGTCGTTCACGCCACAACAGTTAAGGTACAACGATTGTACGCATAAGGTCGACAAACGGCAGCGGGAGGGGGGGAGGGGAGGGGAGGGGGGGGGGGCAGTGGGAGGCAGCATTGTACGCGTCAGAGCGGGAAATTGTGACAGGTGGTGATGGTGGTGGTAGTGCGGGGTGGGGGGGGGGGGGGAGGGCGGTGAACGAGTTTAACATATAAATGTTATATAAAACGACGTTTTACCCGACATGACTACGTAATTCTATCTGGACCACCATTGGCTTTCCAGTTACCGTAACAACGGCGCACTGGTCCCAACCTGACACAGGGCACAGTTGTTTCAGTGAAACAAGGGTGTCAGTATTATCAGTTCGTGCCTTTAGACAAACGAGCCTTTCTCTATATAGCGCTCTCTTCTATGTAAACCCTCGAATGAGGCAGAAGCAATGAGGTCGCACTCCCAATGGCTGCACGCATAAGTCCGTCACACCGTATTGGTGGATGTTGGAGGGAACTTAATGTGACCCTTTCGACGCAGGTAAACAATAAGAAATCCCATCAATGGTAGTCTTCCTTAATTTAATGCACTATGCCCGCAGGCTTTTTTTTTATCCAGTAGTAGCTGCTACACAATTCGTCAAACCTCGTGGAGCACAAAGGTAAGTGCACTCAACGTGAGGAGGCATGACGGGACCCCTGCCAGGATCAGTTACCATGGCAGCAGCAGAGGCCTGGCTCCATGCGGGCGCAGGCAGGCTTCCCGGGGGGTTACTACCACCCTTGCCGGCCCCCTCCTGGCAAATCCCGGTGTAAATGTGTAAAGAACACCACGGTAAGAAGCACCCTCCCCCCCCCCCCCCCACCCTCCCCATCCACACCGACACCTCCCCACCTAATTCACATCTCCTGGACGTGGTAATTATACACCGCGCACGTGTTGCGGCTGGACGCATGCCCCCCCACCCCACCCCTTCTTCACCGCTTCTCTCCTTCACCCCCCCCCCCACCCATCCCCCGGGGGGAGGATATAGCACGGTCCCGAGCACACACCGCATATGTGTGATATGTCTGGTATAGAGAGGGAGTGAGAGCGGTGGCACTGCACCTCAGCCACCGCAGTCAGCGCCTTTCAACGGTATCACCAGCCAGCGTCACCATCACCAACGGTATCACCAGCCAGCGTCACCATCACCAACGGTATCACCAGCCAGCGTTACCATCACCAACGGTATCACCAGCCAGCGTTACCATCACCAACGGTATCACCAGCCAGCGTCACCATCACCAACGGTATCACCAGTCAGCGTTACCATCACCAACGGTATCACCAGCCAGCGTTACCATCACCAACGGTATCACCAGCCAGCGTCACCATCACCAACGGTATCACCAGCCAGCGTTATCATCACCAACGGTATCACCAGCCAGCGTTACCATCACCAACGGTATCACCAGCCAGCGTTACCATCACCAACGGTATCACCAGCCAGCGTCACCATCACCAACGGTATCACCAGCCAGCGTCACCATCACCAACGGTATCACCAGCCAGCGTCACCATCACCAACGGTATCACCAGTCAGCGTTACCATCACCAACGGTATCACCAGTCAGCGTCACCATCACCAACGGTATCACCAGCCAGCGTTACCATCACCAACGGTATCACCAGCCAGCGTCACCATCACCAACACTATCACCAGTCAGCGTCACCATCACCAACGGTATCACCAGCCAGCGTTACCATCACCAACGGTATCACCAACAACGATGTCACCAACAACGATATCACCAACAACGATATCACCAACGGTGATATCACCAACAACGATATCACCAACAACGATATCACCAACAACGATATCACCAACAACGATATCACCAACGGTAGTATCGCCAGCGGTATCACCACCAATGGCATGACAACTATCACCGCCAGCACGTACGCGACGGAAGATACTATCACATCAGCCGTCATACCATGTAGACAATCCCTCCTCCCACCCACCCTCTCCACCTGCTTCAAGACATACAAAGAGGCGATGCGTAAATGTGACTGCGGTTCACAACAAGACGGCTATTATGGCCCGGACATTGAGGTGGTGATGGGGGAGGTGGGAGGCGAGGGGTGGGGCATTGTACCCAATAGCTCGTCTATAGGAGGGTGGGGTGGGTGGGGGTAGGGGGTCGCAGTGCCATGTACCGCGCCGCATGGTGGCTATCCCTCCAGGCGTAGTACCAATTTCATTTCCTTCCTCGTCGCTCCGTTTTTTTCCCGCGTAGGAAACAGCGCCATTAAAGAACACAGGCGGGACACTTGGCTACACTCGACCAGTCTTCCTGTTGCCAAAACCACCCGTCCTTCCTGCCTTCATACTCTCCATCCAGTTTACCCCGACCCCCATTCCGCTACTCTCCATCCACGGTACCCTCCCCCCTGGTACTCTCACTCCTAGGTACCCCCCTCCCTTCCACTACTCTCTATCCAGGGAACCCCCTCCACCACTCTCCATCCAGGGTGCCGCACTCCCCCTCCACAACTCTTTGCAGAGTAACCCCCCCCCCTTCCCCCCACAGCCTTCCAGGCCTCCCATACTCTAAAATTACCGCCAGCACGTACATTGTCCGGGCTATCTAAACACCGCGTCAGCGCTCACCTGGCAGAAAGTCCAACCCAACACGCCCAGCCGACCTCCTATCACCCCCACCCCCCCCCTCTCCACCCGCCACCGTCCCGGCGTGCACCGTAAACATGGCCGGCACACGTGGTTCCAAACATCACGTTGCATTATAGGGCACTTCAAAGGGAGCGGCCAAGGTGAGCCGAGCGGTGACTGAACAAGCTTACCTCCCTCCTCGCCCACCCCCACCCGCCATCCAACCACCCATCTTATGACAGCCACGTCCCACCCTGTGCAGCCCCCCCCCACTCCATCCCCCACCTATCCACCCCCAGATTCCCAACGCCCGGGTTTTTTGTTCCTGTAGTTCACGCCTGACTTATGATCAACAGAGCAATCGCTGAATTTGTAGAATCGAGACCATCATATCACAAGCATTAACGCCTAGTCATTCAGTGATGAAAGAAGCGTACATAAACTTTAAGCAATTCAAATTTTGATTCCCCGCCAAAATTATCCATAAAACTGTGCAATAAAACAGCGGAATACACACAATTCTGTGAAGTAGCCAACATAGCTTCCAACTGACAATCAGTTGTCAAGCAAAGGAACCTTTTTTTGCCATATTCACATTTTCCATTTGAAACGAATTTAGAGTTCTGCTAAATGTAAAAGTTAAACTTTCATTGCGGTATATAATGCCATTTTTGTATAAGTATCAAATACGGCATTATTTGTATCAATAATTTTAAGTTCCAGGAGTTTCTGCAGAAAATAATCACTGCGAGAGTTCACGTGTCAACAGCGGCATACAATGTATGCAGTCGACGCACTATATGAGAACCCAACACTGACCCCTTGGGGAACCCGGTGTACAACACATTGAAACGACGTCACACTGGTTCACTGATCCCTTCCATCACTCGTGCTGCCGTGAAAGACCGCCTCACAGCCACAGTGGCAGCGGAAACGTTGTCACGCGAAGCTTTTGTCAGCGCTGTGACATGCTGAGAACGGATGGCATGTAGCCAGGCTACCCCCTCCCACCCGGGTACCCCCTCCCACCCGGGTACCCCCTCTCACCCGGGTACCCCCTCCACCCTGGTACCCCCTCCCCCATCCGGGTACCCAATCCACTCGGGTACCCACCCCTTCCCCCTCGGGTCAAGCGGTCACTTAGAACACTTTTTAAAGTTGTAAGCCTTAATTCCGACGGTTGGAAAAGTAAACTGAGCATCGTCGCAGGGAAGGAGGGTGGGGGGGGGGGCTTTATTCCTAGAGTCACTTCTCAAACGCGGGAGGTTAACTGTCAACAATGAACTCATTAATACGTGGTAGTGACCTGGTCCCTCAAGAGCTTATTAGAGGTAAGCAGGCTTGGGAATTGAAATGAATTGGTGTTTTAGGCCGCTTTTGTGCACACAAGGGGCCAAGGAACCCTCCCGAGGCGATGAAATAGGAATGGGTGAAATGGGTCCAGATTAGGTTTCCAGATTCGAACCCATGAGCCCCCCGCCCCCTCCCCCAACCCCCCAACAAAGGCTTTGCTGCGTTGTTGGATAATTACATATCATTTATCTCAATGCCCAGCTCAATCTCGCCATGTAACGTCATGAGCCCAAACACCACGGTAACCCCGCCAAAATCGTCGTTACGTCATGACACAATAACAGTGACGTCATCGACACTAATAGGGGCGTCAAAATCAGGCCGTCTCACACACAATCTGGTCACCCTCAGGCATTCCCAGCATTCCGTGCGGCGCAAGCAGAGCTATGCACCCACCGACCGACCGGTAATGAACGGGTTAAGCCGATACCGAGACCGCCTTATGTAATCGGCTGGAACGACAGCAAACAGTGGGATACCACATAACAGGGCCGCTAACTGGTGGATGTAGTACCTTGGCCATCGCGTCAATGGGAGAAGGAAGGGAGAGTGGAGCCATGTCCCCGGGGGTAACCCCCTACTCTTTGCGGAGAAGGACATGGGGTCTTTATCCTGCGACCACACAGACTGCGAGCCATCGATCCACCTGCCGTGACCAGAGCACTCAATGCGATCGCTCTAACCCATTGAACTACCGGGCCGGCCCCGTTATCAAGGGAGAAGACGGGTGGTGGGGGCGGTGGATGTTATTGCCAAATTCCCCTTGGCAACTAATAATCATATTATACTACCTTCCGACGGTTGACTATCAATATATTTGTAACCCGCAATATGGATTATAGAAAAAACACAGTTCCACCACCCAAGAAAGCTCCCCACAGGCCAGCCGACAGCTCTAGGCACTGGAGACAACGCCTGCTCAAATCAATACAAGTATTAGCGGCACTCAATCTGAGCAGCGAGAAAACTATGAACACCCATAAATCTAACAATCTATTACGACTCCACCGCCCCCAGCCCAGCCGCTCACACCACCAGTCAGGTGTGCTCTGGGTAATAATCCCTTCCATATCCGCCACGGTGGGCCATTACGAAATATCACGGACCCCTTAAATCAGGGGGCCCCACCCCCAGGCTGTGGCTTATACAGTGGTGTCTGTGACTAACCTGGCATTGGACACGCTCTCATTCCACCCCCCCCCCCCCCCCCCCCACCAACAACACATGGTCGATTGTTATTAGGCCGCAGGAGGCATCCATCACGTGATGTTAAGTGAGGTTTATAATGGTTGATAATGATCCCGCATGGCGGATATAGAAGGAGTTATCATCAATAATAACGTAGGGCTGATATTGGTATAGGTTACGGAATGGCTACATTAGATGTTATAGTGGCAATTCCCTCTCTTGATAAGCCACATTGGGAGCCGTATAACATAGAACGGGACCCCATAATGTAAAACTCGAAGTCATATAGATATATTGCTAGAGCCCTGGTACTGGACTTCTGCTTGCTGGAGGGTCCCTAAGTAAAGCGTCCCTGCTAAAAGGGCCCTGCTAAAGGGCCTCTAATGCAGGACTTATGCTAAAAGGTCTCTGCTACAGGTTTCTTCTTTGAGATCTTTGCTCAAGGATTTATGCTACAGAATCCCTGCTACAGGGTCTCCGCTACAGGGTTCCTGCTACAGGACCCTCTCTCACAGGGTCCCTGCTTCAGGGTCACAGGGTCCCGCCAGAAGACGCCAAATTGGGTTCTTGCAACACCACCTCGGTCCAGAGCCCAAGAAATGGACTATTGTAGTAAAAAAATGACAGCCCTAGTCTCATGATATTCATAAGTGAGTTATGCAGAAACTCGAATGTCTGCTACAATATTTCTCCTTCAGGATCCCTGCTACAGGAATTCTGCTACAGGATCTGTGATACAGGATCTGTGATACAGGATCTGTGATACAGGATCTGTGATACAGGATCTGTGATACAGGATCTTTGTCCTACAAGGTCTCTACTACAAGATCTCTGATTCAGAATTTGTGCTACAGGATCTCTCATTCAGAATTTGTGCTACTAGTCCTCTCATTCAGAATCTGTGCTGCATGATCTCTGCTACAAAACCCTCCTCCCTCTGCCCACGGCAGCCACACCGACCTCTGCGCTGGACGAGGATCCGCAGCATGGGTTTTGGCCGTGGTGAGGGCCCGCGCGTAGTTGTCGTCGTTGTTGATCGGCAGCAGGTCGCCCTCGGGGGTCCGTTGTAGCAGACGACAAACTGCGACTCCTCCAGGCAGTGGAGCCCGCCCACCAGCTTCTCGAAGTCCTGATACTTTGTGGCATGGCGGCGAGGTATGGAAAACCGCCGGAACTCGGCACAGAACTGGAAGGGAAACGGAAAAAAGTATGAACCAGTGTGCACGGTCAATTAAATACAGAAGGGGATTAGAGAGGGAGGGTGGGGGTGGGGGGGGGGCACATTCATGATAATCCCGATGGGTTTTCATGGTTGGTGGTCGAAGCAGGCGCTGGAAGATTCAGAACGACAGACGGATTTGACGTGGACCAATCGCACGCTGAAAAATTGCAATGAACATATGGGTAAACCAGAACGTAATACACCAACAAATACCATTGACACTGATGCTGAACACAGACCAATGCCAAGCACAATCAGATGTTATTACTGTTTACAATATACCTTTGGATATACAGATGTGTGCCCAGCAAGATCCGGTGTCAAAATGCGATACTTCGAGGGAACCATTTAGAATTTAAAACAATTCGTTTGATGAGCAGGGTGGAACAATTTAGAACACTCTAGAAGCTACATGGGACCATGGGATAAAGATAGAGACCTTGGTGTGGACAAACCGGAAGACAGTGAGACAGTTGTATGTATAGGTACATATCAGTTGCACAAGGCAAAGCACCCAGCAATGTGCCAACGATTCAGGTTACAACAAAGTTTCTCTCGCACGCTATGACCTTCCAGGATAATTTCCAAGCAGGTACAAATATTGGTTCCCTATTATAGGACGCTCCAAGGCGTCCGTCCGTCCGTCCGTAATTGCTCGCCGTAGAGCTGTCGGCGCCACGTGTCGTCTGCTCGTGGTCGTCTGCCCGCGGTCATCACTAAAACACGGATTCCATCGGGTCGGTGTAAATGAAAAGAGATTCGTGCGCCGCGTCCCGGTCTCGGCAATTTACAACGATTATCGCGGGCCACTTTAGAGGCCATTACACCGCCAATCACCCCCACAGGTCCGTCATAAACGCCGGCCGGCCAGCCAGCTCCGCCAGGGACCCAGCCAGTCTCAGTCACAGACCCGACAACTGGATGGGTTGTCAATATCGGGCAATCATCATCATCAACAAGAGGCAATCCATCACCGGGCGGGGGGTGGCGGGGGGCGCGGAGGGGAAAGGGGGGTTGTTTCAATTAATGTCAGGTCTTATTATGGTAGGACAATCACTGATGATGTGTTGTAGTGTCTTGTCGCTGTGTTATATTATGCTGGGGCCGGCTTCAGTAAAGCAACATGTGGTCACCCCGTTACATATTTTTATGTGGGGGGGGGGGGAGGAGGGGGGGGGGGAGGCGGAGACTTGGGGGCGTGGGCGGGGAGGGGTGGGGGGGGGGGGGCACCTGGTCCAGACCAGGTGATTTCTGATACAATAGGTAATAACATCATAACTTGGGTACACGCCTTGTAAATTGGTCCGAGGCTGGAAAAAATTACTTATAAAAGTTAATAAGACTTATATGAAATGAAGCAGGACCTTGTGGGTCAGGGTGGGGTACGAGCAATGCTAAGGTGCTACCTTTGGCGGCAGCTTACGGTGGACCACTGCTTGCCTGTTAGCGATAACCGTATTTGGAAGACCCCAAGAACGATGGGTTAACCAAATACAATACATAACATAATAACAAATTTACTCCTTTATTCTCGTCCATGGTCGGGTTCAGACAATACAGTATATATGGCAAGGAATCCCAAGTGGAGTAGAAATATTTACACCGTTGTTATATCGGATCAACATATGAAGTGTAAACTGGAGCAAAAGTGTGTGGGGGTTAGGAGGGGGTGGGGGGCGCTGCCTTTTAAGTCCGTGGCGGTTAGGAGGGGGTGGGGGGCGCTGCCTTTTTACTTCTTATTTTCTGACGAACATGTGCCTCATGTGCTCCTTATGGATCTGCCACCGCCTAAATAACCAACAGGTAGAAATAATCCGGACGCAAAGTGACTGGAACCGCAACGGTTTTGATGAAGGAAAGCAGTAGAGCATAGATTTACGGGTTTGTCTTTCTTGAGATGATGCAATCCGACGACATGTTGACAGTTAATCTCATACACACACAACCCCGAAAATATGCGTTGCCTTTTGCGCACGTGACGATATCCTCGTGACCGGACACAAAGTTTCGAGGAACGCGACGGTCAGTGTCACTCCTCGTTTTCTTAATTCATTGTTACTTAGCAAACCGGAACCGCTGGTATCAATCGCTGCGCCTAAGAAGTGAGCCCAAGCGACCGACCAGCTATTTATTACCAATACAAAAGTGTCACTTTACGTAGTAGAATGTCGGAGGCCATACACATGGTAATTACCCCTTGCAACAGGGAAAACGTGATCGCTCATTGTGTTGTATGTGGTCCCCCCCACCCCCGCCATGACATCACCAGGGTTACCAGGCATTACCCTCTCCTCGCCGCCAGATACAGATAAGCCCGGAACGGTCGCACTAGCGGCCAAGCCTACGCCCAATCTGCGCAGTGTAACCTCTGACAAGCATCACTCATAGTACCAACTCCCCACGGGAGGGCATCTTCCACCCTCCACCAACACGACTAGATAGATCTCTAGCGTGATGCTTCAGTTCAGAAACCGCACCCAGATTCCTGCCAAGCAATCCTCGGCATGTTGCCAATGGGTTCTGCCTCTCAGAGAATACATTCGGAGAGAGTAGGGTGGGGGTGCGGGGCGGGGTGGGGGTGGGAAAAAGAGCGCAGTAAGACAAAGAGGGGGCTGAATGGGGGGGGGGTGATGGGGAGAAGAGAGCAGAGAGACAGAGAGAGGGCTGAATGGGGAGGGGGGGGGGGGTGAGGGGGAGAAGAGAGCAGAGCGACAGGGAGGGGGAAAGGAGACAAAAGATGGCGAAAGAGGAAGGTGAAGTCAGTTACAGGTTACAGTGAGGCAGATAGATACAGGCAGAGGGCAAGACCCTGGCGGGATGAGGCTGGAAGAGATAGAGTAGGAGCCTGCCAGCTAGCGAGCTATCTTGGCGTCTGAGTGACTACGACTCCATCGGGCCGCCTCACTGACACAGTTAGCAGGACCGACATACACACAGAGTCTGCCAGGTTTACTCGTCCCGGGCAAGGATCCTACACATCCTTACAACGGCGAGGAACAGCCCCATGTGAAGCAGGGGGAACCTGTTGTCGTAAATACCGCACCATACCCATCTCAGCATGCGTGGTCGTGATACTGGCGGGGGGGGGGGGGGGGGGGAGGGGGAGGAGAGGTGCGGTGGGGGGGGGGGAGAGGAGCTGCGATTATGACGGAGGGAGGGGGGGTGGGCGGCGAGAGGTACGATGGGGGCGGGTCCACTCCCGCGATCTTTTTGTCCGATCTATATAATTGCAAGCAAAGATTTAGGATACCGGTACATTCCTATTTTTTTCTCTAGCAAAACAGTGACTACCACAATTATTCTGTACCTAGATACCTTTACCCAATTGATTGATCTTTAATACCACCAGCATTGGTAGAGAGAAGATGGATGCTTGACCGAGAAATTGTTGCAGAATTTGAAGGAATGAGTTATCATGGAATTCACCATGGGTAAATCTGACGAGAAATCGCAAAAATTAATTGTTTATTACTTAGCACTTACACAAACAGTTTTGAAAGTGGGATTTTGCCAATAAGTAATAGGCTTTATCCATTACATACATAGTGACCAGGTGGACTGGTTGAAACCCCCAAAATATGGCTTGCTTAGATATTTATTCTTGTTACGACATCAAACATGCTGTGCCTCATGGGATGGTACATTTATGACCAGTTACTTGCTACTTGCCCAACAATATAGGACCCACACCTTTATCCCGACAAACATCAGAAACATATACTTGCTCAATATGTACCATAGCCAAGTATGGTATGAGTAATCTTGTCCAACATTATTGCATGAACAAAATTATACAGAAATACACATACATATCTTTTGATGTTTCACCCCAAATGTCATTGTTATGCTAGAGGTTGACATCCTAAATCTGTATCTGACCCATATACTCCACACTTTCTGGGTCCATATCTGACCTATGATCCCTATTAGATAGGTCCATAGAGTATATAAAGAAGCTTTTCAACACATTGTTCCAGTTGTTCTACATCACACTTTCAATTTAAAAAACTGGCCTAAACATTCATTAACCATTCATCCCTCTTTTATACCTTAAAATGTTAAATTAAAAAAATAATAAAAATTATATCATTGTACAGTGTTTTCCTGCATATTACATTCTTCTAATTATGAAGAATAATATTCCCTTGATAACACTACTTACAAGAAAAGGAAACCTGGTAGCTATCCATACTGAGCAGCTAGTAGGCAGGGTAATAGCCAGAATCAGATAAAATTCACACAAAAACTGGTCAGTGGATATAAACAACATACCGATCAGGTTGTAGCATTTTGAGCTCACAATTTATAATTCAGTAAACAGCAACAGTTGTCATTGTCATACAATTGTAAGCGCTATGATTTTCTTCTAGACGCCATGAGCAAAAGGCCCTTTTTGGGGACAGGTAAGCAGCAGCTGAATACCAGCCTGGTGAAAAAAAAACGGTCACCCATCTGGCAGGCAGACAGGTCTCTGGTTACCGTAATACACTGCTAGTGGAGAAGATCCAGGTTATTAGCCTGAGACCCGTCTGCCTGTCAGATGCACAGGCATTTTCTATTTTGATGGGCAGGCTGGCACTCGATGCTGTTTACCCGCCCCAAAACAGGTCTTTGGTCACAAGGTCCAGAACAAAAATCTAATCTTACAATTTTAGATGACAACAAGAGAATGGCTGCTCTTAATTGAATTGGAAATTACAAGCTCAAAATATGATAACCTGATTGGCTGGTGCCATGTTAGCCCTGATACATGGCTGCTCATATGCGCTGGTACCCTTCACCCCACATGAGGCCAGAAATTGGTGGGGAACTCTGTGCATCATGTAGCTTTTTGCCCTTATCAATAAATTGCCTACTATCCAAAGTGTTAAAAAGTAATTCCACAAGTGTTTTAACTTTTCTTTCACGGTCTTATATTTGCTGTGCGCATTAAAAAAATGCCATGACTGCAATAAACACACATTTTACCCGACAACTGCTCAGCCATTTTTACAGATTTTCTGTTGCGAGATTATTAAAGTGGCGGAGCAAGTCTGGGTAACCTTTGTGCTATTTTGTGCATGTATAAAAACCCAACATTGAATATGAGGCAACAAAACAAAAGTTTAATCTGGGCTCGCGTTAGCATTCGCCAATAGCTATTTGGCGAGAAAATTCGGGATTTGGCGATAAGAACTTCCTGGACACTCGCCAAAATGCAGAATATAAAATAAGTGTTTAACCCCATTTATCAACTGTTCCTCTGGCTATCAAGGCATAGATGTGCCTGGAAAACACATTACATGGTAGATCTACTACATTCATCTCCAGTTATGAGATTTATAACCAATATATTTGGCTAATGTTTTTCCACAGAATTAGCCAAATTGGCTAATGAAAAAAATATCCTAGCGCGAGCCCAGCAACCCACAGGTAACAGTCGACCGAAGAAGTGGCAGAGTTTATAACTCATTGTTTACAACTCATTGTTTATAAAGGTGGTTGACGCGTTACGTGGTCAGTACAGCTGTGTTGCATTTGAAGCGAGGGAGTGGATTGAGGGGTCCATTGTCATCATTCGCAGGGTACCTAATTTTGACTGGACTCCTAGAGGGGCTGCGCATGGTTCGGTAATTGGCAGTCAATGGTGTAACTTGATGCAGTTGCTGCCTTAGACTAAATGGACCAGATAAAAAAGATATGGAACTACAGATAAGAGTGCTGTTTTCTATCTCCAGCAAATTATCGCTCAAGGGTCAAGGAAGTCTTCAATTTATATGAAACCATTTTGCCAAACTGACTGTTTGATGCAAAACGAAGTGAAGTGAATTTACACAAAACTGTAAAATTACCCAAAAAGACATAAACTTCTATATACAAGTAGTCTATGAAACTAATTAATTTATTTACTGACAGTTCAATTGCAGTTAGAAAATGCAACGAACAATGTGATTATACTGGCACATTGGCAGTCATGCCCATGCTACTCTTTAAATAGATCTAAGGCAAAGTGGGCTAATCTCAATCTTTGGGTAACCTCAACCCCCACATGCTATTTTCGTTAATGACATAACCAATCAAATTTTTTTAGCCGAATTTATTTTTCTATCACAATCTTAGGGATACCCCTGATAACTAGACACAGAGACGCTGGATAACAGACATGTACTTTTTTTATCAAATTTGAATTAAATAATTCCTGCAACCCAATGTTAAGGTTGAACAGGTGCTTAAACAGTTTATCTCAAAAGTTAAGACACATGAGTTTCAAAAACAAGCAGTGTGCCTTATTAGCACAGAGTATCTGGGCTCGCGTTAGCATTCGCCAATAGCCATTTGGCGAGAAAATTTGAGATTTGGCGATAAGAACTTCCTGGACACTCGCCAAAATGGCGAATATAAAATTTCAACTACAAACACATTTTTATTTATGTTTTTTTCAACAAATGGAACCAGAAAATCCTCAAACTAATATTGGCTAATGTTTTTCCACAGAATTAGCCAAATTGGCTAATGAAAAAAATATCCTAGCGCGAGCCCAGTTAATACTTGTAGAATTACTTTTGATCACTTTTGATGGTAGGCAATTTACTGATAAGGGCGAATAGCTACATGATGCACAGACACCCGGACCAATACCTGGTCTCATATGGGTTGAACTCCATGACTCTTTCATGCATTGGGTACCCGTGGGTATGAGTATCATGTAGCAGGGCTAGGGCCATGTTGTTTGTGTACACTGAATACTCTATCTTTACCAGCAAAAATTTTAGCTAGTAAAAAAAAAAAATTCTGGCTAGTACCCTGGGAAGAGCAATTTATATTATTTCAGATCTATAAGCAATTGTTTGATCAGGTGAAAGTTATAGCTGGGGATAGAGTTGTGGAATAGTAGTAGGCTACATGGGATAGATACAACATTCTCAGGGTTCAAATAAGAAATGCCTCAAAATGTCTTTAATTTTCCCATGAATCTTTTTCTAAGGCTTCCCTGACAATGTCAATGACTAAGTAAACACCAACATCTCTTCACAGACAGACTGCAATGTCATAAAAGAGACAATTTTATGAAGGATTTCCATAATCTGTGGGTAACATAAGCTAGATCTTTCCTCATTAGTGAGGGGCTCTGTTAAAAATTATATTCCAGAAATTACAGTATGTATTACTACTTTGTGGAGTGAAAGCACCAAACATCTTTTCCAAAAAGAAAACTACATGCAGGATTTCTGCATTGAGTAGGTAGAATACAATTCAAAAGCTATACCTATTATTATCCCAGTTATATAAGCTTTTATATGTAAAATATACAAATAAACATATATCACTTATTTACAGAGCCTAAATTATTTGATACTAAGTATAGCTAATAATCACTATATCTACTAGTCAATTCCTTTTTCATAGAATAATTTCATTGATTTCTCACTTTGACTAGGAATAAGCTCATATTAATGGCGTAAAGTTTAATCTAACTAGCCACCCTGCTCGCTCCGCATTCATACTAATAAGCGAAAGAAATAACAGTATGACTATTTTGTTTGTACAGAACACTCAAATTGCGGCTAAAGCACACTAATAAAGGAATATCATACCATTAAAACTAAGGCCCAAGCTCCTACATTGATTGAGTGAAAACAAGGGGTTGATTGAGTAAAAAAAGGAGTTGATTTAGTAAAAAAAAGGGGCTGTTTCCCGTCCGTTGTTCGTCATTTAACGTACCTTCAGTAGACAAAATTTGGTACTGATGGGAAGTTGTGGACGCGAGACAGTACAGGATTTGTTTGTTTTGATGACGGTTCAGGCGATAATACGTTAGGAAAAATATTACTATTGGCACCAAGCCAGGTAGCCCGCCGCAGACATGGTTACCATGCAGGATAAGCACCCGAAAGCGATATTATGCGTGGGATAAAGTGATAAGCACCCAGTGGTTGTGTTGACACATGCGACAGCTTTGATACATCTAAGAGCTACGGTTGGATATATAGGTTCAAGGCGGCTGCTGGTGCCAATGCGCTCTTGCATGCTGCAGCATAGTGGGACAGACAGCTTCATTTTATTAGTAGATACATATTTTAAAATGCAAGACAGAATCACTTGCCTTATACTTGATATGGAAACCATTAAATAGGGTTAAAGCCCCCACATGAAATATTTGCAAAATCACATAATATTATCTACAATTAGAGTAATTAACAAACAGATGAAAATTGTTATTCATCTATGTGATTCATTTATGACAAATCAAAACAGAGCAGAAATCATTTGCCTGAACTTTAGAAATTTGTTCTTATTTCAGTCATTGACCACACCCTGTTGAACAATATATAAC
Organism: Arenicola marina; assembly: GCA_964019135.1. NCBI lineage: Eukaryota > Metazoa > Annelida > Polychaeta > Arenicolidae > Arenicola > Arenicola marina. The sequence goes on along the minus strand of OZ025257.1, from coordinate 35,408,283 downwards.
AATACATTTTCCAGTTACACTGTTTCAACAATGTTAATGCTAGTGAAACATCAAAGTCGCTGCAATCTCTATGGTCAGCGACTGAGGCTGAGTCCAGTTTCAGGCTTGGGCCTGACAACCGGGCTGACTGGCCACGGCCGCAGTGCACTGACTGAGCCAGGCAGGCAGAGCGCACCGAGCAGGTGTCAACGCGCAAGCAGCCAAAACGGCCATCGCTGTGACACTTACTTTGCTTTTTATTTCCACGATTCCAGTGTCATATCTGACCCCGTATTTGGTATTCTTTGACATTTTAAGTATCCAATCTCACTATCCCTGATGTGACATTTGAACTTTATCCGTTGTGAGACGCCAGATTTGCCCAAAATTTCTTGTCAACTATTCCAAAACTTCCTTAGCTTCATCTCGTCCTAGAATTTGGGCAAAGCCTAGAATGACGTCACTGACCTAAATACCAAGCCTCGTCTTGGCTCCACTTCTGGTACACGGAATTCCCTCCATTTCCGCATGATGTTTTGACTGGCGCGCACACTTTTACGTTAGATTGTCGATTTTTCGTGTACTGTCGTGGTATGTGAGCATAGATTCCCGATCCCATATTGTTTCATATAGATAATTCTCTTACTGTTTGGCTTGTAGAATTTTCCCTGTTCAGTAGGCTTTCAATCTCCAGCGCCGTGTCTGTTCGTGACCCGGTGTCGGTGTCTGTGACTGTGTGGTCACACTCACAGACACAGTGTCAGTGACACTGGTCAGCTGGTAACCCCACAGGCAATAGCCGAGCGTGGGTGACCAACCTCTAGCCCTGTTGCATGCCCCTCCCTGGCTTATCCGCTCTGGGGAGCGGGCCGGAGTCTCCTTTAGGTGCGAGGTCAAGAGAGCCATGTGTCAAGGCTAACCAACCTCAACCTGCCTGACGCGGAGTTCCAAGTGGGAGTCATCACTCATCAGGTCATTCATTCCTTCTGAATGATTAATGTTGACAATGTCACTAAGTGGAACCTGTTACTTTTTGTCACCTGTGTAAATTCCTTTTAGGCATAATTTAGCTGTACAATATAATTATAAGTTTAAACCATGTCAACCTATCACTCAGGATATAAGTACTTAGCATTATACAGGTATAGCTGTACTTCCCATAAATAAGAAAACAAGTGCAAGCCCACTTTGACCACTACCACTGGACGTTTTTCTTAATTTCCCGTCACCTAGACATTTCTCCATCTCATCAATTAACGTTTAATCTGCAAGGAAGCCACTGTAGTTATCACCCAACAGTTTACTGACTAGACTCATCGGAGCTGACTACATTATATCTATGGAACTAATCAACATCAGGGGCAGATCTAGAGAGAGGGTTAGAGGGGTGGCAACCCCCCCCCCCCCCCTTGGGAACTTGATTATGCTTTGTAGAAGTCAGGCGTTTTAACAGTTAATTTGAAAGATACATTGTATAGATGCCACCCAGAAGCGGATCCAAGGGGAGGATTGTTTTAGGCGAGATTGGTGGATACCTGCAGTCATTTTCAGCCTAGAGCTGGGTGAATTTTTTTTTTACTTGTGACAGTTTATAAATTACAGGACAAGTTACACTTGGGCAGCCTTAATAAGCTGAGGCCTAGTTAACTTAAAGTCATCCCTATATATTTTACATACAGTACCTGTACCTTTTAACATGTTTACTGAATAAGTGTTATTTCACACAGTGACAACTATGCAGGATGTGGCCAAGACGTAATAGAGCCCTACGGCCTTGGATTGTGTCGCTGATCCTAGATGACAAGCCAAGAGAAACTAATCTGCCAGGCCAGGTGTTGCAAGTTTTACGTGTAAGTTAATGACTGTATCAGTTGAACTAAGCACTTAAAGAACTTAAACTTATAGTTAAATGTACTCCATGGAACCAAAGTTTCAAAATGTAATAAGAAGTATGACCTCAAGGTTTTGGTCAATTTTTATTTACGACGAAGTTGGTAACCATATACCTGTACCTATTTCTTATACAGCATTACTCTTCCTATAACAAAGCCCAATCTACAGATGAATAATATTTATGTATTAGTATTATATATATATAGCTTTTAAGTTATCAACACTCCATGATATTTTTTAATTATAGCCTTAATAATTTACTGGTCCGCCTCATTATATTTAAAATGATCAAAACAATTTTATAAACATCCTGTGACCCAGGTAGACATGAAATGGAGAACAAAGCCTGTTTATATCACTGAATGCGTTTTTCTTACTACTAGCATGTGGAAGGACCAGGTGCAGGTGGCAGTGTTATGAAGGAAGTCACGGATGGTGATGTTTGTCTGAATGCTGTCTTTACTGACAGTGCTCTCAAGGAATTCTCACAACAGTAAGTAGTCTGTGCATGCGTCTGAGAACTGATTCAATTTTGCAAACCATTGTGTATTGCTTATGCAGTTTTTGGCCCCTAATACGCACCACACAGTTTTGGTCATGCATTACCTCCCTAAAGTTTGCACTTTTAATTTGCAGTGCATGTACACACCATATTTGTCCATGTGTGAAGACCTCTGTAGTAACATTCGCTTGTACTCATGATCTTAGGTGTTACTCATGATCATAGGAGCTTACTCATGATCATAGGAGCTTACTCATGATCTTAGGAGCTTACTCATGATCTTAGGAGCTTACTCATGATCTTAGACTCTATGTGGGGGAAATAACGATTCTATACATTTTCTCGCCAAATAAAATGTGATATGTACTCAATAAATGCCATATCTTTGTAACCAATAACAATATCCTTTTATTTTGGTCTGTTTAAAGTGCTCAGGATCTGAAGGAGGCACAAGTACACGTATATATATGATCACCCTCTGTTGGTACAACAATTATGGCTACCATAATTTTGCCTTTTACCAGGGTATATATGACAAAGTTCAATGTGGTTTGTTGATGCAGCTTAGTTCAGCTATTACTTACTGTTTTTATGGTTGTAGGAGTCAGGATTGTACGCCGCTAAATTGGGACCGATCCAAGCTGATTGTCAAGCATTACTACATCCAACACGTGGCTTTCACTGACGAGGTAACACTTCATTCGTACTGCATTTCATAAATTACCTGTCGATGTCCGCACGCGTTGTGAAATATAATGTATGGATGCCTCGCTTTCAGAAACAATGCCAGTTTGTTCTGATGGTGGAGGACTTCTCACTCTGGGTACTTGAGGATGGCTTTAGACCCAAGACCCAACCGACGTATTGGTGAGTGCCTGAGAGCTTATATCACTGATTAAATGAGACCCAGTGTATCACTAAGTGTCTCAGACCGTACGTATTGGTGAGTGCCTGAGAGCCATGCAGTGTATCAGTAAGTGCGTGAGAGCTTATATCAGTGAGTGCTTGAGATCCAATTTATCACTTAGTTTCTGAGAGCTTATATCAGTGAGTGCCTGAGGGCCAATGTATCACTAAGTGTCTGAGAGCTTATATCAGTGAGTACCTGAGAACCTGAGAGCCAACGTATCATTAAGTGCATTACAGCTTACATCTCAGTGACTACTTAGAGATCCAATGTATCACTTAGTATCTGAGCCAGTGTATCACTTAGTGTCTAAAGCCAGTAACTTAGTGACTGCGAGCTTATATATCAGTGAGTACCTAAGACCCTACGTATGGCTGAATGCCTGAGTGAATGCCGGATGCTATCGGATTGGTTACATACACTTTGGTAAAAGCCCTGAGAACAATATGGAACTGTACATGTATAGCTAAAATGTATAAATATATAAATATGAAAACCTTGTCGGGGAACTCAGCACGGGGCAAGCCCCTCCTTCCAAGCGGTATGGCTGCAGTTTGTTGTTACTTGAGCTTTCTATGAGTCGGCACGAAATATAAGGTGAAGGAAACTGCTCTCAATGCTTGTAGAAGAGAATGTTAATATTATTTCTGTTTGTTGCAGCATGGATATTCCTTCTGTGAATTTGAAGTCTAAACGACTATGGATCGCGTGGGGGTAAGGGATCTTTATAAGTGTATGAAAAAACGACTAAAAGTACGATGTAAATGTCTCTCTTGGGGATATTAATTTCCGATAATGTCCATGCAGTGTATGCGTCTAAGATCTATGGGATGCGTGTGGGTGGGTGAGGGCATTGGTTTGTGTAGTTGAACTAATTGTTTGTGAAACTTATGTAATATAAGTATGCATCACTTTGCATTCGTTCAGTAACCGTTAGCACTGCCAGGCCAGCCCACGTGGCCGGTGCGGCACTGCCAGGCCAGCCCTAGTGGCCGGTGCGGCACTGCCAGGCCAGCCCACGTGGCCGGTGCGGCACTGCCAGGCCAGCCCACGTGGCCGGTGCGGCACTGCCAGGCCAGCCCTAGCGGCCGGTGCGGCACTGCCAGGCCAGCCCACGTGGCCGGTGCGGCACTGCCAGGCCAGCCCACGTGGCCGGTGCGGCACTGCCAGGCCAGCCCTAGCGGCCGGTGCGGCACTACCAGGCCAGCCCTAGTGGCCGGTGCGGCACTGCCAGGCCAGCCCACGTGGCCGGTGCGGCACTGCCAGGCCAGCCCTAGTGGCCGGTGCGACACTGCCAGGCCAGCCCTAGCGGCCGGCGCGGCACTGCCAGGCCAGCCCTAGTGGCCGGTGCGGCACTGCCAGGCCAGCCCTAGTGGCCGGTGCGGCACTGCCAGGCCAGCCCTAGTGGCCGGTGCGGCACTGCCAGGCCAGCCCTAGTGGCCGGTGCGGCACTGCCAGGCCAGCCCTAGCGGCCGGTGCGGCACTGCCAGGCCAACCCAAGTGGCCGGTGCGGTACTGCCAGGCCAGCCCACGTGGCCGGTGCGGCACTGCCAGGGCAGCCCAAGTGGCCGGTGCGGCACTGTCAGGCCAGCCCTAGCGGCCGGTGCGGCACTGCCAGGCCAGCCCACGTGGCCGGTGCGGCACTGCCAGGCCAGCCCTAGTGGCCGGTGCGGCACTGCCAGGCCAGCCCTAGCGGCCGGTGCGGCACTGCCAGGCCAGCCCTAGTGGCCGGTGCGGCACTGCCAGGCCAGCCCACGTGGCCGGTGCGGCACTGTCAGGCCAGCCCTAGCGGCCGGTGGGGCACTGCCAGGCCAGCCCACGTGGCCGGTGCGGCACTGCCAGGCCAGCCCTAGTGGCCGGTGCGGCACTGCCAGGCCAGCCCTAGCGGCCGGTGCGGCACTGCCAGGCCAGCCCTAGCGGCCGGTGCGGCACTGCCAGGCCAGCCCTAGTGGCCGGTGCGGCACTGCCAGGCCAGCCCTAGTGGCCGGTGCGGCACTGCCAGGCCAGCCCTAGCGGCCGGTGCGGCACTGCCAGGCCAGCCCTAGCGGCCGGTGCGGCACTGCCAGGCCAGCCCTAGCGGCCGGTGCGGCACTGCCAGGCCAGCCCTAGTGGCCGGTGCGGCACTGCCAGGCCAGCCCTAGCGGCCGGTGCGGCACTGCCAGGCCAGCCCTAGTGGCCGGTGCGGCACTGCCAGGCCAGCCCTAGTGGCCGGTGCGGCACTGCCAGGCCAGACCCAGCGGCCGGTGCGGCACTGCCAGGCCAACCCTAGTGGCCGGTGCGGCACTGCCAGGCCAGCCCAAGTGGCCGGTGCGGTACTGCCAGGCCAGCCCTAGTGGCCGGTGCGGCACTGCCAGGCCAGCCCAAGTGGCCGGTGCGGCACTGCCAGGCCAGCCCTAGCGGCCGGTGCGGCACTGCCAGGCCAGCCCTAGTGGCCGGTGCGGCACTACCAGGCCAGCCCTAGTGGCCGGTGCGGCACTGCCAGGCCAGCCCTAGTGGCCGGTGCGGCACTGCCAGGCCAACCCTAGTGGCCGGTGCGGCACTGCCAGGCCAGCCCTAGTGGCCGGTGCGGCACTGCCAGGCCAGCCCTAGCGGCCGGTGCGGCACTGCCAGACCAGCCCTAGTGGCCGGTGCGGCACTGCCAGGCCAGCCCTAGTGGCCGGTGCGGCACTGCCAGGCCAGCCCTAGTTCCTGGTCTCAGGAAGTAACAATTACACCTGGTTTCTCCTGCATTGTGTCTGTTGCAGAGAAGACCAGGAAGAGAAGCTGGCGAGTGACTCCTCCGCCAACGTATCTCTCTCCCTGCTCCTCAACCAGCTCTCCCAGACCGAGTCCCAGACGCGCGACTCCAGCGATCCTGGCGGAGGGACTGCCTCCTATTCAACTCAACCAGTCCCAGAGCGCCACCTGGTGGCGAATGCATCCAGCGGAGGAACGCCCAGAGCGCCCTCCGGCGGACAAATCAAGAAGCAGGACCTGGCCCGTATGGAGAGGCCGAGGACACCGGGTTGTGCTCCGGACTGCGATCCTGAATCACCTCCCTTCTCGACGCCGCCAGAATCACCAGATGCGGGAGGGGGCCGCGGAGAGCGTCATCATGGCAACCGCTCTAGAAGAGGTACTGGCTCTCTTGGTGTCTACCAGTATTTGATGCCTTCTACAGACAGACCCCGAGTTCTGACTATGAGTCCTGCGTCTGCGGAATTGAACTATATACTCTGTGGTTTTACAAACTAATATCATGGCGAGAATTAGCACTTGTCAATTCGACCCTTCCTAAAAAATCAAATTTTAGTGTAGTAGACAAATTTCACCTTGTATCAGAAAGGGTGCTATCACAATCTTTGCCCCCCCCCCCCCGCCTCATGTGGAAACAATATTTTAGAACTTGGAAGAAGTAGGGAAGAATAGGAAGAAAATGTTCCACTGACCAGTAAGTTATTTAGATATGACAATGTCATATTGAATGCATGAAACTATATGGGAGACATGATTGGCTATAGGGCAGATGGGAGGTTAGTGATACCGGTCTCTGATCAGGGGAGAATCATATGATTTTACCCTTCACATTGTCTGCAAACCCTGATCAATCATTGCGCAAGGTCATAACCCTAGTATTATCCCCTGGTATCATCACCTTGGGCGGTACTCTTGTCCCAAGTGCATTTTCCTCTCATCTCACCAGCAGAGCTGGCCTATCTCTGCCAATGCCTTTGGTGAAATGTCCTCTTTGTGTGCTTTGCATTTCTGAATGTTCTACCTCTAGTTAAGTAGCTTTGCGTAGCGCGAAGTATGGTTTATGAATACTGGTCCAGATCACAGTTAGATAGATAGATATATATTCTTATATTATAGTCACTTGCGAGAATACAGACATACAAACACAATACATCAATGCAAATATTATCTCGCCCAGTCCTTCTGGACTTATGTGACTTTAAATTAACCACGGTACTGGAACAGCCATCAGACGGCGCTAGTGTGTTAACATATAACGTGGAGTCAGATCCCAAGCCATATACGTTAGCGCTGCCTATTTCTTTATATATATGTATGTACCTAACGATTGCTATGGATTGTTTCGCCCGAAGCATCCCGGGGGTCCCCAGAGCACCCCATCCGCCGTGGCTCCCCTGGATCATGTCCCCGCACCCTGGCGTCTGGACTGATGGATGTTCAGGATCTCCTCATACCGGGAGACCAACAGAGGGCGCTGCATGCCTTGGAAGGTCAGAGGAAGGTCGCAACGGATCTATTTGTCGGTCCGGTTGCCGACTAGCATGTATCAGGGAATGATTTCTGTTGCGTTTTTGCGCGCTTTGTGGATTCATAGCTGCAGTAAAGTGCCGAAATCAGCTGAATAATATCGCTAAGAAGATAATAACACTTCATGTATGAAGCATCAGTGTGCTGCCCCCCCCCCCCCACAAAAGAAAAAGAAATGCGGCCAACCCTTTTATGTTAAAATTCGCCAATAAAGTCCACTATTTTTTCAGTACACCTAATCCCTCTACATGCATTATGTGGATATATGCTGGTGTTAGGTGATGTGGTTTAGAGTTTATGGACGGCTATGCTTGGTAATCTGTATCACTCCTATGATACTTTAGACCAGTTGTTGATGAGGTAAACACCAATTCACGGATTTATTGGTAAGATAGCGAAAACAATATCATTTGTTTTTTCAGAGTGGCAGCCCGGTTACATTGCTCCGACCAGCGCGCCGTCACATTCGGGTATGTCACCCATGGAAATGTCTTCCTTGGGTCCGGACTCGGCGGCTAAATCCCCTGAGGACACTCGTCACGGCGATACAGGCCACGTGACCGGTGTACATAGCGCCGGGACCGCTACTTCCAAGTCTCCGGGAGAGGAAGTGATTACCGTGGCCTCCTCCTCCTCTGTCGGTGCTAGCGCCAGCGGGCCGCGTAAGGACGCTGCCACCAGCCGGATTAGGAGTCCCAGGGAACGCTTGTCGTTGGCCGGCAGCGGTGGCCCCAGCGAAAGTCGCCATGGGGGGATTTTTCGCCTCAACCAGACCATCGAAACCGGCGAGAGGAGTCATGGCAAATGGGTCTACGCGCGCGCCATGCCCCCTAGTAACCGGGATATGCGGGGACGGATCACCCTACTCTCATCGGGCGTGACGTCATTGTCGTCTGGCAGCCTGGCGTCGTTGTCAAGGGACGGCGCCGAGGTCGCTGGGGGTCCGCCCCGCGAGAGTCGCGTCACTGAGACCGCAAGTGGTTGTCGTTGGATGTCGGATGAAAGCTGTGACGTCGTCACAGACAGTTCTCGTCCAGTTCTCGTCGACAGGTTTATCTTGCGTAGGCCGACGCTGGAGGCGGATACCGGCGATGGCGATTGGCCGAACTCAGGACCTCGCTCTACTGGGAATGACGCGGTTATAAAGCCGAACTCGGGGCGTTCTGTGGAGAAGCCGAACTCAGGGCGTTCTGTGGAGAAGCCGAACTCAGGGCGTTCTGAGGAGAAGCCAAACTCTAGTTGTTCAGTCGAAAAGCCGAACTCTGGGCGTTCTGATAAGCCGATCTCTAGCTTTTCTGAGAAGCCAAACTCGGTACCAGAGGCCGTACCGCCTCGCGGGAGTCCGAGGCGGTTCCGTGACACCGCGGTCCAAGTGAGTGATTCACTGGGCGGCGACCGTCACAAGCCGTCGCCGTCCAAGAACATGTCAGTTCAAGTGGGCGACTCTCTCGGGAAGGATGACGTCATGACCCCACCGTCACGTGATCTGGGTCGGGTCCCGGGAAGTGATGACTGGAAGGCGGCTGGACATCTGGAGGCGTGGACCTTTCAGACGCCGAGCCCAGAAGCCGAAAGAGAGCCACAGGGATCGGAATCCATACTAAAGCGCCGTCTATCGGACTTTTTCGAACCCAACCCGGGAGAGCTGCGTTCCGACCCCCTGGTGGCCAGTGATGCAGACACGCCGGGAGAATGTTTCTCCGCCAGCGATGTGACGGTTATTAGCAAGAATGCAACATCACGTGACGACCTCACCGACCAGCGCGACCACCAACCCGAATTCCTGCACTCCACGCAGGGAGATCACGTGACCTGTTCAGAGAATGCGATGGTGGATATTCCGCTTTCCCCCGTGATGCGTGTCGAGGATTCACCACCGCGGCGGGAAGCAGTTCCAGAACACGGTGACAGGTGCGATGGGGATCCGCGCATCCTGGTTCCTCAGTCACCCGGGACGCCGGGTGAGCGCCGCGGGACTAGCCCTCCCCACGTGGCTCCCTCTCCCGGGGCTGACGTCTCAGCGGCTTCGGGGGCTGATCGCGGGTCCCGGATGATCACTGCTGTCAATGAGACAGAAGATCAGCGACTTCTGGATCTGGCGGCTGTGGATCAGCGCGATGACGTCATCATCGAGGAGGAGGAGGAGGAGGGGGAGGGGCTGGTGACGAGAGTGCATATCTCTCGCCGGGAGCAGCATCGTGCCGAGTCCGCCAGACAGAAGAGCAAGGAGAATGAAGGCCGCGATGAAACATCCTTGCAACGTCATGTCAAAGTCCATCCAAGGTCATCCAACTTGAAGGCCTCCAGGCCGGCGAACAAGTCCGCTGAACGGCTGAACGACCTTATCTTCTCCTTCGGATCCCGAGGAGGTCGACACGTTCCGGAGCACGAACCTGGATGTGAGGTGCTGTACTGGAGAGCCAAGGAGGGGGGGAAGGGGAAAGGCAAGGGGAAAGGGAAGCGAACCATGTTGTACCAAAGCGCCATGTACTGTGGAGAGTCAATCGTAGAGGAGGACTCCAAACATGTGGAAGAGAGTCCGAAACGGCCTCCATCTGACGGTGGGTCAGATACGGGTCCCAGTGTCCCGAAAAGCGATCCCAGGAGGCCAGGCCCCAACCTGGAGATCCAGGAGATGAATCTGGAGACGAGCTTTAGCGACGACGCTGAGATGGTCGCGACGGTGGCCGAAGTGACGTCCCGACGCTCGGGGTCGGTGAAAAGAAAACTGGACGCCGATGACGACGCGGATGCGGACGCTAATGCGGACGCTAATGCGGACGCGGATGCGGACGCTAATGCGGACGCGGATGCGGACGCTAATGCGGACGCGGATGCGGATAAGTCTGTTGTTGATCCAGTCAGGGGGGAAGGAGGAGAGGTGAGGGATGAGGGGGAAGGTGAGCCACCAGCTGCCTGCACCATCTTGGAGTCGACAGGCGACGACAGGCGGCAATCACCCGAGGTGAGAAAGCCGGAATCTCGCAGCCCCGCGACAGACACAATGAGCGATAATAGGAAAAGTTCGACCACGTGCGACGCGCCGGATGTGCCGGAGTGGACTGATGATCACCGGGTGGCGATGCTCCCGCCCCCCCGGGTCCTCACCCCGGCCCTGGTGAGTCTGCCCACACCAGTCAACTCCTTGCCGTCCTATCAGCCACAAAGACCGCGCATATCTCCGCAGAACTGGTCTCGACTTTCCGCAAGTGACGACTGCTCCAGATTGACCTTGAACGAAGCCGACACCATCGCAAGTATTGAGGTAGGCCCCATATTTAGTTATCTATTACAGCTATCGGTTACAGTACCTTGCCAGAAAGAAAAGCTTCCTTGTCATCACTTAAGGGTCATTCAATTATTTTAGCTTAACGCGCTGAATAGCCATTGATGTCGTTATGTTATACTCCACTATACACTCGGTCAGAAATCAGTTGATTGTCTACCGGAGATTATGCGTGAAAGGGATCAGATTCTCAACAAATGAAAACTGTAAATCCCCGATAATACATAGTTTACATGTGAACATAGCGAACTCCCGCTGGTTATTCTATCAGTATCCGGTAAGAGTGGGTGTACATCTCCCTAGTGTATTGGTTAACGCACTGGTTCACTGAATAGGTGCTGAGTTCGAATACGGGTCTGGGCACCTAATCTGGGGCATCTTTCGTCCATTCATCCGTCAGCGTCCAGGTGGGTAGCTTAGACTGGGACCAGTTCAGCCCTTGTGTGTTCAAAAGCGACCTAGGAACCAATGCATTCATTTGTATCATGGTGTGCAATAACGTGTTACCATTCTTCATTCGTCCAGGCGGTCAGGTAGGCCGTTATGACCCATAAGCAAGAGGGGCGCGTTATGAAGTTCGCGGAGTTTACCGGTGGGCGCGCTTCATTCTTCGTTGTATATGTAATAGCCTTTTTTAATGATAGTTTTGTTTTGGATTTGCAGGCGTTGTTCCGTTGTGAACTACCCCGACATTCCCTGAAGCTGGCCCACGCGACCTTACCAGGAACTCTCCAGGACAAGTTTCTCTCCTACTTCTCGCGTCCGGCTTTTAAATGACACACCCTGGGACATTCCCCAATACAGTCGCGGTGCTATGAAACTTGTTTGTTTAGTGTAGTTTGTTTGTTGTGAAATGCCAGACGAAGTGCATCTGATCATTTATTCCTTGGAGTAATTAACCACTGTGCCTGAGTAGACATCATCGGTCTTCATAACGACGATCTCAAGCCAACTCTGTAGACTGGTATTCTTTAACCTGCGATACGTACGCTAGTGGTACAGTAGATTGCGCCCTATATAGGTTGGTCTACAGTAGAATGTACGCTAAAAAGGGTTGGTCTACTGTAGAATTACGCTATATAGGTTTTGTTTTTTTGAGGAAATTAAATAAAATAATTGCTCGATCGCATATAGTCCTCTTTTTTTTATTTGCCAGGTTGATCGGGGATAGGGCGTGCGGGGAGTCTACTCTACCACCATCCCGTCTACCTCCTCGTCCCCCAGACCTGTCGCTCCTCGTTCGCCCCACCTCCTCCACCCCCTCGTCTCCCATATCTTTCACCCCCTTTCCACCACACCTTTCACCCCACCTCCACCACCCCTTTCACCCCACCTCCACCTCCTCCAACCCCTCGTCTACCACCACCTCCACCTCTCCCTCGTCGCCCGTTACCTGCGTTCCCTCGCCCACTGCTCCCTCCACCAACCCTTCGTCCACCCTGATCCCCTCGTCCCCCACTGCTCCCCCCACCATCCCTTCGTCCACCCCGATCCCCTCGTCCCCCACCCCTTCGTCCACCTCCAACCCTCGTCCCCCACCTCCTCGTCCACCTCCAGCCCCCGTCCACCGCCCCCTCGTCCCCCACCCCCTCGTCCATGTCTTTAGCGAGGATGTACTGTTTCATTGCAAACCGTACTCTATTATAGTTGTGGACACCACAACCATCCCTCCCCCGTAAGTCAGATTTTTGGAACTCACAGTGGACCGCTATGCACTCCCCCGTCCCCAGCCCTGGTCATGGGATTTTAGAACCTACTCAAAGGCCCCTCTTTTTCCTCCAATCCTCGAAATCCTCAGGGGAGCAAAGAACATTATAAATATGTCTTCTGGCATCTGTATTGTTGCGGGGAGACTACTCTACCACCATCCAACACCAATATCAGTGCTACCCAAGATATTACGCGAGGATATGTTTACAACCTGCACCTTCTCGATATCAAAGAACTACTTTCTTTGTTGAAGGAATCCGTGGAGCAAATTTCCTATATTACCGCGCCACGTGGCGTCAAGTTATAGCAGCAAATCGCCTGTTGGAATCCACATTTCCTCTACGTCATCGGGGTCATTATAATCAGTGGCGGAAGGTTTGTTTGTCGATATTTTGTGGGCTGATGAATTCGCAAGTAGAGCGTGGGGCCTTCAATCGTATCCTGGGCATGAATATGTGACAGATATGTGGCATCTTCATCACATTTTTGTGGAATCCAGAAATGGTTGTCACCACCCCCTGCTAGCGGACGACAGGCAGAGATCGGTACTCCATGGCCCTGCGGCCAGTGGGCCATGTTACAGGGCTAGCCGCACTACCATTATGTGCTGAAAACCCAACAGAGACACGGCATACGTTGAAAGTAGTCCCCGATAGTGGAGCCTATCGCGTCCTTCCCCGCAAGGCAGTGGGCATTGGTGGCATTCCACAGTCGTAGGTTTCGGTGCGCCTTGTACCAGCTTGGACGCTTTCATGTTGACCAACTCAAGTTGTGCCTGTGGGGCTCGGATCTTATCATGTCAAGACCCAAGCACACCATGGTACATCTCTGTGTGCCAGTGATAAACATGCTTGATATGTTGCTCGGTTACATGGCATTTGGCGCATCTTTGTGATAAGGAATGTGACCCGGCGGACATTTGGGTAGAGAAGCAAAACGGCCAAACGGCGCTATATATTCCATATTACGGCACGAACCCGCCAAGCAACGAGGCGGTTTAAACCCGCAACGTGTATAGACGTGGGGAAGGCCTACGATCTGTGACGTGTATAGACGTGGGGAAGGCCTTCGATCTGCCACGTGTATAGATGTGGGGAAGGCCTTCGATCTGTGACGTGTATAGACGCGGGGAAGGCCTTCGATCTGTGACGTGTATAGACGTGGGGAAGGCCTTCGATCTGTGACGTGTACTGACGTGCGGAAGGCCTTCGATCTGCCACGTGTATAGACGCGGGGAAGGCCTTCGATCAGCCACATGTATAGACGTGGGGGAGGCCTTCGATCTGCGACGTGTATAGACGTAGATAAAGCCTTCGATCTGTGACGCGTATAGACATGAAGCCTTCGATCTGCGACGTGCATAGACATGGGGAAGGCCTTCGATCTGTGACGTGTATAGACATGGGGAAGACCTTCGATCTGTGACGGGTATAGACATGGGGAAGGCCTTCAATCTGTGACGTGTATAGACGTGAGGAAGGCCTTCGATCTGTGACGGGTATTGACATGGGGAAGGCCTTCGATCTGCGACGTGCATAGACGTGAGGAAGGCCTTCAATCTGTGACGTGTATAGACGTGGGGAAGGCCTTCGATCTGTGACGTGTATAGACATGGGGGAGGCCTTCGATCTGCGACGTGTATAGACGTAGATAAAGCCTTCAATCTGTGACGCGTATAGACATGAGGCCTTCGATCTGCGACGTGTATAGACATGGGGAAGGCCTTCGATCTGTGACGTGTATAGACGTGGGGAAGGCCTTCAATCTGTGACGTGTATAGACGTGGGGTAGGCCTTCGATCTGCGACGTGTATAGACGTGAGGAAGGCCTTCAATCTGTGACGTGTATAGACGTGGGGGAGGCCTTCGATCTGCGACGTGTATAGACGTAGATAAAGCCTTCGATCTGCGACGTGCATAGACATGGGGAAGGCCTTCGATCTGTGACGTGTATAGACATGGGGAAGACCTTCGATCTGTGACGGGTATAGACGTGGGGAAGGCCTTCGATCTGTGACGTGTATAGACGTGGGGAAGGCCTTCGATCTGTGACGGGTATAGACGTGGGGAAGGCCTTCGATCTGTGACGTGTATAGACGTGGGGAAGGGCTTCGATCTGCGACGGGTATAGACGTGGGGAAGGCCTTCGATCTGTGACGGGTATAGACGTGGGGAAGGCCTTCGATCTGTGACGGGTATAGACGTGGGGAAGGCCTTCGATCTGTGACGTGTATAGACGTGGGGAAGGGCTTCGATCTGCGACGGGTATAGACGTGGGGAAGGCCTTCGATCTGTGAGGGGTATAGACGTGGGGAAGGCCTTCGATCTGTGACGTGTATAGACGTGAGGAAGGCCTTCGATCTGCGACGTGTGTAGACGTGGGGAAGGCCTTCGATCTGTGACGTGTATAGACGTGGGGAAGGCCTTTGATCTGTGACGTGTACTGACGTGGGGAAGACCTTCGATCTGTGACGTGTATAGACATGGGGAAGGCCTTCGATCTGTGATGTGTACTGACGTGGGGAAGGCCTTCGATCTGCGACGTGTATAGACGTGGGGAAGGCCTTCGATCTGTGACGGGTATAGACATGGGGAAGGCCTTCGATCTGCGACGTGTATAGACGTGGGGAAGGCCTTCGATCTGTGACGTGTATAGACGTGAGGAAGACCTTCGATCTGTGACGTGTATAGACATGGGGAAGGCTTTCGATCTGTGACGTGTATAGACGTGGGGAAGGCTTTCGATCTATGACGTGTACTGACGTGGGGAAGACCTTCGATCTGTGACGTGTATAGACATGGGGAAGGCCTTCGATCTGTGACGTGTATAGACAAGGGGGAGGCCTTCGATCTGCGACGTGTATAGACGTGGGGAAGGCCTTCGATCTGTGACGGGTATAGACATGGGGAAGGCCTTTGATCTGCGACGTGTATAGACGTAGATAAAGCCTTCGATCTGTGACGCGTTTAGACATGAGGCCTTCGATCTGCGACGTGTATAGACATGGGGAAGGCCTTCGATCTGTGACGGGTGTAGACGTGGGGAAGGCCTTCGATCTGTGACGTGTATAGACGTGGGGAAGGCCTTCGATCTGTGACGTGTATAGACGTGGGGAAGGCCTTCGATCTGCGACGTGTATAGACGTAGATAAAGCCTTCGATCTGTGACGCGTTTAGACATGAGGCCTTCGATCTGCGACGTGTATAGACATGGGGAAGGCCTTCGATCTGTGACGGGTGTAGACGTGGGGAAGGCCTTCGATCTGTGACGTGTATAGACGTGGGGAAGGCCTTCGATCTGTGACGGGTATAGACGTGGGGAAAGCCTTCGATCTGCAACGTGTATAGACGTGAGGAAGGCCTTCGATCTGCCACGTGTATACACGTGGGGAAGGCCTTCGATCTGTGACGTGTATAGACGTGAGGAAGACCTTCAATCTGTGACGTGTATAGACGTGGAGGAGGCCTTCGATGTGTGACGTGTATAGACGTAGATAAAGCCTTCGATCTGTGACGCGTATAAACATGAGGCCTTCGATCTGCGACGTGTATAGACATGGGGAAGGCCTTCGATCTGTGACGTGTATAGACGTGGGGAAGCCTTCGATCTGCGACGGGTATAGACGTGGGGAAGGCCTTCGATCTGCGACGTGTATAGACGTGAGGAAGGCCTTCGATCTGCCACGTGCATAGACGTGGGGAAGGCCTTCGATCTGTGACGTGAATAGACAAGGGGGAGGCCATCGATCTGTGACGTGTATAGACGTGGGAAAGGCCTTCGACCTGTGACGCGTATAGACATGGGGAAGGACTTCGATCTGTGACGTGTATAGACGTGGGAAAGGCCTTCGATCTGTGACGTGTATAGACAAGGGGGAGGCCTTCAATCTGTGACGTGTATAGACGTGGGGAAGGCCTTCGATCTGTGACGTGAATAGACAAGGGGGAGGCCATCGATCTGTGACGTGTATAGACGTGGGAAAGGCCTTCGACCTGTGACGCGTATAGACATGGGGAAGGACTTCGATCTGTGACGTGTATAGACGTGGGAAAGGCCTTCGATCTGTGACGTGTATAGACAAGGGGGAGGCCTTCAATCTGTGACGTGTATAGTCGTGGGGAAGGCCTTCGATCTGTGACGTGTATAGACGTGGGGAAGGCCTTCGATCTGTGACGTGTATAGTCGTGGGGAAGGCCTTCGATCTGTGACGTGTATAGACGTGTGGAAGGCCTTCGATATGTGACGTGTATTGACTTGGGAAAGGCCTTCGACCTGTGACGTGTATAGACATGGGGAAGGACTTCGATCTGTGACGTGTATTGACGTGGGGAAGGCCTTCGATCTGTGACGTGTATAGTCGTGGGGAAGGCCTTCGACCTGTGACGTGTATAGACATGGGAAAGGCCTTCGATCTGTGACGTGTATAGACAAGGGGGAGGCCTTCAATCTGTGACGTGTATAGACGTGGGAAAGGCCTTCGACCTGTGACGCGTATAGACATGGGAAAGGCCTTCGATCTGTGACGTGTATAGACGTGGGGAAGGCCTTCGATATGTGACGTGTATTGACTTGGGAAAGGCCTTCGATCTGTGACGTGTATAGACGTGGGGAAGGCCTTCGATCTGTGACGTGTATAGACGTGGGGAAGGCCTTCGATCTGTGACGTGTATAGACGTGGGAAAGGCCTTCGATCTGTGACGTGTATAGACGTGGGGAAGGCCTTCGATATGTGACGTGTATTGACTTGGGAAAGGCCTTCGATCTGTGACGTGTATAGACGTGGGGAAGGCCTTCGATCTGTGACGTGTATAGACGTGGGGAAGGCCTTCGATATGTGACGTGTATTGACTTGGGAAAGGCCTTCGACCTGCCACGTGTATTGACAAAGGTAAGGTCTTTGACCTGTCACGTTTATTGACGTGAAGAATGCCTTCTATCTAGGACGAGTATTGACGTGAGGAAGGCCTTCGATCTGTGACGTGTCTTGACGTGCGGAAGGCGCTTCATGCTGTAACAAAACTACTACAAGCAAGTAGGGATTCTATTTTAAATTGTCAAACATTAATTGAGGGGAAAAAGCACATTTTTTTTTAAGTGGTTTTGTTCTGTTTTTAAGCCGAAGAAGTATGTTTGATATGGTTTCCTTGTTTGCTGAATGTTCAAAACATTGTACAGGTGACTTTAACAAATATATTAGTTACTTACTTCAGTATCATTATAGAAAAGTGCTTACATGAAGTACGCTGTGCCTCGATCTGGGCAACTCAGGTTCGCCCTGACATGGAAGAACGTAGGACGCTGCAGCCACAAGTCAGTTAAGTTCATCTTCAGATTGCAAGCATGAAGTCGTTTCGCATATAAGGCGCGTAGGCCACTTCATATGGATTATGTGTCCTTATACAGACGATAATGGTCATTCAAATGTGCAAGGATACAATGGTTCAAATTATTGGATACTGAAAGGATATGATACGCAGCGATGTTGCCATGGCGTTTGAAACAAGTCACACCCAGTGCGTTGTTGATGGATAGGATATGCTTTGCAAACAAGTTTCGTGGGATTCACGAGAAAGAAAAATGATTTCTAGTCGGAAATGTCGGTATGTATTTTATATATGAATTACATATGATCTCAAATTCAGTTTCTAAAAATAAATTTTGTGATCTACGCTTGTTTTGAAGAGAAATATGTATCTGTTTTTGCTGGAGCTTTCCATCGGGCGTCAAGCTTCCAGTTCATCATCCATTATGGTTGTGACTTGTTTCTGAAAAGCTCACTTATTGCTCATGATTGGCATTGACTACGATTGTCCAGTCAATCGCAATTTTTCCGCTCGTTAAAATAGTACATTCTTGAAAATTAATGTACAGTTTATACAATACGATGATGTCATAACAGTAGTTTAAAGCTCGATAATACAAGCGTGGAAACACAGAAGATTAATATGAGCTAAAGTTGTGTTGGCGTGACACCAACTCTTTAAATCCATCGTTTTTCGCAGACGGACGGATGCCAACCAGACCCCTGGCCCAGGCCCAGCTGGCTGACGGTGGTCTAGCCGAACGTGTACAGGAGTGAGCGTAGAGAGGGTGTTAGGGCTGTTGGCGTACAGAGCGACATGCCGTGATATGCGGTGTGTACCTAGGAATACATGGTGGCAGTTACCTTTGGACACAGTGTATCCAGGTTTAGCTCCAGACAAAACTTGGCCCCGCGGCGCATTTGCCGACCGCCCTGAAGTGGCTTAGCAGTTGAAGTTAGCGGTGTCATCTGAGAAGGTTGGCGTGGGCGGTATGAATAGGCCACCATTTGATGAGTTGCCCAGATCGAAGCACAGCCCACTACATGTTAGCACTTTTCTATAATGATACTGAAGTAAGTAACTAATTTATTTGTTAAAGTCACCTGTACAATGTTTTGAACATTCAGCAAAAATGGAAACCATATCAAACGAAGTCCTTCGGCTTAAAAACAGAACAAACCACTTAAATAAATATGTGCGTTTTCCATTCAATTAATGTTTGACAATTTAATATAGAATCCCTACTTGCTTGTAGTAGTTTTGTTACAGCATGAAGCGCCCTCCGCCCGTCAGGACACGTCCCAGATCCAAGGCCTTCCTCACGTCAATACTCGTCCTAGATAGCAGGCCTTCTTCACGTCAATAAACGCGACAGGTCGAAGACCTTTCCTTTGTCAATACACGTGGCAGATTGAAGGCCTTTCCCAAGTCAATACACGTCACATATCGAAAGCCTTCCTTACGTCTATACACGTCGCAGATCGAAGGCCTTCCCCACGTCTATACACGGCACAGATTGAAGGCCTTCCCCACGTCTATATCTGGGGCATGTTTCATTCTTTCATCCTTCATCGTCTCGGGAGGTTCCTTGGCCCAATTTAGCCTGTATGTGCACAAAAGTGGCCTAAAACACCAACATTCCATTCCATTCCCACGTCTATACACATGGCTGATCGAAGGCCTTCCCCACGTCAGTACACCTCACCGATCGAAGGCCTTCCTCACGTCAATACACATGACAAATCAAAGGCCTTCCCTACGTCTATACACGTCACAGATCGAAGGCCTTGCCTACGTCTATATACGTGGCTGATCGAAGGTCTTCCCCACGTCTATACACTAGGCGGATCGAAGGCATTCCCCACGTCAATACACGTCATAGATCAAAGGCCTTCCCCACGTCCATACATGTGGCTGATCGAAGGCCTTCCCCGCGTCTATACACGTGGCAGATCGAAGGCCTTCCGCACGTCAATACATGTCACAGATCGAAGGCCTTCCCCACGTCTATACACGTCACGGATCGAAGGCCTTCCCCACGTCAATACACGTCACAGATCGAAGGCCTTCCCCACGTCAATACACGTCACAGATCAAAAGCCTTCACAGATAAGGCCTTCCCCATGTCTATACACGTCACAGATCGAAGGCCTTCCCCACGTCTATACACGTCACAGATCGAAAGCCTTCCCCATGTCTATACCCGTCACAGATCGAAGGTCTTCCTCACGTCTATACACGTCACAGATCGAAGGCCTTCCCCACGTCTATACACGTCGCAGATCGAAAGCCTTCCCCATGTCTATACACGTCACAGATCGAAGGTCTTCCTCACGTCTATACACGTCACAGATCGAAGGCCTTCCCCACGTCTATACACGTCACAGATCGAAAGCCTTCCCCATGTCTATACACGTCACAGATCGAAGGTCTTCCTCACGTCTATACACGTCACAGATCGAAGGCCTTCCCCACGTCTATACACGTCGCAGATCGAAGGCCTTCCCCACGTCTATACACGTCACAGATCGAAGGCCTTCCCCACGTCTATACCCGTCGCAGATCGAAGCCCTTCCCCACGTCTATACACGTCACAGATCGAAGGCCTTCCCCACGTCTATACCCGTCACAGATCGAAGGCCTTCCCCACGTCTATACACGTCACAGATCGAAGGCCTTCCCCACGTCTATACCCGTCACAGATCGAAGGTCTTCCCCATGTCTATACACGTCACAGATCGAAGGCCTTCCCCATTTCTATGCACGTCGCAGATCGAAGGCTTCATGTCTATACGCGTCACAGATCGAAGGCTTTATCTACGTCTATACACGTCGCCGATCGAAGGCCTCCCCCACGTCTGTACACGTCACAGATTGAAGGCCTTCCTCACGTCTATACACGTCGCAGATCGAAGGCCTTCCCCACGTCTATACACGTCACAAATTGAAGGCCTTCCCCACGTCTATACACGTCACAGATCGAAGGCTTTCCCCATGTCTATACACGTCGCAGATCGAAGGCCTCATGTCTATACGCGTCACAGATTGACGGCTTTATCTACGTCTATACACGTCGCAGATCGAAGGCCTCCCCCACGTCTATACAGGTCACAGATTGAAGGCCTTCCTCACGTCTATGCACGTCGCAGATCGAAGGCCTTCCCCATGTCTATACCCGTCACAGATCGAAGGCCTTCCTCACGTCTATACACGTCGCCGATCGAAGGCCTCCCCCACGTCTATGCACGTCACAGATTGAAGGCCTTCCCCATGTCTATACCCGTCACAGATCGAAGGCCTTCCCCACGTCTATACACGTCACAGATTGAAGGCCTTCCTCACGTCTATACACGTCGAAGATCGAAGGCCTCCCCCACGTCTATACACGTCACAGATTGAAGGCCTTCCCCACGTCTATACCCGTCGCAGATCGAAGGCCTTCCCCACGTCTATACACGTCACAGATCGAAGGCCTTCCCCATGTCTATACACGTCGCAGTTCGAAGGCCTCATGTCTATACGCGTCACAGATCGAAGGCTTTATCTACGTCTATACACGTCGCAGATCAAAGGCCTCCTCCACGTCTATACACGTCAGAGATTGAAGGCCTTCCCCACGTCTATACACGTCACAGATCGAAGGCCTTCCCCACGTCTATACACGTGGCAGATCGAAGGCCTTCCTCACGTCTATACACGTCGCAGATCGAAGGCCTTCCCCACGTCTATACCCGTCAGAGATCGAAGGCCTTCCCCACGTCTATGCACGTCACACATCGAAGGCCTTCCCCACGTCTATACCCGTCACAGATCGAAGGCCTTCCCCACGTCTATGCACGTCACAGATCGAAGGCCTTCCCCATGTCTATGCACGTCGCAGATCGAAGGCCTCATGTCCATACGCGTCACAGATCGAAGGCTTTATCTACGTCTATACACGTCGCTGATCGAAGGCCTCCCCCACGTCTATACCCGTCATAGATCGAAGGCCTTCCGCATGTCTATACACGTCACAGATCGAAGGTCTTCCCCACGTCAGTACACGTCACAGATCGAAGGCCTTCCCCACGTCTATACACGTCACAGATCGAAGGCTTTTCCCACGTCTATACACGTGGCAGATCGAAGACCTTCCCCACGTCTATACACGTCGCAGATCGAAGGCCTTCCCCATGTCTATACCCGTCACAGATCGAAGGCCTTCCCCACGTCTATACACGTCACAGATCGAAGGCCTTCCCCACGTCAGTACGCGTCACAGATCGAAGGCCTTCCCCATGTCTATACACGTCACAGATCGAAGGTCTTCCCCACGTCAGTACACGTCACAGATTGAAGGCCTTACCCACGTCTATACACGTCACAGATCGAAGGCCTTCCCCACGTCTATACACGTGGCAGATCGAAGGCCTTCCTCACGTCAATACACGTCGCAGATCAAAGGCCTTCCCCACGTCTATACACGTCACAGATCGAAGGCCTTCCCCACGTCTATACACGTCACAGATCGTAGGCCTTCCCCACGTCTATACCCGTCACAAATCGAAGGCCTTCCCCACGTCTATAGACGTCACAGATCGAAGGCCTTCTCCACGTCTATACACGTCACGGATCGAAGGCCTTCCCCACGTCTATACACGTCACAGATCGAAGGCCTTCCCCACGTCTATAGACGTCACAGATCGAAGGCCTTCCCCATGTCTATACACGTCACAGATCGAAGGCCTTCCCCATGTCTATACAGGTCGCAGATCGAAGGCCTCATGTCTATACGCGTCACAGATCGAAGGCTTTATCTACGTCTATACACGTGGCAGATCGAAGGCCTTCCCCACGTCTATACACGGCACAGATTGAAGGCCTTCCCCACGTCTATACACGTCACAGATCGAAGGCCTTCCCCATGTCTATACACGTCACAGATCGAAGGCCTTCCCCACGTCTATACACGTCACAGATCGAAGGCCTTCCCCATGTCTATACACGTCACAGATCGAAGGCCTTCCCCATGTCTATACACGTCGCAGATCGAAGGCCTCATGTCTATACGCGTCACAGATCGAAGGCTTTATCTACGTCTATACACGTCGCAGATCGAAGGCCTCCCCCACGTCTATACACGTCACAGATTGAAGGCCTTCCTCACGTCTATGCACGTCGCAGATCGAAGGCCTTCCGCACGTCTATACACGGCACAGATTGAAGGCCTTCCCCACGTCTATACACGTCACAGATCAAAGGTCTTCCTCACGTCTAATCACGTCGCAGATCGAAGGCCTTCCCCACGTCTATACACGTCACAGATCGAAGGCCATCCCCACGTCTATACACGTCACAGATCGAAGGCCTTTCCCATGACTATACACGTCGCAGATCGAAGGCCTCATGTCTATACGCGTCACAGATCGAAGGCTTTATCTACGTCTATACACGTCGCAGATCGAAGGCCTCATGTCTATACGCGTCACAGATCGAAGGCTTTATCTACGTCTATACACGTCGCAGATCAAAGGCCTCCTCCACGTCTATACACGTCAGAGATTGAAGGCCTTCCCCACGTCTATACACGTCACAGATCGAAGGCCTTCCCCACGTCTATACACGTGGCAGATCGAAGGCCTTCCTCACGTCTATACACGTCGCAGATCGAAGGCCTTCCCCACGTCTATACCCGTCACAGATCGAAGGCCTTCCCCACGTCTATGCACGTCACACATCGAAGGCCTTCCCCACATCTATACCCGTCACAGATCGAAGGCCTTCCCCACGTCTATGCACGTCACAGATCGAAGGCCTTCCCCATGTCTATGCACGTCGCAGATCGAAGGCCTCATGTCCATACGCGTCACAGATCGAAGGCTTTATCTACGTCTATACACGTCGCAGATCGAAGGCCTCCCCCATGTCTATACCCGTCGCAGATCGAAGGCCTCCCCCTTGTCTATACACGTCACAGATCGAAGGCCTTCCGCATGTCTATACACGTCACAGATCGAAGGTCTTCCCCACGTCAGTACACGTCACAGATCGAAGGCCTTCCCCACGTCTATACACGTCACAGATCGAAGGCCTTTCCCACGTCTATACACGTGGCAGATCGAAGACCTTCCCCATGTCTATACCCGTCACAGATCGAAGGCCTTCCCCATGTCTATACACGTCACAGATCGAAGGCCTTCCTCACGTCTATACACGTCACAGATCGAAGGCCTTCCCCACGTCTATACACGTCGCAGATCGAAGGCCTTCCCCATGTCTATACCCGTCACAGACCGAAGGCCTTCCCCACGTCTATACACGTCACAGATCGAAGGCCTTCCCCACGTCAATACGCGTCACAGATCGAAGGCCTTCCCCACGTCTATACACGTCACAGATCGAAGGCCTTCCCCACGTCTATACACGTGGCAGATCGAAGGCCTTCCTCACGTCTATACACGTCGCAGATCAAAGGCCTTCCCCACGTCTATACACGTCACAGATCGAAGGCCTTCCCCACGTCTATACACGTCACAGATCGTAGGCCTTCCCCACGTCTATGCCCGTCACAAATCGAAGGCCTTCCCCACGTCTATACACGTCACGGATCGAAGGCCTTCCCCACGTCTATACACGTCACAGATCGAAGGCCTTCCCCACGTCTATACACGTCACAGATCGAAGGCCTTCCCCATGTCTATACACGTCACAGATCGAAGGCCTTCCCCATGTCTATACACGTCGCAGATCGAAGGCCTCATGTCTATACGCGTCACAGATCGAAGGCTTTATCTACGTCTATACACGTCGCAGATCGAAGGCCTTCCCCACGTCTATACACGGCACAGATTGAAGGCCTTCCCCACGTCTATACACGTCACAGATCGAAGGCCTTCCCCATGTCTATACACGTCACAGATCGAAGGCCTTCCCCACGTCTATACACGTCACAGATCGAAGGCCTTCCCCATGTCTATACACGTCACAGATCGAAGGCCTTCCCCATGTCTATACACGTCGCAGATCGAAGGCCTCATGTCTATACGCGTCACAGATCGAAGGCTTTATCTACGTCTATACACGTCGCAGATCGAAGGCCTCCCCCACGTCTATACACGTCACCGATTGAAGGCCTCCCTCACGTCTATGCACGTCGCAGATCGAAGGCCTTCCCCACGTCTATACACGGCACAGATTGAAGGCCTTCCCCACGTCTATACACTTCACAGATCAAAGGTCTTCCTCACGTCTAATCACGTCGCAGATCGAAGGCCTTCCCCACATCTATACACGTCACAGATCGAAGGCCTTCCCCACGTCTATACACGTCACAGATCGAAGGCCTTCCCCATGACTATACAGGTCGCAGATCGAAGGCCTCATGTCTATACGCGTCACAGATCGAAGGCTTTATCTACGTCTATACACGTCGCAGATCGAAGGCCCTCCCCACGTCTATACCCGTCACAGATCGAAGGCCTTCCCCACGTCTATACCCGTCACAGATCGAAGGCCTTCCCCATGTCTATACACGTCGCAGATCGAAGGCTTCATGTCTATACGCGTCACAGATCGAAGGCTTTATCTACGTCTATACACGTCGCAGATCGAAGGCCTCCCCCACGTCTATACACGTCGCAGATCGAAGGCCTTCCTCACGTCTATACACGTCGCAGATCGAAGGCCTTCCCCACGTCTATACACGTCACAGATTGAAGGCCTCCCCCACGTCTATACACGTCACAGATTGAAGGCCTTCTTCACGTCTATACACGTCGCAGATCGAAGGCCTTCCCCATGTCTATACCCGTCACAGATTGAAGGCCTTCCCCACGTCTATACCCGTCACAGATCGACGGCCTTCCCCACGTCTATACACGTCACAGATTGAAGGCCTTCCTCACGTCTATACACGTCGCAGATCGAAGGCCTCCCCCACGTCTATACACGTCACAGATTGAAGGCCTTCCCCACGTCTATACCCGTCACAGATTGAAGGCCTTCCTCACGTCTATACACGTCGCAGATCGAAGGCCTTCCCCACGTCTATACACGGCACAGATTGAAGGCCTTCCCCACGTCTATATCTGGGGCATGTTTCATTCCTTCATCCTTCATCGTCTCGGGAGGTTCCTTGGCCCAATTTAGCCTGTATGTGCACAAAAGTGGCCTAAAACACCAACATTCCATTCCATTCCCCACGTCTATACACGTCACAGATCGAAGGCCTTCCTCACGTCTAATCACGTCGCAGATCGAAGGCCTTCCCCACGTCTATACACGTCACAGATCGAAGGCCTTCCCCACGTCTATACACGTCACAGATCGAAGGCCTTCCCCACGTCTATACACGTCACAGATCGAAGGCCTTCCCCACGTCTATACACGTCACAGATCGAAGGCCTTCCCCATGTCTATACACGTCACAGATCGAAGGTCTTCCCCACGTCAGTACACGTCACAGATTGAAGGCCTTACCCACGTCTATACACGTCACAGATCGAAGGCCTTCCCCACGTCTATACACGTGGCAGATCGAAGGCCTTCCTCACGTCAATACACGTCGCAGATCAAAGGCCTTCCCCACGTCTATACACGTCACAGATCGAAGGCCTTCCCCACGTCTATACACGTCACAGATCGTAGGCCTTCCCCACGTCTATACACGTCACAGATCGAAGGCCTTCCCCACGTCTATACACGTCACAGATCGAAGGCCTTCCCCATGTCTATACACGTCACAGATCGAAGGCCTTCCCCATGTCTATACACGTCGCAGATCGAAGGCCTCATGTCTATACGCGTCACAGATCGAAGGCTTTATCTACGTCTATACACGTCGCAGATCGAAGGCCTCCCCCACGTCTATACACGTCACCGATTGAAGGCCTCCCTCACGTCTATGCACGTCGCAGATCGAAGGCCTTCCCCACGTCTATACACGGCACAGATTGAAGGCCTTCCCCACGTCTATACACTTCACAGATCAAAGGCCTTCCCCATGTCTATACACGTCACAGATCGAAGGCCTTCCCCACGTCTATACACGTCACAGATCGAAGGCCTTCCTCACGTCTAATCACGTCGCAGATCGAAGGCCTTCCCCACGTCTATACACGTCACAGATCGAAGGCCTTCCCCACGTCTATACACGTCACAGATCGAAGGCCTTCCCCATGTCTATACACGTCGCAGATCGAAGGCCTCATTTCTATACGCGTCACAGATCGAAGGCTTTATCTACGTCTATACACGTCGCAGATCGAAGGCCTCATGTCTATACGCGTCACAGATCGAAGGCTTTATCTACGTCTATACACGTCGCAGATCGAAGGCCTCACCCACGTCTATACACGTCGCAGATCGAAGGCTTTCCTCACGTCTATACACGTCGCAGATCGAAGGCCTTCCCCACGTCTATACCCGTCACAGATTGAAGGCCTCCCCCACGTCTATACACGTCACAGATTGAAGGCCTTCCTCACGTCTATACACGTCGCAGATCGAAGGCCTTCCCCATGTCTATACCCGTCACAGATCGAAAGCCTTCCTCACGTCTATACACGTCGCAGATCGAAGACCTCCCCCACGTCTATACTCGTCACAGATTGAAGGCCTTCCCCACGTCTATACCCGTCACAGATCGAAGGCCTTCCCCACGTCTATACACGTCACAGATCGAAGGCCTTCCCCATGTCTATACCCGTCACAGATCGAAAGCCTTCCTTACGTCTATACACGTCGCAGATCGAAGGCCTTCCCCATGTCTATACCCGTCACAGATCGAAAGCCTTCCTTACGTCTATACACGTCGCAGATCGAAGGCCTTCCCCATGTCTATACTCGTCACAGATCGAAGGCCTCCCCCTTGTCTATACACGTCACAGATCGAAGGCCTTCCCCACGTCTATGCACGTCGCAGATCGAAGGCCTTCCCCATGTCTATACCCGTCACAGATCGAAGGCCTTCCCCACGTCTATGCACGTCGCAGATCGAAGGCCTTCCCCACGTCTATGCACGTCGCAGATCGAAGGCCTTCCCCACGTCTATGCACGTCGCAGATCGAAGGCCTTCCCCACGTCTATACCCGTCACAGATTGAAGGCCTCCCCCACGTCTATACACGTCACAGATTGAAGGCCTTCCTCACGTCTATACACGTCGCAGATCGAAGGCCTTCCCCATGTCTATACCCGTCACAGATCGAAAGCCTTCCTCACGTCTATACACGTCGCAGATCGAAGACCTCCCCCACGTCTATACTCGTCACAGATTGAAGGCCTTCCCCACGTCTATACCCGTCACAGATCGAAGGCCTTCCCCACGTCTATACACGTCACAGATCGAAGGCCTTCCCCATGTCTATACCCGTCACAGATCGAAAGCCTTCCTTACGTCTATACACGTCGCAGATCGAAGGCCTTCCCCATGTCTATACCCGTCACAGATCGAAAGCCTTCCTTACGTCTATACACGTCGCAGATCGAAGGCCTTCCCCATGTCTATACTCGTCACAGATCGAAGGCCTCCCCCTTGTCTATACACGTCACAGATCGAAGGCCTTCCCCACGTCTATGCACGTCGCAGATCGAAGGCCTTCCCCATGTCTATACCCGTCACAGATCGAAGGCCTTCCCCACGTCTATGCACGTCGCAGATCGAAGGCCTTCCCCATGTCTATACTCGTCACAGATCGAAGGCCTTCCCCACGTCTATACACGTCACAGATCGAAGGCCTTCCCCACGTCTATGCACGTCGCAGATCGAAGGCCTTCCCCACGTCTATGCACGTCGCAGATCGAAGGCCTTCCCCATGTCCATACTCGTCACAGATCGAAGGCCTTCCCCACGTCTATACACGTCACAGATTGAAGGCCTTCCTCACGTCTATACACGTCACAGATCGAAGGCCTTCCCCACGTCTATACGCGTCACAGATCGAAGGCCTTCCCCACGTCTATACACATCACAGTTTGAAGGCCTCCCCCTTGTCTATACAAGTCGCAGATCGAAAGCAACTAGGAAGCAGACAATGCCTATGCAAATCCCTCTTGCTTACATGTTATCCACAAGTAACTAGCAGAACATTAATTATTCTTAATCATACACATTAATGACTTTCGATCAGATTGAAGGTGTAACATGTCATCTCCTAAAGCGGCAAAACGTGGCAATGTAGTCATGCACTTCTTTAAATATAGCTTGGTTTCCCCTTAAATATAAGCTTGGGCTTCCATACATTCAAGATGTTACTGATGGTGGGTAATGTTGATTTCATGACAGATATGATCAGTTTATGGCGACGTATAGTGTACCTTGGACATTAAAAAAGTAATGGCGTGGATCCTCTCTAGGCGCGCCGCATATACACTGATTGTTATCTACAATGTGTACATCATACAGTCTGGCATGGATAACATTAGTATAGCGATTAACGAATGAATATGTGTTTTTTTCCGCCATTGATCTTGAACTTTGTATTCTCGGCAAGAAAGTTGCCTTATCCAACTTCTTACATAACTCATTGTGTTATTGTATTACAATAGAGGGACCGAGCTGCGCGCGAGCCAGCTATATCACCCTTTCGCAGCGCGAGACATTAATATCTATCCTGTATTCCCAGTGGGCGGCAGGCGGGGCGAAAGAAACCATGGAAAGGTGTGGGGGTGTCAGTCTACTGGAAACCATGGTTTTGGGCTTGGGTCCTGGGGTAGGGGCGGGTAGGGGGGTATAGGGGATGGTGGTCCTTACGCACGTGGGTGAAGAGTGAGTGGGCCAGAGACACCAGTCGTGTCCCCGACACCTTAGCCCACTCAGCTGGCGGCTTTTGGGTCACGGTTGGGCTGTCATGTCGGCCTGGCCTGGTGCCCCACTCCACGCCGTCCCAACACAGACCGCCACGTCTCTGCTCAAACTCACAGGGCCCTGATGTCACTGGGGGACAGACCGAACACATTGAGTCATGCTGTTTACTTTGCATCCGGTGTTGGCTAATTTGATGAACCTTGATCTCTGTAAGACTCCGAGGCACAGGTGCGATAAGGTCGGTACACCCGCCTGGGACGCCCACCTGGGACGCTCGCCTGGGACGCCCGCCCGGGACGCCCGCCTGGGACGCCCGCCTGGGACGCCTGCCTAGGACACCCGCTTAGGCCTGAGGTATGGACGCCGCCAGTGCAATTAAAGCGTCCCATTGGAGGAAGAACGAGGCGGCAGGCGTTAGACAGGAATCTACCTTTGACTGTCTAGCACGGCCACGTGGTGGATATATGTTTACTGTTTAATGTGGTCACGTGAGGGATATATGTGTGCTCCTCTTACTGCTTCGGGCTCCGAAGAAACCCAGTTGTTCGGCAGGTGACATCGTGGTGGCTGCGTCAACGTGGCGGCCATGTGGCTGTCTTACATCCTGTGAACATCCTTGTTGCCGTTTACATCCTTGTTTACATCTATGGCGTGCTGGCTGTCATATAAACGTTCTAGCTGTCATGTGGACGTCCTAGCTGTCATGTAGACGTTCTGGCTGTTATATAAACGTCCTAGCTGTCATGTAGACGTTCTAGCTGTCATGTAGACATTCTGGCTGTCACTTAAACGTTCTAGCTGTCATGTAGACGTCCTAGCTGTCACGTAGACGTTCTGGCTGTCAAGTAGATGTCTTAGCTGTCATATAAAGGTCCTTGCTGCCATGTAAACGTCCTTGCTGTCATATAAACGTCCTGGCTGTCATGTCACAGGCGCCGTGACCGTATGTGATTCCCTACAAGGGTTGTGCTGCTCCCGTCTCTATCACACCCACGATCCTATACGCCGGGCCGGCCGCCATTGATGGTAACCATGGCAACGTTTCCGGTGGCAAAACCGAAATGTTTGTTTCGAGGTTTGATTTATATATCTGTCCTGGCGTTTGTCACTCTGGTCTTAACCTACAACTGGACACCGCTGATACGCCTTGTCACCCCTGCCCTGACCAACCTGTCCTACCCTGCGCTGCACTGTGGGGGCAGCTGTGGCCGGCCTGCCCCGAGGGCAGCCCAGTCCGAGTGGCACCCCACGGGCAGCGGGCGGCTCATGGTGGTCACCCCCGAGGTGGCCGGCATCGGCAACCAGATGTTCGCGTACGCCACGATGCTGGGTGTGTCACGGGCCCGCGGGATGCAGCCTCTCATGGCCGACATGCGTGGGGCCCCCCGGGACCTGGCCCCGGTGTTCCAGCTGTCCACCCCGCTCACGGCGGCCGGCGCGCTGGGATCCGAGGGTGACTGGGTAACCCTGAAGGAGGGGCACGCCAACCAATACGACCCCACAGTGGAAGGGATCAGCGCAAACCGCGACATCAAACTCGTAGGATACTTCCAGTCCTGGAAATACTTTCAAGATGCTCAAGACTTAGTGAGACGTGAGTTTACCTTTAACCACTCCCTGACGGCCGTGGGAGAGCGCTTTATACAGGACGCTATCCGCGTTCATTACGGCCCCGACACCTACCGGGAGAATGTCGTCGTCATAGGCGTGCACGTGCGGCGTGGCGACATGGTGACGTACGCCAACAGGGGCTACACCGTCGCCGACCAGGCCTATCTGGATAAGGCCATCACGTACTTCGAAGAAGCCTTTCGGGAGCGGACAAAGCTATTCGTCGTGTGTTCCGACCCCCACCCGGTCAGCCGGAACTGGACCCGCAGTCACGTGGTGCGGCAGCGGTCGCCGCTTGTGTTCTCGGATCAGAAGGACGGCAAGCTGGACCTGGCGTTGCTGGCGCAGTGTGATCACGTGATCCAGACCGTGGGGACGTTCGGCTGGTGGTCGGCCTGGCTGGCTGGGGGGGAATCCACCTACTACAAACAGTTCCCACGAGCGGGTTCCACCTTGGATCGAGGATACAAGCGCGAAGATTACGTCCCGAAAGGCTGGGTCGGACTGTAGTGAATATGTGAACACTGACTGAGGTCGGTGCATCAGCTCTTACCGTCAAGAGGTGCGATAGAGGCGAGGTCCCTGGTCAACACATGCGATATCCGGTTACTGCATCATCTCATCAAATAGTTCTATTACAATATCACAGTTATTTTGCACGATATATTATTATATTTCACACTTATACTTGAATATTTATTCTTTGTGCTTCGTTTGTCTGTACAAGATAGCTGCCTCACATGTGGAGTTTGTATTGTATGCGGCATTCCACATATCGTAGTGTTGTGATACAATGATATATAATGCGCGTTGACGAACGATACGAAAACAGTTCCATTTGGTGCTTAATGTTTCGCTTGCCTTTATGACTTTGATTACTGTTACGTCAGATTGTTTCCTCATTAATTTTAGAAATAAAATGTTGGCCACATTTTCTTGACCACAATTACATAAAAATATCAGACACATTTTATGTTTTTTTCTCTCTGTATGCTGTGTTAATCCCACGTGGTCACAATGGTTGGCAGTTGGATCCCAGGAGTCACAATGGTTGGCAGTTGATTCCCAGGAGTCACAATGATTGGCAGTTGATTTCCAGGGGTCACAATGGTTGGCAGTTGATTACCAAGGGTCACAATGGTTGGCAGTTGATTCCCAGAGGTCACAATGGTTGGCAGTTGATTCCTAGGGGTCACAATGGTTGGCAGTTGAACCCCATGGGTCGCAATGGTTGGCAGTTGATTCCCAGGAGTCACAATGGTTGGTAGTTGATTCCCAGGGGTCACAATGGTTGGCAGTTGATTCCCAGGGTTCACAATGGTTGGCAGTTGATTCCCAGGGGTCACAATGGTTGGCAGTTGATTCCCAGGAGTCACAAGGGTTGGCAGTTGATTCCCAGGGTTCACAATGGTTGGCAGTTGATTCCCAGGGGTCACAATGGTTGGAAGTTGATTCCCAGGAGTCACAATGTTTGGCAGTTTTTCATTTCCAGGAGTCACAATGGTTGGCAGTTGATTCACAGGGGTCACAATGGTTTGGTAGTTGATTCGCAGGGGTCACAATGGTTGGCAGTTGATTCCCAGGGTTCACAATGGTTGGCAGTTGATTTCCAGGGGTCACAATGGTTGGCAGTTGATTCCCAGGAGTCACAATGTTTGGCAGTTTTTCATTTCCAGGAGTCACAATGGTTGGCAGTTGATTCGCAGGGGTCACAATGGTTGGCAGTTGATTCCCAGAGGTCACAATGGTTTGGTAGTTGCTTCCCAGGAGTCACAATGTTTGGCAGTTGATTCCCAGGGTTCACAATGGCTGACAGACAATTGATTCGCAGGGGTCACAATGGTTGGCAGTTTATTCCCAGGAGTCACAATGGTCGGCAGTTGATTCCCAGGAGTCACAATGGTTGGCAGTTGATTCCCAGGGGTCACAATGGCTCGCAGTTGATTCCCAAGAGTCACAATGGTTGGCAGTTGATTCCCAAGGGTCACAATGGTTGGCAGTTGATTTCCAGAGGTCACAATGGTTGGCAGTTGATTCCTAGGGGTCACAATGGTTGGCAGTTGACCCCCATGGGTCGCAATGGTTGGCAGTTGACCCCCATGGGTCACAATGGTTGGCAGTTGACCCCCAGGGGTCGCTATTGATTCTATCATCCGGGGAAAGTGAGTGGTGGTCTCCCTAGTGTATTGGTTGACGCAATGGCTCACTGAATAGGTGCTGAGTTCGAACTCTGGTCCGCGCATCTAATCTGGGACATCTTGCGTCCATCAATCCTCCATGATCCCGGGGGGGTCCTTTTGACTTGAACCAGTTCAGCCCTTGTGTGCTCAAACGCGGCTTAGAACACCAATACATTCATTTTTATCATCATGTGTGAGGGACCGCCTCGATAGCTCAGTGGGCTAGAGCGCTCGCCTTGAGTGTTCTGGCCACCTGAGAGCCTAACGGCACGTGGATTGGTGGTTCGTGCCCCGCTGTAGCCATGTATGCGTGGTCGCAGGATAAAGATCCCATGTCCTTCTTCGTGTAGGTGGTTATGTGTAAGTTAATGTCCAAGGAACACGACATTACCGGATAATAATGGATTTCGAGGGCGAAGCCCGAGGACCCATTGTTATCCGGTAATGTCGTTTTCTGAGGTCATTAACTTATGTAAAATCCACGTCCTTATGACTCAAAGCCACTAGTGTCCACTACAGAAAAATAATGTCGTGAGAAAACAATAGAATGACGTCATCAGTGGACTTTACCGAGGGGACATTTCTCCACTCTACCGTCCCATTGACGCGATATGACCAAAAGTGGTTAAAGCGTCCTCAATATACAACCAACCAACTATCATGATGTGCAATAACGTGTTACCATTCTTCATTCGTCCAGGCGGTCAGGTAGGCCGTTATGACCCATAAGCAAGAGGGGCGCGTTATGAAGGTCGCGGAGTTTACCGGTGGGCACGCTTCATTTTTTTCGTTATACACAAATTTATATTATATGTAATAGCCTTTTCAAGCATAGTTTTGTCTCGGATTTGCAGGCGATGTTCCGGTGTGAATTACCCCGACATTCCCTGAAGCTAGCCCACGCGACCTTACCAGGAACTCGCCATGACAAGTTTCTCTCCTACTTCTCGCGTCCAGCTTTTAAATGACACACCCTGGGACATTCCCCACTACAGTCGCGGTGCTATGAAACTGGTTTGTTTTGTGTGGTTTGTTTGTTGTGAAATGCCAGACGATCGGGGTGGACGAGGGGGTGAGTGAGGGCGTATTGGGCGTAGTGGGCGTGGGGGTGGGGGAGGGAGCAGTGGACGAGGGGGTGGGGGAGGGAGCAGTGGACGAGGGGGTGGGGGAGGGCGCAGTGGACGAGGGGGTGAGTGAGGGCGTAGTGGGCGTAGTGGGCGTGGGGGTGGGGGAGGGAGCAGTGGACGAGGGGGTGGGGGAGGGAGCAGTGGACGAGGGGGTGGGGGAGGGCGCAGTGGACGAGGGGGTGGGGGAGGGAGCAGTGGGCGAGGGGGTGGGAGAGGGAGCAGTGGGCGAGGGGGTGGGGGTGGGAGCAGTGGGCGAGGGGGTGGGGGTGGGAGCATTGGGCGAGGGGGTGGGGGAGGGAGCAGTGGGCGCGGGGGTGGGGGTGGGAGCAGTGGGCGAGGGGGTGGGGGTGGGAGCAGTGGGCGACGAGACGCGGAAGGTGACGGGTGACGAGGGCCCAGCAAACTGTATGGACTGGTGTTCTATAAACTGGGATAATCTACCGGGACAGTAGTATGAACGTTATATAGGTCTGTCTACGGTAGATTGTACGCTAAGATGGGTTGGTCTACTGTAGTTTTTTTCTTTAAAAGAATAACATAATTGCGCGATCGCATATTGTGGTCTCTTTTTTTTATTGGCCAGGTTTATCGTGCGGTTAGAATGCTCCACCACTACCCCGTCTACCACCGTCGTCCCATGCCCTTTCACCCCTCGTCCACCTCCTCCTTCACCCCTCGTCTACCCCCATCACCTCCTCGTCTACCGCCCCCTCCACCACCCCCCTCGTCGCCCGTCAACTTCTGCCTCACCTTGCCCACTGCTCCCTCCCCCACCCCCTCGTCCACCCCGATCCCCTCCATCCCCTCGTCTCCCACTGCTCCCCCCACCACCCCTTCGTCCACCCCGATCCCCTCGTCCCCCACCCCCTCGTCCCCCACCCCCTCGTCCACCGCCCCCTCGTCCACCCCTTCTATCCCCTCGTCCACTCCCACCTCCTCCGCCCCCTCGTCCACCCCCACCCCCACCCCCTCCGCCCCGCACCATTCTGGACAATTCACGTTCTTGTACAGGATTTCGGAGATTTTGTTGGCGAAGACGTGACAGTTTCTGGCGAATGCGTCGTAGTTGTCATGGAGATTCCAGTGCTTGGTCTCCCAGTTCTGGATACAGCTCCAGACACACCCCAGACTGACATTGCTGTAAGCCGCCGGGTGACTGGACCACCTCAGCCCGCATCCCGCTGACGTCACCGCCGGCAGTGGCAACACCTAGTGGCAGAAAAGTGAAACTGTCTTACCATAGTCAAACATGATATGATACAAACAGTTTGTGTGTGTGTGTACGAACTATCCTTTGTCCGAATTTGTTCCAACTAACAGTAGATAGCCTGGAAGGGATTAATTGCGACAAGCGACATTGTCCTCTTTGAAAAATCGGGGATCGGGGGATGCGGTCCACACTAATAATCACCGTAAAATGCTTATTTCGAGTTGCTGATAAACTTACGCGTCATTAAATTGGCATGTCAAATACGGTAGCGAAGCGATGTTTAACAGTGTTGTGATTTGCCGAAAAGCTGATCGATAACATGCTGAAATTATTTTTTTATCGATAACAAGCTGAAAAAGTCTCAGACCGATATAATTCCTCGCCGTTGGCGGAACACGTGCGGTTAGTTTAGCTGACCGCTTGTCCACTAATATCAAGATACAAATGTCAGTTTAACTGGGATAGTCAGTGAAGCAATGCTCCATAGTGGTACCGGGCAGAGAGCGACCAACGATTCCTCGCACAATGAATATACTGACCCGTCCGTAGAACCTGTTGTAGTCGATGACGTGGTTTCGGTACTTCACCAAGCGGTGCACAGGTAGGCTCGTGTGCTTCACGCGCGGGATCTCGTCACGACGAGACTTGGGATAGTGATCGCCATGGCAACCCAGCAGGCGGGTACCGAAATAGTACGGGTCCATGGCGAGGTTCCCTGCGTCTGGCCACCAGGGGTCGCGGGGATAAGGGTTTGGTTTCGACTCCAGTGGTTGTTGTAGGTTGTCCGATTGGTCGTCTGCTTGGGTACGACGTGTCCTGTCCGATGACGGGCCGTGGTATGACTTATCCACAGACGGGTCGTACCCAGACCTGCCCGATGACGGGCCGTGGTACGACTTATCCACAGACGGGTCGTACCCAGACCTGCCCGATGACGGGCCGTGGTACGACTTATCCACAGACGGGTCGTACCCAGACCCGTTCGATGACGGGCCGTGGTACGACTTATCCACAGACGGGTCGTACCCAGACCCGTTCGATGACGGGCCGTGGTACGACTTATCTACAGACGGATCGTACCCAGACCTGCCCGATGATGGGCCGTGGTACGACTTATCCACAGACGGATCGTACCCAGACCTGCTCGATGATGGGCCGGGGTACGATATGTCTAAAGACGGATCGTACTCCACTGACTGAGACTCTCGGGCAGTAGCTTGCCCGCCTCGAGGTGGCGGTGTCCGGGGCGCTGGTCTCTGGATCGCTTTCTCGCTTGCCTTCAGAGTGTTATATGGAGCTCTGTGGTAGGACACCCCATCTGGATCGTCGTCCACAGTATCCAGAGCATCCCGATGGGGCCCGCTATCCCGATGGGCATCCGCTGGAGCTACAACGACTTTCTGGTTGATATCCTTGATTGCCTGGTAGGTTTCGTGGCGTCCCGTTTGTCGAGGAACTATTTCTACCAGCGGTGTCACATGCGGATTCGTTTCAATAGGAACTTGCTCATACTCCGGAGCGTGAATATATTCATCCGAGGCTTCCCGCCGTGACGATACTAAAGTTCGGATTATATGATTCACAGGAGTGGACGCCTCAACTTGACCTGGCGACTCCAGAAGATCTGCCGTGCTGTAAGAGGGACTGTCAACGTCCGGTTCGGGATCCCAGAACATGAGCGCTATCTTCATAATCGCCTCCAAATCCTCCTGGCTCGGCTCGCCCGTCATCCATCCATCCTTCCGTCCATCGGTCCCAGTTCCTGTCCCGTCCACCAGGCGGTCGCTAGCTGGATCCTGCTCGCCATGCCCCACGGAAACATTGTCTTCGTCGTCCATGACGTCATTGCCCGTTGTCTTTCGATAGTCATAGCTACTCTCGCTGCCCCACGCCATCTGTCGTCGAAAGTTTCGGGATTGTCTCTCCTCGGATCCGGATGCGAGTTGGTTTCCAATTCCACGGCCGGTGGCACTGCGGATCCCGGTGTCATCCGCCGCCACCTGGCGAATAAAGTCCCGTAACGCTGAATACGGCCCATGCGCTACCTGGGAATCTGGGTCAAGGTCATAGTCAAGGTCACGCTGCGACCGCGTATTGCCGGATTCGGGTTCATTCGGAAGGAATTGCGCTAAAATCGTCATGATGTGATTCAGTTCCGAATCCATCGGGGGCTCATCCCACCAGACGGCGCCACTCCGTCGGCCCCGGTCGGAACGAAATATCACACCGGCCGTGACGTCATGATGAATCCCGCACAGCGTGAGCAGATACACAACGCCAAACCATCGCCACATTGTGTAACAACGAACACGTCGCATGCATTTAATCATAACAGCTTCGTCAACTAATATTCCGTGTGAGTATTAATGGTACATCGATCTAGTCCAAAGCCCGTCGCAATGCCCAATGTGCCTCGGTGTAGGTACAATTATGGAAATAAGCATTTTAGTTGCAGTCGAACAGGCTCTAAATTGCGGTGTCGCCGCGTCCTGGCAATCATTCCCGTTGTCTACATCTCTGGCTATGATCACAAACATATCTATATGACATAGGGCTTGCCCACTAAGCTATTAGGGCTGTGACTCTAGCCTTTGCCCCCTCTACAAAGGAACACAGATAGGCCTTGTGTGAAGTATATGGACGTATGGTTAGACCCGTCGTCTGGTATTCATCTTATCTCAACTAGTTACCACCCACGGTCTTGAAAACAAACACTTCATCTCTTGCGTACGTCATTTACTGCAGCTCTCGTTTCTGCCGCTATCAATATATATATATATATATATATATATATATATATATACCTTTACATATATGTAAACACAAATGAAAACAATGAACCTAGCTGGTAGAAACATAATACATGATTCGGAATTGTTGTATATATAGTAGGTACCTCTCAATGGATATTTCATTTGTGTTTATTACCTCCTGACCGAATGGTCACAATAAGAATCATGAAGCAAATGCATTACAATATGGGTCTGGAAGGGGGTCCAGTGTCCAGTGTACATTAAAAAATAAAATCGGTGTCCAGTGTGGAATTGTACTTAGGTCCAGTATGTTTAAAAAAAAATCGCAGTCGGATTTTCAAGAAACTTACTTGGGTCTGCGATATTTAACATGTCAGGTGGATTTCGAATGACAATGTCGGATGTCGATTTTTCAAAAACGGAAATTAATGTCGCGTGTCGCCATTTGCCCCTCCCAGACCCCTTACAATGGCTGCAGGCACGGACAATATAACGTGTTGCCATTTGCCCCTCCCAGACCCCTTACAATGGCTGCAGGCACGCACAATATAACGCGTCGCCATTTGCCCCTCCCAGACCCCTTACAATGGCTGCAGGCACGGACAATATAACGTGTCGCCATTTGCCCCTCCCAGACCCCTTACAATGGCTGCAGGCACGCACAATATAACGTGTCGCCATTTGCCCCTCCCAGACCCCTTACAATGGCTGCAGGCACGGACAATATAACGTGTCGCCATTTGCCCCTCCCAGACCCCTTACAATGGCTGCAGGCACGGACAATATAACGTGTCGCCATTTGCCCCTCCCAGACCCTTTGCAATGGCTGCAGGCACGGACAATATAACGTGTCGCCATTTGCCCCTCCCAGACCCTTTGCAATGGCTGCAGGCACGGACAATATAACGTGTCGCCATTTGCCCCTCCCAGACCCCTTACAATGACTGCAGGCACGGACAATATAACGTGTCGCCATTTGCCCCTCCCAGACCCCTTACAATGGCTGCAGGCACGGACAATATAACGTGTCGCCATTTGCCCCTCCCAGACCCTTTGCAATGGCTGCAGGCACGGACAATATAACGTGTCGCCATTTGCCCCTCCCAGACCCTTTACAATGGCTGCAGGCACGGACAATATAACGTGTCGCCATTTGCCCCTCCCAGACCCCTTACAATGGCTGCAGGCACGGACAATATAACGTGTCGCCATTTGCCCCTCCCAGACCCCTTATAATGGCTGCAGGCACGGACAATATAACGTGTTGCCATTTGCCCCTCCCAAACCCTTTACAATGGCTGCAGGCACGCACAATATAACGTGTCGCCATTTGCCCCTGCCAGACCCCTTACAATGGCTGCAGGCACGGACAATATAACGTGTCGCCATTTGCCCCTCCCAGACCCCTTACAATGGCTGCAGGCACGGACAATATAACGTGTCGCCATTTGCCCCTCCCAGACCCCTTACAATGGCTGCAGGCACGCACAATATAACGTGTCGCCATTTGCCCCTCCCAGACCCCTTACAATGGCTGCAGGCACGGACAATATAACGTGTCGCCATTTGCCCCTCCCAGACCCCTTACAATGACTGCAGGCACGGACAATATAACGTGTCGCCATTTGCCCCTCCCAGACCCCTTACAATGGCTGCAGGCACGCACAATATAACGTGTCGCCATTTGCCCCTCCCAGACTCTTTACAATGGCTGCAGGCACGGACAATATAACGTGTCGCCATTTGCCCCTCCCAGACCCCTTACAATGGCTGCAGGCACGGACAGTATAACGTGTCGCCATTTGCCCCTGCCAGACCCCTTACAATGGCTGGAGGCACGCACAATATAACGTGTCGCCATTTGCCCCTCCCAGACCCCGTACAATGGCTGCAGGCACGGACAATATAACGTGTCGCCATTTGCCCCTCCCAGACCCTCAACAATGACTGCAGGCACGGACAATATAACGTGTCGCCATTTGTCCCTCCCAGACCCTCAACAATGGCTGCAGGCACGGACAATCTAACGTGTCGCCATTTGCCCCTCCCAGACCCCTTACAATGGCTGCAGGCACGGACAATATAACGTGTCGCCATTTGCCCCTCCCAGACCCCTTATAATGGCTGCAGGCACGGACAATATAACGTGTCGCCATTTGCCCCTCCCAGACCCCTTACAATGGCTGGAGGCACGGACAATCTAACGTGTCGCCATTTGCCCCTCCCAGACCCCTTACAATGGCTGCAGGCACGGACAATATAACGTGTCGCCATTTGCCCCTCCCAGACCCTTCACAATGGCTGCAGGCAAGGACAATATAACGTGTCGCCATTTGCCCCTCCCAGACCCTCAACAATGGCTGCAGGCACGGACAATATAACGTGTCGCCATTTGCCCCTCCCAGACCCCTTACAATGGCTGCAGGCACGGACAATATAACGTGTCGCCATTTGCCCCTCCCAGACCCCTTACAATGGCTGCAGGCACGGACAGTATAACGTGTCGCCATTTGCCCCTCCCAGACCCTTTACAATGGCTGCAGGCAAGGACAGTATAACGTGTCGCCATTTGCCCCTCCCAGACCCTTTACAATGGCTGCAGGCACGGACATGCACAATATAACGTGTTCCCTGAATAAGTACTGGAGACCATTTCATATCACTGCCAAACAGAGATTTACCTTTCATCCACATTAACCCTTAGGCTGAAGCGCGCACAAATGTTCTATATGGCTATCATATCATCCACAGATATGCCTATCTCTCCCGTAGACCAGTTCGATCTATTGGCCTAACACCACAAATAAAATCAAGAGAAGGATATCTGGGATAATTTCCATCCCTAGTATAGCATAATATAGTATATAAAAGCATGTTATGAAAGCCCCAGGACAAGTCAGGGAACGTAGTGATTATCCCGCTCAAATAGAAATGTTCCACGTACGTTGTCCAATTTAAGATTGCAAACATCCGGCGGAGGCATTCTTCACGACGTCTGCAGCTGTCTAATGGGCCAGACAAAATATTCCACGCGTAATTTAAATATTACAAATACGGCCCTGGTTAGCTTAAGAAGTTCACGAAAGAAAGGCACATTCACGCCCATGCGAGCTGTTCATGCAGTTAGTTCGCTTTATTAGTCCATTCAGAACCACTTATACGCGACCGCCACGGAGGGAAGGCGAACATTGATGCGGACATCTGTTCATTTGTAGACTAACATTGTAGACGGATGTATATCTTGATATATAATATAGTTATAAACTCAGTCTAGATAAAATATGTCGCAAAGACTGTAGAAAAAGATATGTTGAACGCAGTCCCAACCCGATTTCGTCCAAGCCATGAATTCATTGACGTCCATCTTGGAGTGAATACAACTGCGGACTCCTCAGATTTCTATTTATAAGCTGCTCAGCAACTCAAC
This sequence comes from Arenicola marina, assembly GCA_964019135.1. Lineage (NCBI taxonomy): Eukaryota > Metazoa > Annelida > Polychaeta > Arenicolidae > Arenicola > Arenicola marina. The sequence continues at coordinate 35,366,348 of OZ025257.1, read as the reverse complement.
GACCTCGTGGTGGTCAGGGTTCCCACAGGGCGACGGCGTCTGCAATTGTCGTCTGCTCCTCCCGCCAATTAGGTCATCGCCGGTCACGTGACTTGAGTCGTTGCCATTCTCTGGCAGAGGTTTGCGCATATCGGTACTTTGTTCGCTGAGAACACCATTCTGCGGTTTTGTCATGGCATCGATCAGTTTTTGTCTGACGTCGAGGTACTTGCAGATGAGAAATCCGGCCGTGGACCCCGTCACCACGGAGACGAAGAACCAGGCGTTGAAGGTCATGACGGCCAGCATGAGGGCGTAGCCCAGTAAAAACTCGCCGCAGTGCAGCGAGGTCTGTACCACGTGGGCCTTCGAACACATAGACACGCTGCAAAACAAAAACAAGGAGAAATATTTAAAGAAACGTATAAAATTAAGGGGCGGGTCCAGCGGGGGGGGGGGGGGGGCGCAATTTATACCATTTAACATGACAACCGCAAAGCTAGGCCATTACTCGAAACCGCCCGCCCCCCCCCCCCCCCCCTTTTCCAGAATATCTGGATCCAACCCTGAAATTACGAACAACGAGGATAATTTATTCTTATTCTGATGCCGAACAATCTGCAATAATATAATGACAATCAGTTAAGGACTGTGGTAAGCGGTGTTAAACACTCACATACCCATTTGTTCTGTTTCCGGTTCGGACAGCGGTGACTTGACGCAGACATTTGAGGCTCTCCAGAAGGACTGCGAGTCCGAGGAACACCAGACACGTCACTGCCAAACCTGAAAACACCACACACGTCACTGCCAAACCTGAAAACACCAGACACGTCACTGCCAAACCTGGAAACACCAGACACGTCACTGCCAAACGTGAAAACACCAGACACGTCACTGCCAAACGTGAAAACACCAGACACGTCACTGCCAAACGTGAAAACACCAGACACGTCACTACCAAACCTGAAAACACCAGCCACGTCACTGCCAAACATGCAAACACCAGACACGTCACTGCCAAACGTGAAAACACCAGACACGTCACTACCAAACCTGAAAACACCAGCCACGTCACTGTCAAACGTGCAAACACCAGACACGTCACTACCAAACCTGAAAACACCAGCCACGTCACTGCCAAACGTGCAAACACCGGACACGACACTGCCAAACCTGAAAACACCTGACACGTCACTGCCAAACGTGAAAACACCTGACACGCCACTGCCAAACCTGACAACACCAGACACGTCACTGCTAAACCTGAAAACACCAGACACGTCACTGCCAAACCTGAAAACACCACACCCGTCACTGCCAAACCTGAAAACACCAGACACGTCACTGCCAAACTTGAAAAAACCAGACACGTCAATGCCAAACCTGCAAACACCAGACACGTCACTGCAGACACGTCACTGCCAAACCTGAAAACACCAGACACGTCACTGCCAAACCTGAAAACACCAGACACGTCACTGCCAAACGTGAAAACATCAGACACGTCACTACCAAACCTGAAAACACCAGCCACGTCACTGCCAAACGTGCAAACACCAGACACGACACTGCCAAACGTGAAAACACCTGACACGTCACTGCCAAACCTGAAAACACCAGACACGTCACTGCCAAACCTGAAAACACCAGACACGTCACTGCAGACACGTCACTGCCAAACCTGAAAACACCAGACACGTCACTGCAAAACCTGAAAACACCAGACACGTCACTGCAGACACGTCACTGCCAAACCTAAAAACACCAAACACGTCACTGCTAAACCTAAAAACACCGGACACTGACATACCGGACATATTTCCACAGTCATAATGTAAGTGAAATATTGCTGTATGAGCAGCCTTTAAAGAGTAAACGTGAAGTTATATATGTTTGCGGTGACAGAATTGTTCTAAACATTCAAGGCAAGCCATCCCACCGCTGTGTGTTAAATTATATTATTAATTGCAGATTAAAGTTAATGGGCCAATGGGATCTCCCGCAACACTTGCTCGTGATGCATTGTGGAAATACAAATGTTTGCGGCGCACAAAATCCTTCAATAGCGTTTATAGTTATGGCTGGCGCCGGCGGCGATCGAGCCTAAATCGCGATGCAAAATGAAGGACAAGATATTACGATTCATCATAACGTATCCTCCAGAGAAACAAGTCTTGTGAGTACTGTTCGTCAGTGCCCGGTTGACAAGGGGTCATCCCGGGGGCACGGCCCACCGTCCCCGGCGTCAATAGGAGGGCTGGCGGGCCCCCTCAACTCCTCTCCAACCCCCCACCCCCCGATGGGGTTCCTGCGACCACACAGACATGGCCACAGCAGGGCTCGAACCATCGACCCACGTGCCGTTAGGCTCTCAGGTGACCAGAGCACTCAATGCGAGCGCTCTAGCCCACTGAGCTGTCGCGCCGCCCCGCCCCCCTTACCGGTTCGCGCTGTAGCGCCCCAATGCGTGGCGCATGCCATTGCGCCCGTCCTGCGAGTTCATATTCCACTGGCACTGTGTATTTCATGCTGCACAGGAAACTCCCTCCTCCTGGTATTCGCATGCATCGGTCACAGTAGTTACTATATATCTACTATCTATATACAGGATGCGTCGAGGGGAGCGCTTACCTGCCGTGGATTCAACGTGGAACTGCTTCAGGAAGACTACGGTATCCGCTCCCCAGTAGAACACCATCTAGAACAGGCAGACGACGGCGATATGTCACATATCGTGGGGGCAACAGGCTGCGGTTATATGTCAGACATGATTCAGGATTCATGTGTACGCCAGTCCATCCTCTGCATGAGGCACAGGCGGTAATCGCAGAAATATATCCGACGTTTCTTCTAAGCATGTATGACTGTTGACCAACCACGAGCCGCTGGGACAGATGACCGTTTGCGGCTGGTTGTCACCAGCAGGTTGTAACGTACGCTGTTTGCTGGTCCGTGTAAACCGGTCTGTCCATCTCTATCCTATACACCTCGGTTACACTTAAACACGCACTGCGGTGGGCGATAACTGGGTTATATAACAGGCCTCACGGGAAGGCAGAGATGGTTGCACGCACGCCCACTCCAACGTCAATATCATGGGTGCAGAACGAATCTAATAGCTGACCTCATCCCCAACCGCCCTCGCCTCTCCATTGACTCAGGCTTAGGGCATGTAGGGTAGAAGGGCGGAGCGGTATTTAATTAATAGGCCTGCTCTGGCGTTAACCATGGCTTCTGGAGGGCAAAACAATCTTTGTGGTACCTGTGCTCAGTGTGCGGGGAGCAGCAAGAAACCAGCCACATTGGGATCGGCAGGGAACCAGCCAGAACAAACAGCTGGTAGTGTGCATCTACACCTCCAGGTGGCGCCACCGAGAGGTGCTGGCCTGGAACGGGGAAGAAATGGCGGCCAACCCCGTGAGTGGTAATCTACAGCTGAGAATAAAGCCAGCTCCCACCCCCCCCCCTCCCCTTCCCGGCATTTCCGTCAATACTGATATTGCGCCAGTCGTATCCTAGATCCAGTGGCCGATCCAGGATTTTGCAAAAGACAGCGCGCGAAAGTTTATGTTATATGGCTTGACAATATTCACAGAAAGGAGGGGGGGGGGGGGGGGGGCACGGGCCTAGTTTTATCATCTATTTGCCAGTTAAAAAAAGGGGTGGGGGCCTAGTGCCCCCGGTGCCCACCCCCCACCCCCCACCCCCCACCCCCCATTCTAGCACACACACACAATGTTGGGTGTATTAATTCAGGGACCATTATATATGAAGTGTGAAATTGTTCAACAATTAAAGTATTCCGTCCGCACTTTTTGCCCGTAGCTACAACCGCTGCCTGCGCTCCGTCAACCACCAAGAAATGTGTTTACCACAGGGGGAAAAACACATACACAAAAAAACAATCAACACATGTCAGGGTAATACACAAGCGAGCGTAGTAAGATCCACTGGTGACGTCACTCTATTGTTCTCTCGCGACATTATATTTCTGTAATGTAGTGCGTATGAGTCATAAGGACGTGGATTTTTACATAAGTTAATGTCCTCGGAAAACGACATTAACTTGTACATACACATTCAACCTAATACACATATCGTATTACACAGCGAACACAAATTTCGATTTGTATTGCATGTATGTACATATGTCCAGTGCACCTCTATTTAACCTGTACCGATATCCGTTTGTATCAGTCCAGTGCACGTTAGTAATTTAGCGCATACCAAGGTTCCAATGCACTGGACTGATACAAATTGTATCAGTCCAGTGCAAGTGAATTTAATGTGCAGATGTTTGTTTGTATCAGTGCAGGACATAGACGATATTAGGAGTAGGCGTCGCTGTGTACACTTTGTCAAGCTGCTAGCGAAGCTGTGGCAAGGACGAGCTCTCAAGACAGGGGCAAAACGTACGTCGTGCAAACACTCGACTGCTGAATGTTGTTTGCCTTTAAAGTCGGCTCCGAGAGTTGACGGCTCAGGTCCGCGCATTGGATGTTTAGTTTACATCCTTATATCGGGGCGGAGTACGTGTTGAAAATGATGGAAGCTGTGTGGGTTGGTGTCACCCACAGGGGTCGCGACCCCCCCCCCCCCACCCCGGCCTGTGTCAGTCGATCTGCGGCGCCTGTGGTGTCACCCGCCACGGTTATGCACACATTGGCTGGACCAGGCCCTGGTTAGAATAAGAGATTAATATCTGGAACGGGGGAGGGGGGGGGGGGCGATGGGGTGGGGGTCTTAATTTGTACCTGTCGATCTGAAGCTCAGTCCGCCACCGTGTGGGATACCGAATCGTCCATAACAGGTATTATTCGAATAAATATATTATTGAATATGAAAATAAAGGTGTGACAGGCTGACAGGCGAGACCGGCAGTGACGTTTGATGACGTGGTACACATGAGATGCACGCGTGTACAAATCCGGTGTAATTGTGTATTTATCCATGTGTCTTGTTATCTATGACCTATACAGGTTACATATTTGTATTAATGGAAAGAGAGCGTAGCTGCAACGGTTAAACAGACATTGAAGGAGTTGACGGCAGCAGAGAATTGCCGTACAAGCAGTTTTAACAAGACTATCAAGCAGCCTTACAGTAGTCTCCCGTGAAGAACTGTATGCAATGCACAATCACGGGCGTCGAATTCAATCTGTCAATGCCGATACACAACTGTCGGCGAATAGTTCGTATTATATGTGTTAATTACAAATGTAAAAAGTGGTCTTTACCTTGAACTCGCTTTGGTCAGCTCGGTGCTATAGCTAACAGGCACTGCAGGTTACCTCTAGCACCGCTTCGGTCTCGACTACACACAGTTGTGCCAACATGCCTGGCCAGCCCAGTACATGCAGGGAATGTGACTTATATTGCATGCAAAGTGCCGCTCACTTTTTAGGGGCGCGCCATTTTCAATCTAAGGGTGGACCGCAGGGAGCGGGGGGGTAAAGAGGGTAAAGAGAGCGGGGTAGAAGGGGTAGAGGGGGTGGGGGGCGGTCATGCCTCTTGTACGCCATGTTTTGGCCTACACCAATTTGTCGATTTGTTTGCGTCTTGTCGCCGACGGACGGCGTTTTAGAGGAGCATGTGTATTTCCACATCGATATGATTATACGTTGTTGTTTTTAAGTCTATTGAGTGCATTGGATTTAATTGCCTGTGTCGGATTTTAGCAAAAATTAAATTATTCAGTAGATAGGGCTTAGTATTCAAGGGTTTGTTGTATGCTTCACTTCTATACCGATTGATGTTTGTGAAATAGACCTTACCTCTTACCGCCCCCTTGTTTTAGTATTTAATCATATAATGACAAACGCACTCATCCTTGGAAACCGAAGGTGGAACGTTCTTCAGATCTCTTGACGTTCCATATGCGCAGACGAGACATATAAGAATTGTAAAACACTTAAGTCGCCAGTCTTAACTAGTTTAAAGCGGAGCTGCGGGTTAGTGTTGGTGGTGCCACCTACCGCCAAACTTATATAGGCCTATATATATAACCTCAGCTAATTACTTGGCTTGATAGTGTTACGTAAGGAACGTCAGCCAATCGCAGACGACTAAAAGCTGTACCTCCAGTTTAACAGCTAACACGTGCACGCATGGGCGCTGATGCAAACCCACGATAGTTTTGCTTTTGTGCATGCAGTATTATATATATATGTATATATATATATGTCTACCTCATGAATATATTCGGTTGTCTCACAATGCGAGGACGTGTTACGTGCTTGTACGGCTCATTTGATGACGTCATTTTAGGTGGTTGTTCGAATACGTGAATCGTCGACATCGCCAACACGTTTGTATGAGTCATTACACATGTAAAGAACAATTTAGGGGCGTCCCCAAGGGAGCTTTAGGGTGTTCAGAAAGAAACGGGGGAGGGGGGGGGGGGTCGACCCACCTAAGCCTAGATCCTAGATCCGCCCTTGTGCTCTGTTCAAGTCGATGTCGCTTGGGAAAATGCACTGTTAAGATCAAGATCGTTTGGGAAGATGCACTGTTAAGATCAAGGTCGTTGGGACAGTGTGGTCGAAATTGTTGGCAAATTATGTTGAGTGAAAATGTACAGGAGAAGCATGGCTAACTTTTGTATTTTTGCATGCATGTGATACTGCTGTTTAAAGAGAGAGATTAATCGGGAAAAACTCCCCACTCCTCCATCCACCAATCAGACGCTCTGCAAGACTGTCCATCTCTTTATAGCTTGAAATGTTGAATTTCTTGTGTACTACGTCATAAACTCTAGTCGATGGGGCCAGCGCAAGCTATTTTCATTTAACGACAAGGATTATGAGAGACGTGTCCTAAACAGCTAACACCAGTGCTGCCTGTAATTAATGGATGAAATTAGCTGTGACTGATGCGGCTATTTGATGCGAGGAGAAAGGACGTCATATCGGTGAATAATGCGACGAATCACCTTGCATGTTTTCATTTATTTCTTTACATATAGTCTTTAGCCAGTATTCAAACAATGTTGCAAAATGAAATCATTATTATTACATAGCAATGCGCATATAGAGACGGTTATATTTAGTAAACAATCGCTTGGAACATTTGTTACACATAATGACTTAATGCTGTTTTTCAATTAGAGCTGCTCATGCAACACTTCGCCACCTGTATCATAACTTTTCAACTTGTATTTGTAGAACATTAAATGTTTGTATTTATGCAATGATGACATAACTGCATCATTTCTACTTTAAAGCTTGAAAATATTTATGAGAGGAACAATTGCTGTATGGACAACTTTAATATGTGTACACTGCACAGAATAAGGTGACAAACTGAATAGTTACTCACTTTCACGCATCAGTTCTCAGTCTCTATTTATACGTCCTTGATTATTTTTGCTAAGCACCCAGGCAACCATTCCGTCGTATTCCAGGGCTGAGCGAGGCTGTATCACGCCAGCATCGACGACTCAGTTTTATCCAATTGCTGTTTTGTGGATGAAACAAGTCCTTATAAAGCGTTCATACTTCGTGAAGCACGTACCGGGCAAAGCGACACAGAACCTTGAATTGTATACATATCCAAGTGTAACACCGGGACTTTGGTGAGTTTTGTGGACTTCAAACTCAGCATGTATACCTAATACAACAAGCGTTGTCTATAGAGCCACATTTATCTAATCTATAAGCTTATCACTCACTCCGACTTGTTATCTACTTGCTTTATGGTCGGGGAATCACCTGGGTGAACTCCGCCTAAAGCGGGTTGAAGTGTGGAGTCTAGAGTAGACGTCCGCAGGCTTTTTTTCAGTTTATTTCGCCGTGACCGGGGAGCGCCTTACCCAGTGCTGTAGAGGACTGGGGGCGAGGCTGGGGTGTTGGTTATTAATAGTTGTGATAGACCCCCATCTCGTTGGGAGGGGCGGCGTGGTAGTGTCCAAGGCCGGTGTGACATGCAGAAATGTCCCTCCATGCGCAGTTGTCCCCCTTATATAAAATACCACTCTGCTAGCAAAGGGAGCTTATTCCTCACATCACCTTAGTGTAACAGTTGACCTTTATCAACTCGAAAACATAGATCGCAAGTAAAGAGGCTTCTAATTATTTAAAATCAAATGAATTTGTTCGGTACAATACCAGTAGCACAGTAAAGGATAACAAGTGGTGTATTTGATGCTAATTTTCGAAGAGATCTTTGGTTAGATTCATTTTCAATTTTCAAACAGATCTTCGATTAAATTCATTTTTAGTTTACGCGTATGAACATTCTGATGGTTAAATTTAACGTAGTGCAAAGGGACAATAGCATAAGCGGAACGCCGTCTGCCGGGAGATCGATTAAATACATAATATTTGGACGGTCTCCGTTCCACGTGCACGGTGTCATTATGATAAATAGAAGCGGGTGTGGGGGGCAGCTCCGTTTGTGGGGCGATCCAGCATACCACAGTGGGCGCGATCATTGGGCCAGTTTCGGTATCCCGCCCGGGACCCGCAACACGTGACAGGGAACATCCGGGTAGGCCGATAGGGATACGCCTATTCCAATGAAATGCACACACCGTTAATATTTAGTGCAAGTAGGGGCACTGGAACCAACCTAATCACTTTTTTAAGCCATTTTCTCCCGAATAATATGTCCCGTGCTGTTTTGAACGGGGTACATCGGGATACCGATTTGATGCGCGCGCCTCCATGTCCGGGTGAAGAAGTGTCGGGCGGTGAACCGATGCGTAATGTGCGTATTTGGTCCACCTTGGGGATATACCCAGGTTACCAAAGAAATGAGAATAGTCCTTTTAAACCATGTGATTTTGCTTTGTATCAGATGTTTTGTAGTCACTCACTATGGCTGGTGTCTAATGCAATGATCGGCTCATGTTTTGTCTTTTGACACCGCCCCTGAGACTCGTCTGTGGTGCGCGGCCTCACGCTGGCCAGGTGTACTCCGCGCGGACGGACGGCTGGGGAAGACTACCCCTGAGACCAAGCTCCCCGCATGGTGGCGCTACGCAAGCTCCGCTTTTACCGCTGCTGTCGGCCGGGGGCAAATTTCAAGATTCTTGAAAAACGGTCAAATCAGCTGTAATTTTCTGCAAAATTATAGTTTTCAACAAGTAAACATAAAAATAACGAACTTTGCGTATTTAATATAACAAAACACATCTTGTATCCTTTCGAAAAAAGTTATAATTGTGACAGAACTCTTTCTTTTCATCACCTGATTTCATGCGTTATTAGGCCTAGGCTGGGTCCCATCACTAATTTGTAGAAATGCGCGACGCATTTTTCCTATCAATCTGCGCAACGCCGCCCTGGCGAGCAAGTGTGAAAATGCATTGAAGAGGTAGGCGACAACAGAGATATAATGGAGCCCTAGCGGAGTGAGTCGAAGGCAGAGAGTGCCCTGAGACAAGCAAGTGCCCGCGATTGACTAAAATCACAGGCAGTCGTGCATGTGGTATGGCAAGCCAAAAGTGAAATTTAATAGGCGATATAAACACATCTTCAAATAACTAAGCATATGTATAATTGGTTTATATCTATCTCTAAATAAGTTGAATATAGTTCCAATTATGTATACATATATGTGAAATTGAATTGCACGTAGGCGTAACATTAATTTCGTAATTGATGATTTATCTCTACTCCGGCCGATTGCGTTCGCTGGATTGTAAATTGTGAATCAAATGTGTAGATTCGTTTTGTAAGTTTGTTTGGGGCGTCTGTCAAAATCGGCTCCAGCGAAATCAATAAACAGGTGGCAGGAAGAAGAATCCATTGGCGTTGAGCCGTCTTCAAAGCCACAATAACAAAGAGGAAGCCAATCAAAGCGGCGGAGGCGATTACTCCGTGAGATTAATGTGGGATACCGTTGTAGACTGGTTGTAGGTGGATGTGTTAATATAGATATATTCCTTTCCCATGTATTAAAGGATGTATTCATTTCCCATGTATTAAAATAGATGTCTTGATTTTCCATGTACTAAAAGATGCATTGATTCCCATGTATTAAAAGATGCAATGATTTCTCAAGTATTAAAAGATGCATTGATTCCCATGTATTAAAGTAGATGTATTGATTTACCCAGTATTTAAGTAGATGTATTGATTTACCAAGTATTAAAGTAGATGCATTGATTCCCATGTATTAAAAGATGCACTGATTTCCCATGTATTAAAAGATGCATTGATTCCCATGTATTAAAGTAGATGCATTGATTCCCATGTATTAAAAGATGCATTGATTCCCATGTATTAAAGTAGATGCATTGATTCCCATGTATTAAAGTAGATGTATTGATTTACCAAGTATTAAAGTAGATGCATTGATTCCCATGTATTAAAAGATGCATTGGTGCCCGATCCAAAATTTATTTTTCTCATGAGACACAAAGCTTTTTATAAATATACTTCGCAGAGAATGATTTTTTCAGGTGGAAATCATTTATTGATATCCTTGTTGTATAAATACAATGCCATATGGTGAACAGAAACTAAAAGGGACAGAGTGTTAGAGACCTTTTCTGTCAGATTCGACAGACAGGTAAGTGCGAGGAAAGGTTGCATTCTTGTGTGTACTTCGTCTTCAAAGTTTGGGCATTGTTGACGATCTTTGCCAGTAAGCTCGAGATAGATATGACAATATATATATTTCCAAAAGTTCAACTGAAACAAATCGAAGAATGCGTCTAAACCATTTCAACGAAATCAATCCAAATAAATTATTCAGACATAAAAACGTCAACGTTTTTCTATCGTAATATGTAATGTTGTCAATTTGAATCTGCTTCAGGCCTTTCTTAATTAGCTCGCTCCATAATAATATATCTTTTCGTGTCAAATAAAGTTTGATTCACACAATATTGTGTCGTTATATATTTGTAACAATTATGCCCAATATTTTAATAGTCAGTTTTAATTCGTTATTTTGCTAGCATGGCAGACGACCAAATTCACTAAGAGCAAAAAGTATGTGCAGTTTAGAAGAGTAAGTACGTTAAGTAAGTACGCCTGCGCCGTCTAGGAGCAAATGTACAGTTTCACATTGCGCCTCGATAGCCGTGTCTATTGACGGGGGCTATGAATATATAAGGCCATAACTGGACAGTTTTATATTCATATAAGCGCTTTCATAAATGATGGAAAACGCCCTCCCCCCCCCCCCCCCCCACCCGGGTCTATTCCTTGGAACCTTCTACGCCTAGAAACCTTAGATGTCCTTAAATTACTGCGCCGTATTTGCGTATTTCGGCTTTCAAGAGGTCAATAATTGTCATTCAGTCCCATCTTTGACCCAATTTGCCCTGTCCTGTCTCTTTCAGAAATGTTACGTGGGGTTGTGTGGGCGATAACCGGGATGGTTGAATTCAAACTTAGAACTGTGTCTTTCATTCCACCGAGGTGTGACGTTTTCATCACTATGACGTTTTAAGAACACGCGTTCTCCACATTATATACATATGTATTTAGCCATCTTTCCATGCCTCATAGTATATGTATTGAGTCTGATCTCTTTTTGATAGTTTAATCACGCTGTTCTAGTGGCAAATGCATTCTTCTGTTTCTATTGTGATCGCCTTCTTAAATTGTGAAGAACGCCGTCGATTCCCCCCTTCCGGAAACGTAAACGCAAACGTAGTGCAATAACCCGCTAATCATCTCGTATGAGCGCACCATTTGTACGCATTGTGCAGTGCTCCAAAATAATTAGACCTGGGCCCGTATTCTGTGTGCAACTTAAGTCTAAGATTTGGGCCCAAACTTAGTTTTGGTCTAAGTTTTATCTAAGTTAGCGAAATCGTATTCTGCATACATTTTAAGCTAAGATCTCACTTGGGAACCGTTAAAAACTTAAGATAACCTTAAGATGACTTAAGTTTTGATGTTTGACAAGATGGACCGCATTCATGCATATTGGCTTGATGCGAGATTTAACATTGAGAGACGTACCAGTCAGATTGAACCTGCGTGAACCCGCTTGTAATAGGAGGCGAGAAAGAAATTTCCGGAAGAAATATATTTAGATCGCGCTTCGTTAGCAGGGGCGGATCTACGAATTTTAAAACAGAGTGGGGGGGGCTGGGGGCTCTCTGCTCTCTAAAAACTTGCGACGGAGGCGGGGCGGGGGGGGGGGGGGGTTGGCCGGGTTACGCCTCAGATGGCATTAAGCAATATTGGTCAGTGAAAAGTTTCGTCTTGAACATCCATTGCTTGAGGTGGGTGGGTTAAAGTCCCCCTTCTTGATTCGCCACTGGGTTGTACCTACAGCATGTCACTGCTAGACTTATAGTTGCCAAGGGGGGTGTGGGGGTCGTAGCAACCCCCCACCCGTCGCTAAAGCCTTAGCTCTTGTGCCAGATTTTGATCGCAGCGTTTGAACGGCAATATGCGCGCGGTCGGTGGGGCTCTACCCACGGGCGGATCCAGTGAGGAGGGGGTTCCTGGACTCCGGGGGTCTCTTTTTGAGGAAGAATACCATTTTATAATGCAAAATCTGAGCCGTGGACCCCCCAACCACCCACCGGTCATCAAAATATTTGAATTAGTGGAACCCCACCTCGGTTAAGAAATTGTCACCCAAATTGTTATAGAATAGCATAAAGTTATGAATATCAGCTTAGCCAGAATATTAAGATTAAGTCTAAAACTTAACTTAAGATGCATACAGAATACGGGCCCTGTTGCAGTGATTATAGTCCAGCGGATAAGCGAAAAATCGTGCATTTTGTGGTAAAAGCATGAAATTTGGCACACTTGTCCCTGATACCATTGTAGTCAAATTTAGCTATAGTGTCAAGACAGATTTTACCCCTGGAAGCTCTGGCGGCCATTTTGCAAAATGGCGGACGAGGCCACTAATAATACCCAATATCTCGAAAATGAATACCCATGGAGCCTTTAATTTCATGTCTTTATATAGGTTTTCGGGGTCGATGAATTCAAAAAAAATATTATTGGGTATCTAGTAGCAACGGATCCGCCATTTTCCAAGATGGCGGCCAAGGCCAGTGATAATACTTAATATCTCGAAAACTAAGAGGAGTAGAACCATTATTTGGATACCTATACATAGGTTTTTGGGTACGCAGATTTCAAAAATGTGATTACTGAGTGTGCAGGAGCAACGCGTCCGCCATTTTCCAAGATGGCGGACAAGGCCATCATTAATACTGAATATCTCGAAAACTAAGAGACATAAAACCGTTATTTTGATGCCTATACATAGGTTTTCGGGGTAGCTGAATTCAAAAAAAATATTATTGGGTATCTAGTAGCAACGGATCCGCCATTTTCCAAGATGGCGGCCAAGGCCAGTGATAATACTTAATATCTCGAAAACTAAGAGGAGTAGAACCATTATTTGGATACCTATACATAGGTTTTTGGGTACGCAGATTTCAAAAATGTGATTACTGAGTGTGCAGGAGCAACGCGTCCGCCATTTTCCAAGATGGCGGACAAGGCCATCATTAATACTGAATATCTCGAAAACTAAGAGACATAAAACCGTTATTTTGATGCCTATACATAGGTTTTCGGGGTAGCTGAATTCAAAAAAAATATTATTGGGTATCTAGTAGCAACGGATCCGCCATTTTCCAAGATGGCGGCCAAGGCCAGTGATAATACTTAATATCTCGAAAACTAAGAGGAGTAGAACCATTATTTGGATACCTATACATAGGTTTTTGGGTACGCAGATTTCAAAAATGTGATTACTGAGTGTGCAGGAGCAACGCGTCCGCCATTTTCCAAGATGGCGGACAAGGCCATCATTAATACTCAATATCTCGAAAACCAAGAGACATAGAACCGTTATTTTGATGCCTATACATAGGTTTTCGGGGTAGCTGAATTCAAATAAAATAGTATTGTGTATCTAGGAGCAACGCGTCAGCCATTTTCTAAGATGACGGACAAGGCTATCATTAATACTGAATATCAAGCGGTACAACAGTGTTCGCATTCGTACTGTGGACAGTGACGTTGTTGTGCTAGCCGAACTTATTTGCCAGTTTGGAAACACCTCTAAAGGAGCTATGGGTGGCTTTTGGCACAGGCGCACATTTCCAGCTGATCGCCATGCACGACATCTGCGCCAAGCTTGGTTGGGAAAAGTGCTTGGGACTCCCGATGTTCCACGCATCTACCGGGTGCGACACAGTATCCTCTTTTGCCGGAAAAGGAAAAAAAACCGCTTGGGAAATATGGAAGTTGTTTCCCCAAGTTACGAGTACCTTCGCTGCGCTGATGCCGCAGCCAGAAATGTCAAAAGTAGACGACGCGATGGAATCGCTGGAGAAGTTTGTTGTATTAAAGTATGACAAATCGAGCTCACTATGCCACGTCAATGCTGCCAGATTACAACTATTCGCACAGAACGGTAGGGATATCAGCAACGTCCCCCCAACGCAGGGTGCTCTACTCCAACACGTTAGGAGATCAGTGTATCAGGCGGGGCATTGTTGGAGCCAGGCAACTGTGCCAATGGCCAAACTTCCGGCGCCACAAGGATGGGGGTGTTCACGCGGAGATGCCGGAAAATAGGATGTAGTTTGGAGTAACAGGCCCGAAGCAAGCAACGTGTGCAATGTAATGAACTCATCCACTGTGGTTGTACGAAAGGTAGCAGAACGAGTTGCAAGTGTGTGAAAGCTGCATTGACATGCACATCACTCTGCAAGTGTGGAGGTCATTGCCAACAGTTAGATAACGAAGATTAACAGCCATATATTGCCATATACGTAATATGGTAGTACCAGCTTAAATGTTATTTATAGCATATGTAACGTAGTTAAATATATCTTCAGAAATAGCTTCCTTCTTGAAGTCATTGAGTAGGATGGAGTCGGTATGTGCTTTCACAGAGTGACTTTTGAATGCATGAGTTTATTACCTATATTCAACCTGAACTCATTAACTGCCGCCACCAACGTTAGACCTTTTCTGTCGGTAGGTTATAATATGTCCATTCACGATGCTTGTATGCATCTATATTTTAAAGATGATATATCCGCAGCAAGTAAGTACTGACATCAGTAGCGTAATGTAACGTTCAAGCTTCCAATGAATATCTTTATCAACATGCACACTTTGCATACTATGAGCATTTATTGCCAATTGTCGTGTTGTTAGTTGTTAGGTATTGCAATAGACGATTTCCTACGAGCATGCGCAGTGCCGCCTAACGCGTCTGGCGCGTCGGTTGCGGGTCTGGATTAGAGGAACGAGCGCCGCACAGCCTTGAGCCGTATGAGCCCTCAACACTTCTCCGTACTAAACTTATTCGATTCGTAGGACAACCAGTCTTTTTGTTCGTGAAAAACGGATCAGGACTAAGACAAATCATCAGAGAATGTAATACATATTCTTTTGTCTTTTGATCCCACGAAATATATGAGTCATAAGTACCATACAATGTGCGGTCTTGAAGACAAAATGACAGTCTTTGCAAATGTCCGCCATATGCCTGGAAGTATCCTTGTAATTTCCATTTCCTTCTTAAATTATTTACGCTAACAACATTTCATTTTCAAAGACACTTAGATGGATCATTTATGTTGGTACTTTGATAGATACTTTTCTTGATTCTCGTTTACGTATCTCAACAAAATTGAATTAGAATCGCCCAGTGAAGTTTGTTTACATTGTACATGGCGCACATGGCGTTGTGGACACTGTAGCGAAAAGTCGGTTTGAAAAGTTCAGTAGTGAAAATAAATGGTCCCTCCGCGCACGCTCTTCAGGAAAACAACAAAACCTGCAGTCCGCTCACAAACCACACGACGATTTAAACTCATGATAACAGCCGAAGAAAGCCGGTTGAGTTCATCTTGAATTATACATCTGCATACCGTAGACGTTTATCTTGCTCAAAGTGGTAAAAGTATGTACATAAATCAATCATCACTAATAGAAAACACTGGCATTGTGTACGAGGGGTCTACTCTCTTTGAGGAAATCCGCCCCGCGTGCGTGTTAAACGGGGTCACTCGCGCGCTCCAGGTTTTGGGTCTCGACCCGCGACCATGGTTTTTCTCGCTGCCGATAGATGGCGCAGTAGTTTAGGAAATCGTCTATTGATATATATGTAGTATTAATTCGGTGTCAACCAGCTTGATAACGCGGAGTATGGTAAGTATGATAATTAGAAATACACTTAGTCTTAAGAGTAATTTATTGTGACTGACCTGTCGACAATAAAGTCATGCTAGCAGTGCCCTCTATGTCGTATATCTTGCTTAATCATACAGTTTCTAAAATCTGCGAGAATCGAACATAGCCATTAACACAATGACTCGGTGTCTCTTAGCTTGCGAGATATTGAATATTATCAATTTTATTATCAGATATTAAGTATAGGGTCTGTAAGTGACGTCACAGACAGCGCGCGCTCACCTCTAGAAACAACCGTTCTGGGTACAACGCGTCAGCGGGTCCCTATACTTTACTATGGGCCTCAAACTAGACTCACTGATGTTTGAGATATGAATGCAATGTTAGATTTGAAAACCATATGGAATAAATGTTTGGGGGTGTACCTTCATACTCGTACTAGTTTTAAATCGCAAGACGCTGGTTTTCTGTGCGTTTCACACCATTACAAAGAGCTCTCTATGCTTTGTATATGGGGCGGTGAAGCGTCATGTACCCAAAACCGAATTCGCTGGAGGTGAGCGCGCGCTGTCCGTGATGTCACTTACATACCCTATTATTTGAGGTCTTGTCCACTATCTTAAAAAATACAGGACGCGTTGCTCCTGCATACTTAGTAATCACATTTGTAAAATCTGCGCGCCCGAAAACGTATGTATGGGCATCAAAATAACGGTTCTATGTCTCTTGGTTTTCGAGATATTGAGTATTAATGACGACCTTGTCCGCCAGCTTAGAAAATGGCGGACGCGTTGCTCCTAGATGTACAATAATATTTTATTTGAATTCAGCTATCTCGAAAACCTATGTATAGGCTTCAAAATAACGGTTCTATGTCTCTTAGTTCTCGAGGTATTCAGTATTAATGATGGCCTTGTCCGCCATCTTGGAAAATGGCGGACGCGTTGCTCCTAGATACACAATACTATTTTATTTGAATTCAGCTACCCCGAAAACTTATGTATAGGTTTCAAAATAACGGTTCTATGTCTCTTAGTTCTCGAGGTATTCAGTATTAATGATGGCCTTGTCCGCCATCTTGGAAAATGGCGGACGCGTTGCTCCTAGATACACAATACTATTTTATTTGAATTCAGCTACCCCGAAAACCTATGTATAGGCATCAAAATAACGGTTCTATGTCTCTTAGTTTTCGAGATATTCAGTATTAATGATGGCCTTGTCCGCCATCTTGGAAAATGGCGGACGCGTTGCTCCTAGATACACAATACTATTTTATTTGAATTCAGCTACCCCGAAAACCTATGTATAGGCATCAAAATAACGGTTCTATGTCTCTTAGTTTTCGAGATATTGAGTATTAATGATGGCCTTGTCCGCCATCTTAGAAAATGGCGGACGCGTTGCTCTGGCATACTCAGTAACCACATTTTTGAAATCTGCGTACCCGAAAACATATGTATAGGTAACCAAATAATGGTTCTACGCCTCTTAGTTTTCGAGATATTAAGTATTATTACTGGCCTGGGCCGCCATCTTGGAAAATGGCGGATCCGTTGCTACTAGATACCCAATAATATTTTTTTTGAATTCATCGACCCCAAAAACCTACATAAAGACATGAAATTAAAGGCTCTATGGGTATTCATTTTCGAGATATTGGGTATTATTAGTGGCCTCGTCCGCCATTTTGCAAAATGGCCGCCAGAGCTTCCAGGGGTAAAATCTGTCTTGACACTATAGCTAAATTTGACTACAATGGTATCAGGGACAAGTGTGCCAAATTTCATGCTTTTACCACAAAATGCACAATTCGACCTAATTTTGTCGCTTATCCGCTGGACTATTAGCGCACTAGACTGCAGATCTGGGTTCTAATCTGCGGCGGGTGTCACCCATTAATCATGCATCGTGCCCCATGGGCCCAATTTAGGCCTTGTGTGATCACAAGAAGCCTCCAACGGCGATGCACATTTCTGTAGTTCTGTCGTGCACTTTTCGTTTCTTTTGTACATCTGTGTTAGTACATCTGCGACACTGTGCGGATGTGCGACAACGTGCGGATTATGTCATGAACTCTCTGCACTGTGTGATTATCTTTGTTAGCGACGGAGCGGCCTAATGCGATAGAACCAAAAAACTAAAAAACTAAAATCTTTTCTTCGGAAAATGACACAGCTCATTTTTTATTTGATATATGTACACATTTGTTAATATATGACAATTTACACATCCGACCGCAATGGGCCGGAGAATCGCATTACAGTGACACAGCTAGTCAATGAGTAAGTCATGACGGCGTCTGACGTCACGCCTCCCAGGGCCGGAAGAAGGGAGACTCGACCGATCCAGAAGATATCGACACGTCATTGACATCGAGGCAATCCGTGACGTCATCGCAACATCCGGGAGAAGGAGTTCGCGGATACTTTAACTCCAGCACTCTGCTAGCCTCGTTCTGGTTTCGGCGCGTGTTGTCATGGTGACAGTGTTCCCCAGTTAGCTGGTTTCTACTGACAACTAGGTCCAGAACTACTTCCTGCTGGGGACATTCGCTAACGGAGACAGCGGGATGGCGTCTGGATTCACGTAGCTGGTTCCGAACGCGATTCCGCTGATTGTGGAACCAGTTCTGGAAAAAAAGTTGAATGTAATAATTAGCCATGATATCAGACTGAATACGGTAACACGAATCTAATTATCATAATTAATCATTAGTTCTAACACATCATAACATTGTAGTTATAACTTAACAGCTTAGATTCGACACGATCGAATGAAACAATTTTGACAGTAATAAAACGCTGGAGATAAGGTCTAAATATTCGCCATCTCACCGAGATTCTGACTTCCGTCGTGTGACAGAGGCGCGCCAATCTTTCCCGCGTGGTGTAGTCTGGATAGGGAGTGCGGCTGAAGACTTGTTCCAGCCACTGCTTGGCCTGGCCGCTCACCGTCCAACGCTGGCGTCGGCGCCCACCTAAACCCCGGGCCGGCCGCACGGGGGCGCCACTGGCATCGTAGAAATTGGTGACGTCACTGAGGACCGGACGCATTCTGTGACTCGTTCGAGTGTGGTCATCAGCAGCCGCCGAGGCAGGATCAGAATACACAACATCCATGGTTGTTGTATTGTATGCGACTTAAGTATCTAACAACGGCGGCTAAAGCTCGCTACAAAACGGTGGCAAATAATTCCTATTCTCTCAACGTAACTATATGGGCCCAGGTGAGATGATAATTGATTTGGAAATGTTCCACCAAGCTTCCCTTATAAATACGCCCCAAGAAACTGTCCGCAGATAGCGACGGTGTGCTGATTGGCTAATAAACGGGTCACGTGTTAGCGGTGATGTCCAATAACGTGACGCGGAAGCCAGTTGCTCGGAGCTCACTTCAAAGTGTTCGGGCGACTGCGGAAGCCAATTGCCGTAATATGCCCCCACGCTCGGGTCGGGAAAATCTCACAACTTTCATGTCCTCCCCACCCCCCTTCCCGCCAGCTCATCCCCACCTCATCTATGATGTATCTGAACTAGTCTTGTCCCTTTTGTTACAACACGACATAGCTATCAATTTTGTTCGGGTTTCTATATCTCTCACACGAGGTCTAAATTTTCTCAGATTAGTATTGAAAAGACGCGTTAAAGATATAAATTATAGCGTGTCACACTATGTCCAAGTACAGGGGTTAGTGCGGACGGCACTTTTAGTGTGGGACTGCCCTAAATCTTATTCTCGTAGTGCAACCCAGGCGGTCGTCGCGTCGGTTGTTACTGTTGATCGCAGACAGGTATTACTCTTTTTCGAACTAATGTGGCCGTCAGTCACAGGAAGCCAGATGTTTTTCATAACAACCATTAACAATAATGCTTCGGCTGCAAGAAAGAATGTGGACAATAACTTTGTATCAGTTTGTCAGCGTGTCAAGGAATAAATTAATCCAGCCCAACATCAGGAACATGTATTTACAACCAATTTATATTTCCAATAATTATTTTACAAAAAGGAAAGTGGCGTAAGTTACATTAAATTGTCCGGTCACTTTGTCTGGTCACTTTATCTGGTCCCTTTATCTGGTCGGTTTGTCTGGTCACTTTGTCTGGTCCCTTTGTCTGGTCACTTTGTCTGGTCACTTTGCCTGGTCACTTTGTCTGATTGGTTTGTATGACCACACTGGATCACCAATGGTATTATTAAGTCAATAGCATTTAAGGACAAACTTCATAAAAAAACTTAAGATGACAGAACCAAACCCTACAGATGTCAATGATTTTGTCAGCGCTATCGGAATAAAACTTGCTGGTAAAATGAACCAAGATCCCTGCCAAATTTGCACCAGCTTTCTTGGTGACCCATGTGATACGAAGCTAGAGTTTCATCGAAAATACAATCATCGATTAGATGAAGCCAAAGGCTAATTCTGGGCATGATGGCATGACGGTGAAAGTGCTGAACCTATTAAAGTAGAATTAAGCAAAGCAATTACCCACATAAGCTTGCTAAAGTAGTACCAGTTTTCAAAAAAGGTGAACAGTCCAACATCGATAATTATTAGATAAATATTAATTTTATCAGCTTTATCTAGAGTTTTTAAAAGAGAAATTTATGATCAGATGCATTAATATTTTGATAACGAAAAAACTGTTAAACAGCGGTCAATATGGTTTTCAAAAACATTCCATTCAACACTGGAATTAGGAGATAGAACCATGCAAAAACTGGACCAAAGAGAGATCCCAATAAATATCTTTTTAGATCTGTCAAAGGCTTTTGACACCCTATAAACACCATGCCACCACGATATATTTAAACTAAAGCACTACAGGGTATGTGGGGCTGCGCTTAGTCTAATAACCAATAATCTTCACAACCGAAAACAGTAGATAATGATATATCACAAGAATATCCCATATCTCGAGGGGGTCCACAGGGATCAATACTTGGCCCACTGCTTTTTATAATCTATATAAACATGTGCTTGATTCCATTGCAGTGATAATACCATGGTGATGAGGGTCTGAGATCCATAAGATTATTAGAGACATAGGTGTGTGGCAAACATTAGCATTGTCAGTCTACCTTACTAAAAACGAACACAAATATAATATATTAGCAAGTGTCTCAAATCATGCCCCCTCCCCCACCCTGCGACTCCGTGACCAAGCCCTCTCCCTTCCCCCGCGGCTCCTCAACCCCCCCCCCCCACTCCACCTACCAAGTCAGATGTCAGAGTGGTACAATAGGCACCGGTCCATCCATTCACTCAGATGCAGATGAAGCCATGGACCCAGCATTCCCTTTCAAGTCTTTTGGACCACACAAGGAAGCCAATCAAAGGCTTTAAATGGTGTTAAGCTACCTTCAAAGCTATACGAGTTAACTCCTATTACAACCCACGCGGTTGTCGCATCGATTGTTATTATTACTCACAAACAGGCATCAATCGTTCTGAGACTAATGTGACGGCCAAAAATAGCTAGATTATTCATTTTTCACGTACCGCCCTTATAACACGAAATACTTCGACTGTAAGCAGGAATTTGGAGCGTAACTTTGCAGCAATTTGCTAGCGTGACATGGAATGACTGAATCATGCGTTTCCTCAAGAAATTTGTTTTCTTTTTGCATCGCGCCAGCAGTGCATATGGAGCCTCAGCCTGAGTTATATAATAATAATAATGTTTATTAAGTACTTTAGGCACAACGCCCATGGTACATATGTACAGTTTTCGGTTCAAAATTCATATATATAACGTGCAAATACAAATATATACAAATCTATATCAACGATGATACAGCGATGATAAAAATGACTCTCTTATGTTGAATGCTTCAAAACTGGCTAAAGTCATAACAACGTTGTCGTTTTTACTGCTAAAGGGTCTGTTAAAATTTTCTGAAGAGGGTACCGTGTATATACTTTTGGCAGTCTATTATCCGGACTTGAGGCATTAAATGGGCACACCAGAGTAAAATGATATTCGTCTTCCACAAGATATTTCCCATGTTTAAAACAGAATTTGCAATACCTATCTTGTGGCTCTATATTACAATGCCTACCCCTTTCAATTTCTAAGCTATGAGCCGAGCACCTCAACCTGGCTAGTGCCCTTCTGTGACTGATAACGTTAACACACCTCAAATATAATTCTGGCTCTAGTAATTAAAGACTTAAATTGAGCTAGTGTTCTAAGTTTGCTGGAGCTATCCATATCAGATTGCCATTCTTGTTGGGAAGTGTCTCTTAACCTCTGTTTTACTTTATTCATGAAGAGATTTAAATTTCCAACATCTTGAGATATCCAACAAATACCAAATCCTAACTTAAACAATATATCTCTAACATGTGTAGCCCAAGTCGATCTGCCGACTCTATCAAGGTTGTAAATCATGATATAACAAGCTCTAGGTAGTCTAGATTCATCCATGTATATAAGTTTGCACCAGTATTTCAATAATCTTTCTACAGCCTGAGTTCAAGCTTATCGAGCATGTTTTGACCGTATAATGTTCATCTGATCTGACTTGGTTTGGACACATACTATTTATGTTTCATGTCTTTTCATGATGCGATGGTAACTGGCGCATGTTACATTACTCAATCGATGCTAAATTCAGTAAAAGAACAATATATCGAGACATAATTTAACAGAGAAGTCAATGACATTTAACCGACACAATTCTCGATTTTGACCGGCCATGTACGTGTTAGCGGCGATGTCCAATAAGGCGACGAGGAAGCCAATTGCGCGAGCCTACTTCAAATTGTTCGTTC
The DNA here is from genome assembly GCA_964019135.1 of Arenicola marina. Lineage (NCBI taxonomy): Eukaryota > Metazoa > Annelida > Polychaeta > Arenicolidae > Arenicola > Arenicola marina. Next base: position 35,343,500 of record OZ025257.1, on the reverse strand, counting down.
GATCGCGGAAGCCAATTACCGCAATACCCCCCCTTGGCCTTTACCGATTCTTACGGCCAGCCAACGTTGACTTTAATAAATTTTTGCTCATATCTTTAAATATTTGAACATGTCTTCAATATTTCAACATATGTAAAAATATTTAAAGATACATGCAAGTGATTTAAAGATATGTGTACATGATTTAAAGCAGCTTACTTACATGCGCCATCTTGTATTTTTTAGAGTTTAAAATCAAGACTAAAAGTATCTCGAGATTGATGCAAATGTTTTATAGACTCTTTGAGTCTGTAAAACAACAATTTCAACATAAAACTGCGCGGTTTATTTATATCGGGCGCGGACGTCCTAGCGAGCCGCGGTGGACATCACACATAATACCGAACAGCGAACTTATAAAACCGAGATAAACCTGGCCACCAACTTCTGCTCCGTTGAAGAAATTTGTTTCTCTCCGGATAGCCCTCAAGCTATTAGGATTTAAATTCATGACTACTAATATTTGACATGGAGAAGAGGTTGGTAATACAAAAGGAATATATTACTTTAAAAACTTGTGTACAGGATTTAAATACATGTCCACATGATTTAAAGACATGCGCACATGATTTAAAGACATGTGCACATGATTTAAAGACATGTGCACATGATTTAAAGACATGTGCACATGATTTAAAGACATGTGCACATGATTTAAAGATATCTTTTCATAATTTAAAAAATATCTCTATTGCCGTGATTATGCTTAGTATTTTCACACATCTCTAAATGAATTAAAGATGACATTAATTGAACTTTTACATATCCGTAATAACTGATATGTGAAATTCATGCCGTTTTGGACATATGTACAATTGGACTACGGTTATCTCTGATTCATTTAGAGACACCATTAAATGAATTACTGTAAGTTATGTTTAACTCAATTAGATATATCTCTAAATGAATTGCCGATATGTCAATCAATTTTAGTGGCAAAACTAGATTTGAGTTCATACGTAGGTATATTAAAATAAGTAGAAACCATCTTTCACATTTTCATGACCATCAAGGACGTCATGTGACGTCACAATGACGGCACACTGACGTCATAACGTCACCAAAATATCTTCCACCTAGAATGGCCGCAGTTATCAGACCGATGCCAGAGAGCTAGGATTGCTTGCTGAAGAGGGGAAAATGTCGACTTTGGAATCAATTCCCAACCGCAAGTAAGTTATATTGAAACTGACAGTATATTCCAAATTTTTAAGTGTTCCACTGAATTCGTGTCCGTATTACATGCATCCTGTCATCGTTATCGTTAACGTATGCCAGGCATACTGTGGTATACTGTGGTATACTTATACTTGCGACCGGGTGGGGGCAGCCACTTAAAAAGTGCGACGGGGGGGGGGGGGAGAGTGTCCACGCCGCCTCAGATAGCGTTCTTCCTCCAAAGGGAGGGAGGAGGTCCACGCCCCGGATGGCGTAAATTTTGCATTAAAAAACACATTCTTGTTTAAAAGGAGGGGCCCGGATCTCCTGGACCCCTCCCCTGCCTAGATCCGCTCTTGGACCTCACGTTATTCCTATCAGTCGGTCACATCCGCCATGGTTATACCTCACCTTGTTAGGGCATAACGTTTCAGATTATGAGTACACAAAACTCCCGGTAGGTGGCGGTGCTAGCGCCAGCCGTCTCCCAGGCTGGTATCGTGCGATGGGGAACCAGCTTCCCAACGGTGTAAACAAACCCTGTGCCCCACGCCCCCCCCCCCCCTCACACTCAGGTGCACAGACATATCTTATAGCCATGATCCCTTTCTTGATACTTGGAAATCTTGAATAGTCTGATCTACATCATGACCTCTTACCGTCTTAACTATAACGCAAGGTCAAAGGAGGTAAGCGCCAAGCATTTTCGTCATAATCGAGTTTGCCGTGCAATTGTCCCAGCTGGTACGTCCACTGGGTGGACCCTGATTTTACACATTGCTTGGTACCTGGATGGGTGAGATTTTGGGCCGCCGAGAGTCCGCACTGTTTTCCCCATTGTGATGAAACGTTTGAAGAGGAATGCTCAGCAAAGCCCCCCCCCCCCCCGAACTCCAACCTCCCTTGATCCGCCAGAGGAGGGAGGGGCTACAGTGTCAACAGAAGGCAATCGATACTGAGCAGTGTATATAGGCCACGAAGCTACAGTTGCTTGACAACGTCAATAACAGGACGCCGTCCGAGGCCACAGCTAGAGCGTGAACGCCGACACACAGGCTCTGACTACTCTTGTGGATAGTGTACTCGTTGAACTCATTCCATCCACATGTATCTATAGATGTGTGTTAATACTAGACTTCTCCGGCTAGATTACCTGAAGCTTCCACCGCTGTGAGTTGTCCATACGTATAGCCCCATGCTGCCACCAAGAGCATACCATAGCCGTGAGTATATACCTATCCATAGCCCAGTGAACTTGACCCTTCTGACAACAAGCTGATAGGCAGAAGGGTCAAGCAATACACATGGTTAAAAAAGTAGCAATGCATAGCCAAGCTCACTTCGATGAATAATTGTCGATTATGACAACGAGCCTACCTCTTTAACTCGCCGCGACCCTCTTCTTTACACATTACTTGGACCCTAGGATGCAATCATTTTAAAGTTTGCTCTCTATTACTTGCACATGAATGATATTTTCTCTGAACCCTGAACCCTTCATGTGACCAGTCACCCGTCACCCGTCACCCGTCACCCGTCACCCGTCAGGGGCTGTCACCCGTCACCCCCTCACTCCTCACCCCTCAACCCTCACCCCTCACCCCTCACCCCTCACCCCTCACCCCTCACCCCTTACCCCTCACCTCTCACCGCTCACCCTCCCCCCTTCCTCCTCCCCATTACCCCTCACCTCTGACCTCCTCACCCGTTACCCGTTACCCATCACCCCTCACCCCTCACCCCTCACCCCTCACCCCTCACTCCTCACCCTTCTCTCCTCACCCCTCACCCCTCACCCCTCACCCCTCACCCCTCACCCCTCACCTCTCACCCTCCAACCCTCCACCCTTCCTCCTCCCCCATTACGCCTCACCTCTCACCCCTCACCCCTACCCCCTTCCTCCGCCCCCATTACCTCTCACCTCTGACCCCTACCCCTCCCCCCTTCCTCCCCCTCCATTAGCCCTCACCTCTCACCCCTCACCCCTACCCCCTTCCTCCTCCCCCATTACCCCTCATCTCTGACCCCCTACCCCTCACCTCTGACCCTCACTTCTGACCCTCACCCCTCACCCCTCACCCCTCACCCCTCACCACTCACCCCTCACCCCTCACCCCTCACCCCTCACCACTCACCCCTCACCCCTCAGCCCTCACCCCTCACCCCTCACCCCTCACCCCTCACCCCTCACCCATCACCCCTCACCCCTCGTCTCTGACCCCCATGACCTATAACCTTGCGAGCTGAGCGGCGATGATGGACAGACAGGACCCTGGGAGTCATAAGGCCCCACCCCCCACCCCCCACCTCACCCACACACACGTACGTGTCTAAGGGGCTCATCCCTTTGAACCAAAACATCGATCAATGTTGTGCAAGTGAAATGAATTGGTGTTTTAGGCCGCATTCGTGCACAGAAGGGTTAAACTGGGCCAAGGAACCTCCCGGGACGATGAACGAATAAAGGTTTAAACATTGACCTACTACATGTACTTGTATAGTCCAGTCATGGCGGTAAGTCCCGACAGTCTGGTGTATTGTATGACACATGCTGCTCACATAAAATGACTATAATATATAGAGTAATATACATGGAGGCAGTCACGAAACTATTAACACTATGACTGTTGTAAAATGGTCCTAACTGCAGTTACGTGTAACTTACAGTATTAATGTACGGTGGTAACTTTTTCGCAACCTGACTTTTTGTAGAAACACTTAAGGCAAAGAGGACGGGTTGGAGATGTTGGGGGAGGGGGGCGGGGGAGGGGGCAGTATGCCTTTCCTAAAAAATAAGCGACAGCTCCGCCCCCCCCCCCACCCCAACCCCCTGACTTTTCTGGCAACACTCAACGTGTAACCACTGGTTGCACCTCTGATCCACCTCTGATTGTTTCTTTGATCCACCTCTGATTGATTTGTTTCTTTCCTTCCTTCGGTAATACGGCTCACGTACGGCACTTTGAACTTCATTACTGATTAAGCTTGGGTTCCTGATATCACTCTAAAGCTAACATGGATGGAGGCTTATACCCATATAGAAGTTATATATGTTATGAAATAACGATTGCTTTGTCCATGCAGTAAGGCGAGGGCTGATGATGAAGGAAACCTTACGGAACACAAAGGCAATGACCGCGGCAATGCCTTGGAGCCAGCTACGAGAGATCCAGAACTGTCTCATGACATGGAGCCAGAACGTTCTTCATTGGAGGTGAGCAGCCAAGACGCCTTGGATCCAGCTACGAGAGATCCAGAACTGTCTCATGACATTAAGCCTGAACGTCCTTCATTGGAGGTGAGCAGCCAAGACGCCTTGAATCCAGCTACGAGAGATCCAGAACTGTCTCATGACATTGAGGCAGAACGTCCTTCATTAGAGGTCAGCAGCCACGACGTCTTGGATCCAGCTACGAGAGATCCAGAACTGTCTCATGACATGGAGCCAGAACGTTGTTCATTGGAAGTGAGCAGCCAAGACGTCTTGGATCCAGCTACGAGAGATCCAGAACTGTCTTATGACATTGAGCCAGAACGTTCTTCATTGGAGGTGAGCAGCCAAGACGTCTTGGATTCAGCTACGAGAGATCCAGAACTATCTTATGACATGGAGCCAGAACGTTGCTCATTCGAAGGGAGCAGCCAAGACGTCTTGGATCCAGCTACGAGAGATCCAGAGCCGTCTTATGACATTGAGCCAGAACGTTCTTCATTGGAGGTGAGCAGCCAAGACGCCTTGGATCCAGCTACGAGAGATCCAGAACTGTCTTATGACATTAAGGCAGAACGTTGTTCATTGGAGGTGAGCAGCCAGGACGCCTTGGATCCAGCTACGAGAGATCCAGAACTGTCTTATGATATGGAGCCAGAACGTTCTTCATTGGAGGTGAGCAGCCAAGACGCGGTCGGAGTACAACTGTGTCGTTTGGCGGAGCAACTGGCCATCAAGCTGTCGGGAGTAGATCCAGAACTGTCTTTACAAGAATCTATTCGCTTCAAATTTGCATGTCTGGACAGATACTTCGCAGCTGAATCTGCAATGGAACAAAAAATGCTGCTCATGGATACAATTTTTGCGGTCTTGGAGTCCATACGGACAGGTGATGATAGTGTCTCCGTGTCAGACACCTTGGACGAGCAGTGTGGAGCCTTGGGGACCATCCTCTGTTTGTTAGAGGAAGATGTGTCCCTTCGCCCCGACGTCCAACCCTTGAAACGGTTGGTGTCTCATTACGGAAACAGGCTGCACAATTTGCTGCTGGCTTTACGTCCGAAAGATAACGACATTTCAGCCTCTCCCGATAGTAAACCCAAAGGGGTTAAGGCAGACGACCGGCAGGCCATGAAGCTCTCGTCTTTAGCAAGCGTTCTGACGGAACTAGAAAGTAGAAATTTTCGAAAAGACGACCCGCAGATGGTCGCGTTCCACAAGTCCCTGGTGATCCTGATGCACGACTTGGCGTCTAAGCTGGAGGAGTGCGATCAGCGGTTCCGGAACAGCAGCCTGTACGGCATCGGGAGCCACTTCAGCGACCTCAGGACGTCGGCAATCCCGTCTGAGCAGGATTGGATGCTGACCATTGAGCTGGCTCCGGATATGACGGTAGAGAGGGTCGGGGAGGGTCATTGGGAAATATATCTCCACGAGGGGGGTCCCAGCTGGGCAGTATGGTCGATGCCTGGCTTTGGCGGCGCATCCTTGTTGGAAGCCGCCGGGGAGGGTCGCTTCAGGGTCGACCACAGATTATTCTCCGAGCATTGTTTCCGACATATAAGGAAAGCCATGGCGGCCATTGCACTTCCGCCGGGGTTTCAACATGGCGGCATCCTGTTTCCGGTGTACAGCGGCGTCTGGCCCACCGGCTCCGCCTCGACCTTGAACTTGGTTCACGAAGGCCAGAACGACCACGTGGCGATGGATGTTACCATAGGGATAACCGTCGATATTGACACCGTAGATGACGTCACTCGACGGGAAGTCCTGGCTCTGGCGCGGACGTGCCATTTACCGCCCACGGCTCCCGTCACCGTCCATTTGATCCCGAGGAGGAAGAAAACCGAAGGATGGACGTTGAGCACCGCTGCCGTGGAAGCCAGACTTTTCGCCCACCTCGGCCGCGATTCCCCTCTCGTCCAGGCAACCCGGGATTTGAAGAACCTTGTAGCAGAGTGCTTGAACTGGGGCCCTACACCAGACTGCGTGGCCGAAGTGAACCGGGCTTTGGAGGCTTGGGGGGACGGAGAGGACCCGCCAAACCCGATAGCCGGTCTGGACACAGCCGGAGTAGCGGCGTGTGTCAGCCGAAGCCTGGAGACCGGCCGATTTATTCGCATGACGCCACGAGCAGGAGAGGAAAAGGGCAAACCGGGCTGGTACACCTACGTGACGAGGTCCTGTCTGGTGTACGCCGCCGTCTGGAGGAAGCACCGGGAGGGGGACTTTAACGCCGGAGAGGCTGCTGCCGCTATCCCTGCAGGCCACGAGGTCAAGTCCTGTGGCCTATGCAGGTCCCTGGTATTCAACTCCAGGCGCCAGCCGGCAGCCCGGATTCACCCCGCGGTGGCCGCAGCCCTCTACCTCCCCGTGACACCCTGGCGGGCCATGAACACGTGCTTCATCAAGTACGTCACCTTGCGGGACATCGTCGCCGAGAGTAAGAAAGATCAGCCCACCGAATGGGGAGTATCGCGTCTATCGCGCATGGTCGATGACCTAGATCTGAGAGAAAGCGAACTATCTCCCGAGACGACGGCGTCGGCGCGTGGCAAGGGGAATGGTCACCAGAGATATAGCGAGAGGGCCCAGGTGTTTCTTTCTTACTTTAGGAACTGGGGCAGCATTGGCAAACACAAGGCTGGTCATCCGATCCTTGATCATACCGGCGTCAAAGTGTATCCAGTGTCGGGGGATCTCCCATTCAGCGATGAAAATATTAAACGTCGACATAATGTGATGGAAAACACCTTGATTCAATTGTTTGGTGATTTCGAAGGTTGACTCGCGTATTATACGAGAGATGTATGTCTTTGGCGCTTTTCTAGATTGAGAATTTGAGGTCGGGATTTTCGAAGATTGTGAATTACATCACTCATCTTATCATATTCAATCGTATGCGGCCTCAAAGACCATCCGTGTACAGCTTATATAAGGCTAATCACTGCATAAACACTTCACGTTTACCGCCGTCATTGAACTGTACATAACAGTTACAACTTTATACTCAGCAAATATTCTTCCTACATGTAATGAAAACCATTTGTCACAGCTCCTTTGCAGGAATTATTCTTATATGTTTTGTCACGCATCTGATGGAATGTCAGTGTATATATATATCTATATATATACTGATTTGTTTAAAGAAACATAACTCATAGCAATTTCACAAGATTGATCTCTGTTATGTTGAAATGTTAAGATTAAATATATTCAGTGTAAACATATTCAATCATCAACAAAGAAAACAATGCAGACGCTACCACTTGAACGGATGTTTAAGTGGTAAACACATATAACCATTTCAGCTCCAGGAGGGTCATGTGTCAGAAATTTGCCCGAGAAATGGGACCATGAACGTGGTTTGTATTAGTCTCCCTTAAATTTGAATACATGTTGATTGAAGTGCTCCTACAATACTGAAATAAATATCCTTTGCATTCACATTGATTCAACATTATGTTCGAGATCATTGTCAAAGATGGCCCACATGGTCACAGTTCTTGAATAATAAACCTAGCCAAGCCTCGCAACCAACGGCATTCAGCCACGGTTCCAATTAACGCACTGTGGCCATTTGGAATTCTATTGTGATGTCATATTAAAAATCAAACATCGGAGTAATATAAATCAATATTGCAATCGAGTCACACCTGTACTGTGTAATAAGTACAAGTCTGTGACTGAATTGCTCGACGTAGAGTGCAGAGCGCAGCATTACGTCCCAAATTCACATATCGGAACAGAAGAGATCGTCTCCCATCTTAGCCAGCGTTTTAATGCACATTCGAAAGCCAATTTTGCGATTTTGTTTTGAATCTTCGGAGATGATTTATGCTTTAAGTTATGCTTTCAAATTATTGGGCCTTGCCATGGTTGAATTTGTGTTAGAATCAACATTAATACTTATTCCCCAATATAAGTTATGACATTATATATGACAAAATGGGCTAAAAATTATTCAATGAAAGTATATTGTAGTCCTATAGAGACACAGTTAGGGGGGCGAGGGGGGTGGGGGGGCGGGGGACGGATTTGGACTGTTACTATAAAGCGATAATCAAGAGAAAAACTTAAGCGTTCGAGAGAGATTGCCTTGTGCCACGAAAACAAAATGGATGACTTGAAGAGGACGTAATATGCAGCGTCATGAGCGGTCTGCAGTATGTGATTGTGTTTATTAAGAACGAAACGGTCAGTCAATTCATAAAGTAACCTGAATTTTCGGAATAATGCTCTGGTTTATTTAACATATGTACACATTTGATTCACAATTTACAATCCAGACCGCATAGTTAGTCAATAAGTAAGGCATGACGGCGTCTGACGTCACGCCTCCCAGGGCCCGAAGAAGGGAGACTCGACCAATCCAGAAGATATCGACACGTCGTTGACATCGAGGCAATCCGTGACGTCATCGCAACATCCGGGAGACGGAGTTCGCGGGTACTTCAGCTTCAGCACCCTGCTGGCCTCGTGCTGGTTTCGGCGCGTGTTGTCATGGTGACAGTGGCCCCCATGTAGTTGGTTCCTACTGACAACTAGGTCCAGAACGACTCCTTGCTGGGGACCTTCGCTAAAGGAGACTGTGGGATGGCGTCGGGATTCACGCAGCTGGTTCCGAACGCGATTCCGCTGATTGTGGAACCAGTTCTGGAAAGAAAGTTTAATGTAATAAGCAACCATGATATCAGACTGAATACGGTAACACGAATTTAATTTTCATAGTTAATCATTACTACTAAAATATCGTAAAATTGTTAAATTTTAAAGACATAACTTAACAGCTTAGATTCCAGGCGATCGAAGGAAACTATTCTGACAGTAATGAAACACTGGGGAATGTCTAAATATTCGACATTTTCTCACCGTCGTGTAACAGAGGCACGCCAATCTTTCTCGCGTGGTGTAGTCTGGGTAGGGAGTGCGGCTGAAGACTTGTTGCAGCCACTGCTTGGCCTGGCCGCTCACCATCCAACGCTGGTTTCGGAGCCCACCTGAACCCCGGGCAGGCCGCACGGGGGCGCCACTGGCATCGTAGAAATTGGTGACGTGTTGTACACCATTGTTTAAGCGCCTAAATCTACTAAAATTAGAAGACATACATCGTTTACAAAAATAAAAAAAAAACTTTTATCACAAATTAACTAATAGAAAATTACCTGGCTATTTTGATATACTGTCCATGGTCCGAAATGACGACGCGCGTACTCATTATATTCGCTACCGAAACTATGCTCCCACCGTTAGAGCTCAGCATGAACTCTTTATTACGAAACGTATAGTCTGGTTGAAGTCGTCAATAATGAACCAAGCCAAAATATTCAAAAGGTTCATACGCATAGTTTAGAAGGGTATTCAACATATAATATGGATAGGTGCTACCTAAAAAATGCGAGCGTATATTTAATAATTCAGATATTCCTAGGGATACATCTAGATTAATATTCAAAATTAATTTCACTTCGGCTTGCCATAATGCATATCTTTGGCGGGATGAAGTATACCGTGCACGCGCTTGTGACATATCGTTTAGTTGCTTAGTAACTCCCATTGTGACGTCATGTTTATAACATTTTGACGTCACAATTACTCAATATGCTCTGCTTGGAGCTTGGCAACAGACATTTAGTGCATCGCTTATAAATTAACTTTAATTTAAAATATACACCCATTGTTAACATTGAATAATTTATTCGTTAATTTTGTGGGGCAGCTGATTTAATTATTGAAGACAGGATATGATATGCTTCGATCTCTCTTTGCTTGAATATACTTATGTACAGCTGATATTTGCTCCGAATCCGAGAACGTCTCATCGGGGCTGTTACGCGAAATGAAAGTCCTAAGCCTATGCTTGAAATGGACTTTGAATATGCATGCATGTTACCTTATGAGCTCGCTTGCGCTCGCTATTAAACACCTTATTGTTAATACATATTCTTATAATTGTAATATTCCACACTGCCATACCTGCCGCGTGCAATTGTCTTGAGTATTTTATTGTAATTAATAACTATAATATAAATAACTATAAATAATTATATTTTGTAGCCCTCCTGCTTGTTTTAACCGCACAACATTGGTGGGCCCGTGTTGGATCATTTGTTTTATTCAAGTTTGTTCAAGTTTATATGCCGCATAGCGATTCTTTCTTATTTAATATTTGGGTGGCTCCAACGCCAGCAGCCCAGCTAGGGTCTTAGTTGGAGTCTCCCCAACCATGTGTATACTTTTTTTCTTTTCTTCTTTTACACGTTTTATTACTATTCTTTTTTGTTTTTGTTTGACTTGTACACTTGGTTTGAATAAATGCTATTTTACTGACTTGACTTGACGTCACTGATGACCTGGCGCATTTTGTGGCTCGTCCGCGTGGCAGCTAGGATCAGAATACACAACATCTATGATTGTTGTATTGAATGCAACTCGTGTATCTTACAATGGCGACTAAAGCTCGCTACAAAACGATGGCAAAATAATTTGGAACTGTTCCACCACTTTTCCTTTATAAATACGACCCAAGAAACTGGCCGCAGATATTGGCGATGTGCTGATTAGCTAATAAACAGGTCACGTGATGGCGGTGATGTCCAATAACGTGACGCGGAAGCCAGTTGCTCGGAGCTCACTTCAAAGTGTTCGGGCGACGGCGGAAGCCAATTGCCGTAATATGCCCCCACGGTCGGGGCGGGCAAATCTCACAACTTTCATGTCTTGCCCCTCTCCACCCCCCGCCAGCTCATCCCCACCTCATCTATGATGTATTTATAAACTATTCTTGTCCCTTTTGTTACAACACGACATTGCTATCAATTTGGTTTTGGTTTCTACATCTCTCATACAAGGTCTAAACGCGCTGAAGATATAAATTATAGCGTGTCAAATTATGTCAAAGTACGGGGATTAGTTTAATCTTATTCTCGTAGGCTAACCCACGCGGTCGTCGCATCGGTTGTTACTGTTGATCGCAAACAGGTATCAATCGTTTTCAAGCTAATGTGGCCGCCAGCCAAAGAAAGCCAGACGTTTTTCATAACAACCATTAACATTAATGCTTCGGCTACAAAAAAGAATTTGGACAATAACTTTGTAACAGTTTTTCAGCATGTCAAGGAATAAATTAATCAAGCCCTACCTACATCAAAGAAATGCATTTACAACCAATTTATACTTCCAATAATTATTTTGCATAATTTCATTGGAAAGTTGCGTATGTTACATCAATTAAGTTGTCTGGTCACTTTGTGTGGTCACTTTGTGCAGTCACCTTGTGTTATCACTTTGTGTGGTCACATTGTGTGGTCACTTTTTCTGGTCACCTTGTCTGGTCAGTTTGCCTGGTCGCTTTGTCTGGTCAGTTTGTCTGGTCAGTTTGTCTGGTCACTTTGTCTGGTCACTTTGTCTGGTCACTTTGTAGGGTCACTTTGTGTGGTCAGTTTGTCTGGTCACTTTGTCTGGTCAGTTTGCCTGGTCGCTTTGTCTGGTCAGTTTGTCTGGTCACTTTGTCTGGTCACTTTGTCTGGTCACTTTGTCTGGTCACTTTGTCTGGTCACTTTGTCTGGTCAGTTTGTCTGGTCACTTTTTCTGGTCAGTTTGTCTGGTCCCTTTATCTGGTCACTTTGACTGGTCAGTTTGTCTGGTCCCTTTTGTCTGGTCGGTTTGTATGAGCAAACTGGATCACCAATGGTATTATTAAGTCAATAGCATTTAAGGACAAACTTCATAAAAAAAGCTTAAGATGACGGAACCAAACCTTACAGATGTCAATGATTTTTTTCAGCGCTATCGGAACAAAACTTGCTAGTAAGATGAACCAAGATCCTTGCCACCAGCTTTCTTGGAGACCCATGTGATACGAAGCTAGGGTTCCATCGAAAATACAATCATCGATTAGCTGAAGCCAAAGGCTAATTCTGGGCATGATGGCATGACGGTGAAAGTGCTGAACCTATTAAAGTAGAATTAAGCAAAGCAATTACCCACATAAGCTTGCTAAAGTAGTACCAGTTTTCAAAAAGGGTGTAAAGTCCAGCATCGATAACTATCGATCAATATCAATTTCACCAGCTTTATCTAGAGTTTTTGATAGAATAATTTATGATCAGATGCATCAAGATTTTAACCACGAAAAACTGTTAAACAGCAGTCAATATGGTTTTCAGAAAAACACATTCCACTCAACACTGGAATTAGGAGATAGAACCGTGCAAAAACTGGACCAAAGAGAGATCCCAATAAATATCTTTTTAGATCTGTCAAAGGCGTTTGACACCCTATATACACCATGCCACCACGATATATTTAAACTAAAGCACTACAGGGTATGTGGGGCTGCGCTTAGTCTAATAACCATTAATCTTCACAACCGAAAACAGTAGATAATGATATATCACAAGAATATCCCATATCCCGAGGGGGTCCACAGGGATCAATACTTGGCCCACTGCTTTTTATAATCTATATAAACATGTGCTTGATTCCATTGCAGTGATAATACCATGGTGATGAGGGTCTGAGATCCATAAGATTATTAGAGACATAGGTGTGTGGCAAACATTAACATTGTCAGTCTACCTTACTAAAAACGAACACAAATATAATATATTAGCAAGTGTCTCAAATCATGCCCCCTCCACCACCCTGCGACTCCGTGACCAAGCCCTCTCCCTTCCCCCGCGGCTCCTCAACTCAACTCCTCCTCCCTTTCAAGTCTTTTGGACCACACAGGGAAGCCAATCAAAGGCGTTAAATGGTGTTAAGCTACCTTCAAAGCTACACGAGTTAACTCCTATTACAACCCACGCGGTTGTCGCATCTATTGTTATTATTACTCACAAACAGGCATCAATCGTTCTGAAACTAATGTGACGGCCAAAAATAGCTAGATTATTCATTTTTCACGTACCGCCCTTATAACACGAAATACTTCGACTGTAAGCAGGAATTTTGAGCATAACTTTGCAGCAATTTGCTAGCGTGACATGGAATGACTGAATCATGCGTTTCCTCAAGAAATTTGTTTTCTTTTTGCATCGCGCCAGCAGTGCATATGGAGCCTCAGCCTGAGTTATATAATAATAATAATGTTTATTAAGTACTTTAGGCACAACGCCAATGGTACATATGTACAGTTTTCGGTTCAAAATTCATATATATAACGTGCAAATACAAATATATACAAATCTATATCAACGATGATACAGCGATGATAAAAATTACTCTCTTATGTTGAATGCTTCAAAACTGGCTAAAGTCATAACAACGTTGTCGTTTTTACTGTTAAAAGGTCTGTTAAAATTTTCTGAAGAGGGTACCGTGTATATACTTTTGGCAGTCTATTATCCCGACTTGAGGCATATAATGGGCACACCAGAGTAAAATGATATTCGTTTTCCACAAGATATTTCCCATGTTTAAAACAAAATTTGCAATACCTATCTTGTGGCTCTATATTACAATGCCTACCCCTTTCAATTTCTAAGCTATGAGTCGAGCACCTCAACCTGGCTAGTGCCCTTCTGTGACTGATAACGTTAACACACCTCAAATATAATTCTGGCTCTAGTAATTAAAGACTTAAATTGAGCTAGTGTTCTAAGTTTGCTGCAGCTATCCATATCAGATTGCCATTCTTGTTGGGAAGTGTCTCTTAACCTCTGTTTTACTTCATTCATGAAGACATTTACATTTCCAACATCTTGAGATATCCAACAAATACCAAATCCTAACTTAAACAATATATCTCTAACATGTGTAGCCCAAGTCGATCTGCCGACTCTATCAAGGTTGTAAATCATGATATAACAGGCTCTGGGTAGTCTAGATTCATCCATGTATATAAGTTTGCACCAGTAATTCAATAATCTTTCTACAGCCTGAGTTCAAGCTTATCGAGCATGTTTTCACCGTATAATGTTCATCTGATCTGACTTAGTTTGGACATATACTATTTATGTTTCATGTCTTTTCATGATGCGATGGTAACTGGCGCATGTTACATTACTCAATCGATGCTAAATTCAGTAAAAAGAACAATATATCGATACATAATTTAACAGAGAAGTCAATGACATTTAACCGACACAATTCTCGATTTTGACCGGCCATGTACGTGTTAGCGGCGATGTCCAATAAGGCGACGAGGAAGCCAATTGCGCGAGCCTACTACAAAGTGTTCGTTCGACCGCGGAAGCCAATTACCGCAATACCCCCCCTTGGCCTTTACCGATTCTTACGGCCAGCCAACGTTGACTTTAATACATTTTTGCTCATATCTTTAAATATTTGAACATGTCTTCAATATTTCAACATATGTAAAAATATTTAAAGATACATGCAAGTGATTTAAAGATATGTGTACATGATTTAAAGCAGCCTACTTACATGCGCCATCTTATATTTTTTAGAGTTTAAAATCAAGACTAAAAGTATCTCGAGATTGATGCAAATGTCTTATAGACTCTTTGAGTCTGTAACACAACAATTTCAACATAAAACTGCGCGGTTTATTTATATCGGGCCGGACGTCCTAGCGAGCCGCGGTGGACATCACACATAATACCGAACAGCGAACTTATAAAACCGAGATAAACCTGGCCACCAACTTCTGCTCCGTTGAAGAAATTTGTTTCTCTCCGGATAGCCCTCAAGCTACTAGGATTTAAATTCATGACTACCAATATTTGACATGGAGAACAGGTTGGTAATACAAAAGGAATATATTACTTTAAAAACTTGTGTACAGGATTTAAATACATGTCCACATGATTTAAAGACATCCGCACATGATTTAAAGACATGCGCACATGATTTAAAGACATGCGCACATGATTTAAAGATATCTTTTCATAATTTTTAAAATATCTCTATTGCCGTGATTATGCTTAGTATTTTCACACATCTCTAAATGAATTAAAGATGACATTAATTGAACTTTTACATATCCGTAATTGAATAACTGATATGTGAAATTCATGCCGGTTTGGACATATGTACAATTGGACTACGGTTATCTCTGATTCATTTAGAGACACCATGAAATGAATTACTGTAAGTTATGTTTAACTCAATTAGATATATCTCTAAATGAATTGCCGATATGTCTTCCCTTTGGTCATCATGTCTCCGTAATGATGAACTGATACACGTTTTGGCTATTTATTCAAGCCACGTCATGACGACACACATCTCATGTCGACTATTACTCAGCTATTATACAGTATGGCAACTTCTGGTTTACTTTGACGTTAAACGTCTACACCAGGAAGGTGTCTTCGGGACAACTTGTGTCGTGTCTAACTTTGCGCATCGGGTAAGTGTGCGTCCAAAATGACATAATAGCTAACGTGCTCCGACGAAATTGCTTCATTTTCTGCAAGTTTGGCAATCGCTACCCGAGTTCATTGTGCACAGTTTTAGGCATGTTGTTCAGGCATCAGCTAATAAATTTTAGCGGCAAAACTAGATCTGAGTTCATATGTAGGTATATTAAAATAAATAGAAGCCATCTTTCACATTTTCGTGACCATCAAGGACGTCATGTGACGTCACAATGACGTCACACTGACGTCATAACGTCACCAAAATATCCCCCACTTACAGTGGCCGCAGTTATCTGACCGACGCCAGAGAACTGGGATTGCTTGCCCAATAGAGGAAAATGTCGACTTTGGTAGAAATTCACAACCTCAAGTAACTTATATTGAAGCTGACAATATTTCCCAAATTTTCAGTGTTCCATTGAAATTCGTGTCCGTATTATCTACGGTATTAGATTTATTGGCATGTTGAAACAAATACATTCTTCATCTTGATTCCTGATCTTTTCTATCAGTAGGCCTATATCTGTCGAGTTGAATTTGTGAATTGTGAGCCCGAAGAAGTATTTACATGCATCCTGTCATCGTTATCGTTAACGTATGCCAGGCATACTGTGGTATGCTGTGGTAGGACAGGTAGATATCAGGGGCGGATCCAGAAATTTAAAAAAGGGGGGTCCACACTTGCGACCGGGTGGGGGCGGCCACTTAAAAATTGCGACGGGGGGGGGGGAGGGGTCCACGCCGCCTCAGGTAGCGTTCTTCCTCCAAAGGGAGGGAGGAGGTCCACACCCCGGATGGCGTAAATTTTGCATTAAAAAACCACATTCTTCTTTAAAAAGGAGGGGCCCGGATCCCCTAGACCCCTCCCCTGCCTAGATCTGCTCTTGGACCTCACGTTATTCCTATCAGTCGGTCACATCCGCCATGGTTATACCTCACCTTGTTAGGTCATAACGTTTCAGATTATGAGTACACAAAACTCCCGGTAGGTGGCGGTGCCAGCGCCAGCCGTCTCCCAGGCTGGTATCGTGCGATGGGGAACCAGCTTCTCCCAACGGCGTATACAAACCTGTGCCCCACGCCCCCCTCCCCCCCCCCCCCCGCTCACACTCAGGTGCACAGACAGATCTATAGCCATGATCCCTTTCTTGATACTTGGAAATCTTGAATAGTCTGATCTACATGACCTCTTACCGTCATAACTAACGCAAGGTCAAAGGAGGTAAGCGCCAAGCATTTTGGTCATAATCGAGTTTGCCGTGCAAATGTCCCAGCTGGTACGTCCACTGGGTGGACCCTGATTTTACACATTGTTTGGTACCTGGATGTGTGAGATTTTGGGCCACCGAGAGTCCGCACTGTTTTCCCCATTGTGATGAAACGTTTGCTCAGCAAAGCCCCCCCCCCCTTTAACCTCCATTGATCCGCCAGAGGAGGGAGGGGCTACAGTGTCAACAGAAGGCGATCGATACTGAGCAGTGTTAACATGTCTCAATATTTATAGCTTATACGTAGTACTCGAGAGTACGTTGCAAGCCGTACACAAAAAGACATCCCGCTATAATTGTGTGGAGGCGTCATTGCGGAAGGAAAGGAAGGACGGAAGAACTTACAGATTTACTGAGAGACCGCATGGCGGCGCCACGTAGGCTATAGCGTCGGTTGTAAGCGCATAAAACGCGAATCTAGGCCGACTGCCCCTCCCCACATGCCACCCCCTGCGCCAAATATAGGTATTGTGGCCCAAAAGTACAATCTAGCGGCGTGGCGTTTACTGACTGCGGCGTGGCGTTTACTGACTGCCGCGTGGCGTTTGTACATACAGGCAGCAACGCCACGCCGCAGTCAGTAAACGCCACGCCGCTAGATTGTACTTTTGGGCCACAGTATATAGGCCACGAAGCTGCAGTTGCTTGACAACGTCAATAACAGGAAGGTGTCCTAGGTCACAGCTAGAGCGTGAACGCCGACACACAGGCTCTGCCTACTGTTGTGGATGGTGTACTCGCTGGACTCATTCCATCCACATGTATCTATAGATGTGTGTTTATACTAGACTTCTCCGCCTAGATTACCTGAAGCTTCCACCGCTGTGAGTTGTCCATACTATAGCCCCATGCTGCCACGAAGAGCATACCGTAACCGTGAGTATATATCTATCTATATATGTCTGGTCACTTGTACATATGACGGTATGTTACCTATGTAGTACCTCTGCCCACATAAGCTGGAATATAGCCCGTGTGTGTAGTGGGAGGGTTGGGTAGGGTAGGGGATGGGGGATACTTACGTGTTTCAGGGTCTTGAGCTATTGTTTCCTTCCAAAATCCTATCAGGATCTAATATGTTATGATCCGATGCGTGCAAGAGTGGTCTTGTTTTGTCACTAAAATTCGCTGCCTGGGGTCTGGACAACATGCCCAAAAGTGTGCAAATAACAGTAGACTACACGCAGATCTGTGACTTAGTAGGCCTACACCTAGCTTCCAAGCAACGGTAACTGTAAAGGAAAAAAACATCTGCATTACTTAGTATTCCATTTGAAGGAACTTTTACGATTCTGTTAAATGTCAAGGCTAATCTTTCATTGAAGCATATAATGTCAATTGTTTCTAACTGGCGGTAAATATCTGTATAAATAACTGTAACTATACGTGTGACCGACTCGCTACGTGGTGACAAACTGTGCACCTTATCCAGACATCTGAACCCTTCATGTGACCCGTGACCCGTCACCCCTCACCCCTCACCCCTCACCCCTCACCCCTCACCCCTCACCCCTTACCCCTCACCCCTCACCCCTTACCCCTCACCCCTGACCTCCCACCCCTCACCCCTTCCTCCTCCCCCATTACTCCTCACCTCTGACCTCCTCACCCGTTACCCGTCACCCATCACCCCTCCCCCCTCACCCCTCACCCCTCACCCCTCACCACTCACCACTCATCCCTCACCCCTCACCCCTCACCCCTCACCCCTCACCCCTCACCCCTCACCCCTCAACCTACACCTCTCATCCCTCACCCCTCACCCCTCATCTCTTACCCCTCAACCTACACCCCTCACCTCTCACCCCTCACCCCTCACCCCTCATCTCTTACCCCTCAACCTACACCCCTCACCCCTCACCCCTCACCCCTCACCCCTCACCCCTCACCCCTCACCCCTCACCCCTCACCCCTCACCCCTCAACCTACACCCCTCACCCCTCACCCCTCACCCCTCACCCCTCACCCCTCATCTCTTACCCCTCAACCTACACCCCTCACCGTTCACCCCTCACCCCTCACCCCTCACCTCTCACCCCTCACCCCTCACCCCTCACCCCTCATCTCTTACCTCTCAACCTACACCCCTCACCCCTCACCCCTCACCCCTCAACCTACACCCCTCACCCCTCACCCCTCACCCCTCATCTCTTACCCCTCAACCTACACCCCTCACCCCTCACCCCTCACCCCTCACCCCTCATCTCTTAGCCCTCAACCTACACCCCTCACCCCTCACCCCTCAACCCTCATTCCTCACCCCTCACCCCTCACCCCTCACCCCTCACCCCTCACCCCTCACCCCTCACCCCTATAACCTATAACCTTGCGAGCTGAACGGCGATGATGGACAGACAGGACCCTGGGAGTCATAAGGCCCCACCCCCCACCCCCCACCCCACCCACACACCCGTACGTGTCTCAGAGGCTCATCCCTTTGAACCAAAGCATTGTTCGATATTGTGCAAATGAAATAAAGTGGTGTTTTAGGCCGCGTTCGTGCACAGAAGGGTTAAACTGGGCCAAGGAACCTCCCGGGACGATGAACGAATAATGGTTGAAACATTGACATACTGATTGCAAAGTGCAGTCATGGCGGTAAGTCCCGACATTCTGGTGTATTGTATGACGTATGCTGCTCACATAAGATGACATATAAAATGATGAGTAATATACACGGAGGCAGTCATCTCACGAAAATATTAACTCCATGACTGTTGTAAAATGGTCGTAACTGCAGTTATGAGAAACTTACAGTATTGTAAGTATCGTATGGTGGTAACCTTTTTCGCGACCTGGCTTTTTGTAAAAGAACTCAGCGTGTCACCCATGGTTCCACCTCTGATTTGTTTCTTTGATCCGCCTCTGAATGATTTGTTTCTTTCCTTCCTTGAGATCGATAATGCGGCTCACGTACGGCACTTTAAACTTCAGCACTAATTAACCTATGGTTCCTGGCATCACTGAAGCTAACATGGATGGAGGTTTGGACAAAGAAAGGTAGCGTGTCGCTGCTACATATATATTGTAGCTGAGTTTGTAAACCACAAAACATATGTTATCTGTAATTATTCAAATGAATAATAGTGATAGCTCCATGAAAGACATACTAAATGCCAGATTGTAGTATAAGTCAGCAAGGGACAAAGGAACCAAGTTGCTTAGTGTAAGAATCAAGGTGAAACCATCATCAACCATATCCAGTAAATCTGTAACTGATGTATAAGCCAAGCAAACGGTGATGAACCCATATAGAAGTTCATGAAATAACGATTGCTTTTTCCATGCAGTAAGGCGACGGCTGGCGGTGAAGGAAACCTTACGGAACAGAAAGGCAATGACCGCAGCGACGCCCTGGATCCAGCTACCCGAGATCCAGAACTGTCTCATGACATTGAGCCAGAACGTCCTTCATTGGAGGTGAGCAGCCAAGACGCCTTGGATCCAGCTACGAGAGATCCAGAACTGTCTTATGATATGGAGCCAGAACGTTCTTCATTGGAGGTGAGCAGCCAAGACGCCTTGGATCCAGCTACGCGAGATCCAGAACTGTCTAATGATATGGAGCCAGAACGTTCTTCATTGGAGGTGAGCAGCCAAGACGCGGTCGGAGTACAACTGTGTCGCTTGGCGGAGCAACTGGCCATCAAGCTGTCGGGAGTAGATCCAGAACTGTCTTTACAAGATTCTATTCGCTTCAAATTTTCATGTCTGGACAGATACTTCGCAACTGAATCTGCAATGGAACAAAAAATGTTGCTAATGGATACAATTTTTGCGGTCTTGGAGTCCATACGGACAGGTGATGATAGTGCCTCCGTGTCAGACACCTTGGACGAGCAGTGTGGAGCCTTGGGGACCATCCTCTGTTTGTTAGAGGAAGACGCCCAACCCTTGAACCGGTTGGTGTCCCATTACGGAAAAAAGCTGCACAATTTGCTGCTGGCTTTACGCCCGAAAGATGACGACTTTTCAGCCTCTCCCGATAGTAAACCCGAAGGGGTTAAGGCAAACGACCGGCAGGCCATGAAGCTCTCGTCTTTAGCAAGCGTTCTGACGGAACTAGAAAGTAGAAATTTTCGAAAAGGCGACCCGCAGATGATCGCGTTCCACAAGTCCCTGGTGATCCTGATGCACGACTTGGCGTCTAAGCTGGAGGAGTGCGATCAGCGGTTCCGGAACAGCACCCTCCACGGCATCGGGAGCCACTTCAGCGACCTCAGGACCTCGGCAATCCCGTCTGAGCAGGATTGGATGCTGACCATCGAGCTGGCTCCGGATATGACGGTAGAGAGGGTCGGGGAGGGTCATTGGGAAATATATATCTACGAAGGGGGTCCCAGCTGGGCAGTATGGTCGATGCCTGGCTATGGCGGCGCATCCTTGTTGGAAGCCGCCGGGGAGGGTCGCTTCAGGGTCGACCACAGGTTATTCTCAGAGCATTGTTTCCGACATATAGGGAAAGCCATGGCGGCCATTGCACTTCCGCCGGGCTTTCAACATGGCGGCGTCCTGTTTCCGGTGTACAGTGGCGTCTGGCCCACTGGCTCCGCCTCGACCTTGAACTTGGTTCACGAAGGCCAGAACGACCACGTGGCAGTGGATATTACCATAGGGATAACCGTCGATATTGACACCGTAGATGATGTCACTCGACGGCAAGTCCTGGCTCTGGCGCGGACATGCAATTTACCGCCCACGGCTCCCGTCACCCTCCATTTGATCCCGAGGAGGAAGAGAACCGAAGGATGGGCGTTGAGCACCGCTGCCGTGGAAGCCAGACTTTTCGCCCACCTCGGCCGCAATTCCCCTCTCGTCCAGGTAACACGTGATTTGAAGAACCTTGTGGCAGAGTGTTTGAGCTGGGGCCCTACACCGGACTGCGTAGCCGAAGTGAACCGGGCTTTGGAGGCTTGGGGGGACGGGGAGGACCCGCCAAACCCGATAGCCGGTCTGGACACAGCCGGAATAGCGGCGTGTGTCAGCCGAATCCTGCAGACCGGCCGATTTATTCGCATGACGCCACGAGCAGGAGAGGAAAAGGGCAAACCAGGCTGGTACACCTACGTGACGAGGTCCTGTCTGGTGTACGCCGCCGTCTGGAGGAAGCACCGGCAGGGGGACTTTAACGCCGGAGAGGCTGCTGCCGCTATCCCTGCGGGCCACGACATAGAGTCCTGTGGCCTATGCAGGTCCCTGGTATTCGACTCCAGGCGCCAGCCGGCAGCCCGGATTCACCCCGCGGTCGCCGCAGCCCTCTACCTCCCCGTGACACCCTGGCGGGCCATGAACACGTGCTTCATCAAGTACGTCACCTTGCGGGACCTCGTCACCGAGAGTAAGAAAGATCAGCCCACCGAATGGAGAGTATCGCGTCTATCGCGCATGGTCGATGACCTAGATCTGAGAAAAGGCGAACTATCTCCCGGGACGACGGCGTCGGCACGTGGCAGAGAGAAGGGTCCCCGGAGATGTAGCGAGAGGGCCCAGGTGTTTCTTTCTTACTTGAGAAAGTTGGGCAGTACTTCACACCACAGAGCGGGTCATCCGATCCTTGGTCACACAGGCGTCAAAGTATTTCCATTGTCGGGGGATCTCCCGTTATGCGATGAAAATATTAAACATGAACATAATGTGTTAAAAACCACATTGGTTCAATGGTTTGACAACTTCGACGGCTGACTCGCGTATTATATGAGAGATGTACATCTTGGTGATTTTCCAAAGTGAGGTCGCGATTTTCGAAGATTCGTTTGATTCGGTTTTTCGTAAATTACACAATTCATCTCATTAGGTTTGCAGCCTCAAAGACCATCCGTGCACCGCTCATATAAGGCTAATCACTGCATAAACACCTCACGTTTACCGTCGTCGTTGAACTGTACATAACACTTACCATACTCAGTTCATACTCAGCAAATATTCTACCTAAAAAATAATAAACGATTTATATGTGTTATGTCACACATCTGACATACATCCCAGTGTATGTATACATACAGACATACATACTTATATATATTTTAAACATAACACATAGCAACTTTAGAGATTGACTTGTGTTAGGCTGAAATGCTACGATTAAATTTATTAAAAGAATACATATTCATTGATCACTAAGCAACGGATGTTAATGTGGTAACCACGTATAATAATTACAACACCGGGAGAGTCATTTGTCATCAATTCGCCTCAGAAATGAGGCAATGAACGTGTTTTGTATTACTTTCCCTTAAATTCGAATACATGTTGATTGAAGTGTTCTTGTTCCATGGACGTTGCTCCTACAATACTGAAATAAATTTCCTTTGCTTTCGCATTGATTCAACGTGATGTTCGAGTTCAATTAACGCACTGCGCCCATTTGGAATTCTATTGTGCTGTTATAATAAATATCAGACATCGGAGTAATTTAAATCAACATTGCAACCGAATCACCCCTGTATATTGTAATAAGTACAAATCTGTCCTTCACGCAAGAGACTGAATAGGGCTATAAAGTCGTTCGCCA
The DNA here is from genome assembly GCA_964019135.1 of Arenicola marina. Taxonomy (NCBI): domain Eukaryota; kingdom Metazoa; phylum Annelida; class Polychaeta; family Arenicolidae; genus Arenicola; species Arenicola marina. The sequence continues at coordinate 35,319,985 of OZ025257.1, read as the reverse complement.
AGACGTCCGGTTTACTTATTTTGGGGACAAACAAATAAAGCCCGTGTTCGGAACGAGTTTTGAATCTCTGCGCACACTGGTGTCCTGACTACCTGTGACGTAGGCGTGACGTATATGTTATATGTTACGTATATGTTACGCAAGGAACCAGCATACCTGTCTATACCTGTCTATACCTGTCTATACCTGTCTATACCTGCGCAAAAACCAGGCGCCGAGGGGTGGGTCCATTGCTGTGGACCTGGCGATATGATTTTTTTGCATTTCCTACGAAAACGAGGCATTGTGACGTCACACGGATTCTCCCAGGTGACAACATTAGCGCAACGCTTCAAACAGAACTTACAAAGAATGAAGAAACTTTGTCTTTTCGTGATCCAAAAGTGATACGAAAACATCCAACTGGTCTTACTTTATCTTTACCATGTGGTTTAATAAGCACTCGTGTGTTGTTACACCATGCACTGCATATTTTGACAGCGGAATGGTTATAAATAAGTCGATCACTTGCTCTCGCCATTTTTGCTACCGAGGAGGCACTCGAAACTCTGTGACGTCACGCGCTGTTTGGTGAACTTGCGAAAGCCCGGGTGCAGGGCTAAAATTTAGAACGTTTTCGAGTGTTTTGAAGACGGGTTTTTCCTTGTATATTCCCAAAGTTCTGCGCTTCATCGCCTCTAAATATTTTAACGTATATCTCCCATAGCCATGTTTAGTTAAATGGTACTCATAGTATTTAGAATAAACCTGGAAAGAAATTGACTGATAGCTGCCTATACTTCAACATGGACCGCATGTGTTTGTTTGTCCCCAAAACTGAAGTCCTATAGTGTTCCGTTTGTCGCAAAAAATGTAAACATTGATGATTTGCCTTCACCTACAACGATTCTAACAGTCTCACCGAACGAACTACATGCATTATAGAGAGAAAAATGTCTTATCGTTAACTATATTATGATTTTATAGTTAGCAATGCCTGGACCAAAGCAAACAAAAATGGTTTCACCCCCACTCGATTCTTCACGCACAAACCGCGCAGCCGGCCGGTTCCAAACACTCAAACGTTGACTACAATGATTGCGCGTCACACAGCTGCAGCAAGGCAGTGTGGTGCGCGCTCGTTCTAAGAGCACGTGTTTTTTTTGGTCCCCAAAAGACCTAAACCGACAATATAACCCGCGAGAACTGTACAGCCCTATTGCACGACGTAGTGTATAGCGCATCGTTTCCTTCCAACTATGGACATCGGAACAGAAGGGATCATCTCTCATCTTTAATGCAGCTCGTCTGGCATATTAAAGACGTTAGAAAGACAATTTTGCGATTTTGTTTAGAATCTTTGGAGATGATTCATGATTGAAGTTCAAATTATTGAGCCTTAATTGAGCTTCTTTAATCTGTGATGGAATCAACACTAGTTATTCCCCAATATAGTATCTGTGACAATATCTATGACAAAGTGAGCTAAAATAAAGCATAAAAATATGTTGCAATCTTATAGAGACAAAAGGAGGTGTATTTGGACGATTAAGTTACTAAAAAGCGATAATCAAGAGAAAAATTTAAGCGTTGTACCACGAAAACAAGATTTATGAAGCTCCCCTCTACACACGCGGCAGACTCGCGGCTATGTTTGGGTCAAACAACAAACGCCTGGTAAGGTTGAAAAACGAGTGAAATTTAATTGCACAGTCTTGTGACCTTCCCGCAGCAAGATGGCGACCGGACGCACTCAGCGTCTGTGTGGTCACACGCCCTAGAATGATTCACGTGAGGTTGCTGGTTGACAAAGTCATAGCGTTGCCATCAAGGCGCAAGGAATCAGTGAACCTGGTACGCAGAACGTGATGTTGGATCTCGTGGCATAAACCTGATTTACTGCGTAGATCGTGTTATAATTCATTGTGATGGAATGAAAATGGCGTAATTTGGCGCGTCAAGAGCGGTATGCAGTATGTGATTGTGTTTTATTTATTAATTTCAAAAGCAATTCCATCAAATAACCCGGATCTTCGGAATACTGACACAGCTCTGGCTTATTAACATACGTACACATTTTATTTACAATTAGCAATCTAGACCGCAATGGGCCAGAAAATCACATTACAGCGACACAGTTAGTCAATAAGTAAGTCATGACGGCGTCTGATGTCACGCCTCCCAGGGCCGGAAGAAGGGAGACTCGACCAATCCAGAATATATCGACACGTCATTGACATCGAGGCAATCCGTGACGTCATCGCAACATCCGGGAGACGGAGTTCGCGGGTACTTCAGCTCCAGCACTCTGCTAGCCTCGTTCTGGTTTTGGCGCGTGTTGTCATGGGGAAAGGGGCCCCCTTGTAGTTGGTTCCCACTGACAACTAGGTCCACAACGACTCCTTGCTGGGGACATTCTCCAACGGAGACCGCTGGATGGCGTCGGGATTCACGCAGCTGGTTCCGAACGCGATTCCGCTGGTTGTGGAACCAGTTCTGGAAAGAAAGTTGAATGCAACAATTAGTCATGATATCATACTGAATATGCTAACAAAAATGTAATTCTTATAATTAATTCATCAGTTCTAAAAAAAGACTGTCTTAAAGACAAGTTAACAGCTTAGATTCGAGGCGAGCGAAGAAAACTATTCTGATAGTAAAGAAACACTTGAGATTGTCTAAATAGTCGACATTTTCTCACCGAGATTCTGACTTCCGTCGTGTGACAGAGGCGCGCCAATCTTTCCCGCGCGGTGTAGTCTGGGTAAGGAGTGTGGTTGAAGACTTGTTCCAGCCACTGCTTGGCTTGGCGGCTCACCGTCCAACGCTGGCGTCGGCGCCCACCTGAACCCCGGGCCGGCCGCACGGGGGCGCCACTGGCATCGTAGAAATTGGTGACGTCAGTGAGGACCGGACGCATTCTGGGCCTCTGGATCCGCGTGGCGTGATATGCAACCGCCGAGGCAGGATCAGAATACACAGCATCCATGATTGTTGTATTGTAAGCGACTCGAGTATCTCAAACTGGCGACTAAAGCTCGCTACAAGACGATGGCAAGATAATTCCGAGGATGTGAACTCAACTAGATGGGCCCAGGTGGAATAATAATTGATTTGAAACTGTTCCACCACTCTTTGTTTATAAATACACACCAAGAAACTGGCCGCAGATATTGGCGGTGTGCTGATTGGTTAATAAACGGGTCACGTGTTAGCGGTGGTGTCCAATAACGTGACGCGGAAACCAGTTGCTCAGAGCTCACTTCAAAGTGTTCGGCGACTGCGGAAGCCAATTGCCGTAATATGCGCCCACGCTCGGGTCGGCCGAATCTCACAACTTGCATGTCCACCCCAACACCCTTCCCTCCACCTCCTCCCCACCTCATCTATGATGTATCTCAAATATTCTTGTCCCTTCTGTTACAACACAACATCGCTATCAATTTGGTTTGGGTTTCTATATCTCTCATACGAGGTCTGAATTTTCTTGGTATTAAACAGACGCGCTAATAAATTATAGGGTGACAAATTGTGTCAAAGTACGGGGATTAGCGCGGAAGGCATTTTTGGTGTGAGACTGCCTTAAATCTTATTCTCGTAGTCCAACCCACGCGGTCGTCGCATCGGTTGTTACTGTTGATCGCAAACAGGTACTCTGTTTTTAAAAACGTATTCTGTTTTCTAAAACCTGTATTCTGTTTTCTAAAACCTGTATTCTGTTTTAAAAAACGTATTATGTTTTCTAAAAACGTATTATGTTTTCTAAAAAGGTATTCTGTTTTCTAAAAATTATATTCTGTTTTCTAAAAACGTATTTCGTTTTCTAAAAAACGCATTCTGTTTTCTAAAAACGCATTCGGTTTTCTAAAAACTTATTCTGTTGCTAAAAACGTATTCTGTTTCTAAACAACGTTTATTTTGAAAAGGTCATTCCGCATTCTAAAAATAATAAAAGAAATCTTTTGAAAAGAAAGCGCTCACTTTAAACTGAGAAAATGTGCTTTATCCCGTTGCAGTGATACTAACATGGGCTGTAACGGGGGCTGAGACCTGTAAGACTATTAGATTACTCATATTTTAGTGGCCAATGTTATTGTCCTAAAAATGAAAACGAACATGATAGTACAATTGTCTCAAATTATTCCCCCCGCTCCTCGGTTCCTCGACCACCACCACCCCCACCCCCCACTCTGCGGTTCTGTGACCACCACCCCCACCCCTTCTCCCACGGCTCCTCCCTCCCCCCCCCACCTACATACACCGACCACCTACCAACATAGTACCTAGACATGACCATCGCTCCATCCATCCAGCCAGTTACAGATGAACCCATGGAACCAGCATTCCCTTTCAAGTCATATAGATTACACATGAAAGCCAGTCGAAGGCTTCAATTAGGGTGGCGCTTCAAGCTATCCGAGTTAACTCGTAATCTAACCCACACGGTCGTCAAATCAGTTGTTATTGTACCTCACAAACAGGTATCAATCATTTTTAATCCAATGTAACGGCCTAACATAGCTACATAGCTTTTTCAAAATTACAGCCTTTAAAACTAATTTGGAATTTGGAAATAAATTTCCAGCGGTTTGTTAACATGACAAGAGGAAAATTAATAATACCTGGTCTGAAAGAAATGGTGTTCTGTTTGCATCGCGCCGCCATCAGTGCATATTGACCCTCAGCCTGGATTCAAGCCTATCAAACATGTTTTGTCCGTATAACTTCGATTTAATTTTGACTTAATTTGAAGTATTTATATTTAAGCTATGTTTTTTTCCTGAATCAGATGTAATGTTAACTGGCGCATGTAACTTGCGTCTGTAAGTGAAGGGCGATGGGTGTTTCGCACTGCAAACCCATGACCCGTTAGACCAAGTCAGTATTATAAGACCGCGTAATGTAGGATACCAATTGATCGTACCTACACTTGCCTCAGATGTCCGCTTGAACTACCCATCATATTGCTTTCCTGGATGAAAGATCAATGTTTGTTAGATTTCCATTTTATCTGTCCCCAAAGGTTATAAGAGTTATGGATTGGGTAATTAATAGTGTCGACCAACTAAGGGTGGCAAGTTTTAAAATATCCCCTCTATAAGGGTATTCATCGTAAATGTTCGCTTTATAGGGGTATTTATTTCATCGCAAGTATCCGCTCTCTCGGGCATCAAGGCACCCGCGGAACCCCCTTATCAGATTTTGCATAATAGTGCCCCCCCCCTCCCCGGGGGGTTTCCACTTGTACAAATAAACGATTATTGACTTGCACTAGTGAATACAAACGTCTTCAAACCGTCGGTAAATAAACATATGGTGGTATTTGGATATCCAGCTCATTAATTACGCCTTTTCGACCCAAAGTAATATGTTAAAAAATATCATTATTGAAGTCCGCAAACATTAACATTTATAAGCGTCAGAAACTAGCGTTTGTTTCCATTTCCTACGAAAACGAGGCATTATGATGTCACACGGATTCTCCCCGGTGACAACGTTGGCGCTATGCTTCAAACATTAAACTATGGTCTTGTTCTACCTTTATCAAGTGGTTTAATGACGCATTAGTGTTTTCTTATGCCGTACATTGTACATTTTGATAGCGGAACGGGTTTTGTCGACCACTTGCTCTCGCCATCTTTGTTACCGCGGTGGCGCGTGGGGATTCTGTGACGTCACTGGCTGTACGGGAAACCAGAAAATGCCTGGATGCAGAGCTAAATTTAGAACGCTATCTTTAGCCATCGAGGGTTTTGAAGACGGATTTCTCCTTGCTAGTTCCAAAAAATCGGCGATTCATCGCTTTCAAATATTTTAACACATACCTGCCATAACCATGTTTAGTGAAATGAGACCCATAGTCCGTAATATAAACCTGGAAACAAATGGAGTATGCCTATAGTCTTATTCTTCAACATGGAGCACGTGCGTTTTTTTTGGTCTAAAACTGAAGTCTCGCGGACCGATTGCGCGAGCAGTATAGCCCTATATGCACTACTGGCGCGATGTGAGCAGAACGCCATTTTATTGAGGCTAGGCATGATTCATTTATTTGAGAATTCCTTCTTACAGTCGAATTATTTCGTGCTATAAAGGCTGTACGTAAAAAAAAATCACGAAAAAAACCGACTGATATCTGTTTATGAGGTATAAAAATAACCGATGCGACGACCGCGTGGGTTGGATTACGAGTTGATATCGAAGGTAGCTCCACACTAATTAACGCCTTTGATTGACTTCCTTGGGTTATCTAATTGACTTGAAAGGGAATGCTAGGTCCATGGCTGCCATCTGCAACTGGCTGGATGGATGGATCGACGGGTGCTTATTTGTACCACTCAGATACTTATGCGCTTATGTACTATGGGCCGAGAACTTGGTAGCTGGGAGGGGGGAGGGGGTGGTCACGGAGCCGCAGGGTCGGGGGGGGGGGGTATCATTTGAGACATTTGCTAATATATCATATTCGCTTTTATTGAGGTAGACTAAAGACAATAAGATTTACAACAAACCTAATAATCTTAAAAGTCTCAGCCCCTTAATACCATGGTAGTATCACTGCGATGGAATCAGGCATATATTTACAGTTTACATTGTGAACTTTTCAGAAAACACGTTATTTAGAAAACGAAATACTTTTTGCAAAACAGAACACATTTTGCAAACCAGAATACATTTTTGCAAAACAGAATACGTTTTTGCAAAACAGAATACGTTTTTTGCAAACAGAATTCGTTTTTGCAAAACAGAATACGTTTTTGCAAAACAAAATACGTTTTTGCAAGACAGAATACGTTTTCAGAAACCATAATACGTGTTTAGAAAACAGAACACGTATTCAAAAAACGAAATACGTTAATTAGAAGACAGAAATATCAAATAGATATAAATTTTGATAGATTTGTATTTTAGAATGGATAAACCAAATCATGACATCAGGTAGAAAACTGGGCAAAGAAACTCGTGGGCAAATTTGATGTCAAGAACGGCCTGGTTGTGCAATACAGGTCTAAGTTACTGGTCAACCAAAAGTTGTTAGAACGTAATGAATATACAGTCAACCAACCGTTTGTTCAATGCCAATCTGAAAACCTACAGACAGGCATACAAGTTGTGAGATTCAGTGGACCAAAAAAGCAGGCGCATAACAATAATGGGCTTCCACAGTCGCCCGAACACTTTGAAGTGAGCTCCGAGTAATTGGCTTCCGCGTTATGTTATTGCACACCACCGCTAACCCGTGACTCATTTTTGGCCAATCAGCACACGGCCGATATCTGCGGCCAGTTTCTTGGGGCGTATTTATAAAGGAAAAGTGGTGGAACAGTTCCAAATCAATTATTTCCTCACCTGGCCCAATATAGTTAAGTTGACAGCATCGGAATTATTTTGCCATCGTTTTGTAGCGAGCTTTAGTCGCCATTGTGAGATACACGAGTTGCATTCAATACAACAATCATGGATGTTGTGTATTCTGATCCTGCCTCGGCGGCTGCAGATCACGCCACTGGGACGAGGCCCAGAATGCGTCCGGTCCTCACCGACGTCACCAATTTCTGCGATGCCAGTGGCGCCCCCGTGCGGCCGGCCCGAGGTTCAGGTGGGCGCCGACGCCAGCGTTGGACGGTGAGCGGCCAAGCCAAGCAGTGGCTGGAACAAGTCTTCAGCCACACTCCCTATCCAGACTACACCGCGCGGGAAAGATTGGCGCGCCTCTGTCACACGACGGAAGTCAGAATCTCGGTGAGAAAATGTCGACTAGCGTTCTCCAGCGTTTCATTACTCTCAGAATAATTTTCTTCGATCGCCGCGAATCTAACAATTTAACAATTTTATGATGTTTTAGAACTAATTATGAAACTTAAATTCGTGCTACCGTATTCAGTCTGATATCATGGCTAATTATTGCATTAAACATTCTTTCCAGAACTGGTTCCACAACCAGCGGAATCGCGTTCGAAACCAGCTGCGTGAATCCCGACGCCATCCAGCGGTCTCCGTTGGAAAATGTCCCCAGCAAAGAGTCGTTCTGGACCTAGTTGTCAGTGACAACCAGCTACCTAGGGGCCACTGTCACCATGACAACACGCGCCGAAACCAGGCTAGCAGAGTGCTGGAGCTAAAGTACCCGCGAACTCCGTCTCCCGGATGTTGCGATGACGTCACGGATTGCCTCGATGTCAATGACGTGTCGATATCTTCTGGATTGGTCGAGTCTCCCTTCTTCCGGCCCTGGGAGGCGTGACGTCAGACGCCGTCATGACTTACTTATTGACTAACTATGCGGTCTAGATTGTAAATTGTGAATCAAATGTGTACATATGTTAAATAAACCAGAGCTGTGTCATTCCGAAGATCCAGGTTATTTTATTGAATTGACCGTTTCGTTCTTAATAAACACAATCACATACTGCAGACCTCTCATGACGCTGCACATTGCGTTTTTCCAAGTCATCCATTCACGATGAATTATCTTGTCTTGGTCGTACAACGCAATCTCACTCGAACGCTTATTGTTTTTCTTGATTATCTCTTGATAGTAACGCAATCGTCTAAATACACCTCGTTGTTTCTCTAGGACTACACTATAATTTCACTGCTTTATTTGTAGCTCATTATGTCATATAATATGTCGTATATATTATATTGGGGAATTAGTAATACTGTTGATTCGAACACAAATTCAACACAACCCAAGGCCCAATAATTTGAAAGCGTAGCCTAAATAACTTAAAGCATAAATCAAACGCAAAATTGGCATCCGAATGTGTTTAATACAACGCTGGCTAAGATGGGAGAAGATCCCTTCTGTTGTGATGTCCGTATTTGGGAGGAAACGCTGCTCTCTTCACTCTACGTCGTGCAATTCAGTCAAAATTCGGGCCAAACATATTACACAATACAGGAGTGATTCGATTACAATGTTGACTTAAATTACTCCGATGTCTGATATTTCTCATAACATTACAATAGAATTTATAATGGGCACCGTGCGTTAATTGGAGCCGAGGCCGAATGCCAATGGTTGTGAGGCTTGGTTACGTTCATTAAGCAGGAAACTGACACTTTGGCCATCATTGACAATGATCTCGATTACAATGTATTTTGATTACAATTACAAGGTGAATGTAAAGGACATGTATTTCAGTATTGTAGGCGGAACGCCCATGGTACAAGAACACTTCAATCAACATGTATTCAAATTTAAGGGAGCGATAATACAAAACACGTTCCTTGTCTCATTTCCTTGTCTGACACAGTTGAAATTATTACATGCGGTTAATTCTTGATCTGTTCGAGTGATATCAAGCAATCAATAATCAATCAATAAGCATTTATTTCACTATATGTGCATTTACATAATGGCGGCGAGGTAACAAATAAACATCCACTATCAGGTATGGTCGAAAATAGAATTAAATTAACATATAGCTTGTTATACAAGGGTGAATAAAGATATACATACATAACTAGGCTTATAAATAGAACAATCATAATCCTGATAATAGTGACATTTTAAGTCATACTAATGGCCATAGTGAGAAAATTAATCATATTCATAATGTAATATATAACAGTGCAAGAGACTCCAGTTAAGACCACACAGGGTGGCTATCATTAGAGCCACCTGACCGGTTAATTTAAAATCATACACCGCAATAACAAAACCGAGTGAAAAGACACAATGAAAATACGCACCAATTATAATTTCCTTTTTTACAAACAAAAGAAAAAAAGAATAGAAAAAGAGAGTATAGGTTTCCTATAGATTTTAGCAGAATAATTTCAGATTTCCATAAACCTATATTTGAGCACAACCTGAGATAACAGAGCCCTTGGATTAAATCTCAAGTTTTACAATATATAAAATTAAGTGACTTGACATACATAGCAGTTTTGGATATGGCAATCGATTAAGTAGTTGCTTAAGATATTATTTTTGACATAATTTGCGAAGCCTTGTAAGCTATGTGTGTGGACTTGATCAAGAATATAAATAGATGCTGAGTTTATAATGCTAATTAAACTATACCTTATACACTTGGTTGTGAAAACATGATGGGCCCGTGTGGTGCGTATCAGTCCATTAGTCCCTGTATCATAGAAATGTTGATCAGAGTTACGTATGATTGGTATTTGAGTGAAGTAATGTGGCAGGTTTGTATTTATCAACTTATGGTAAATTTAAGCTGTTGTAGCCGATGAATGACATCTACCTTTAACAGATTTAGTTTTTTAGATAATGGTTCAGTAAGTGAATACAATTTACTGATAGTTATTATCCTAACAGCTTTTTTCTGTATTTTTGTGATCCGGAATGTACAGTAGCCCCAAGCAAGAATGCAATAATTTAAGTGTGGCACTACAAGTGAATTATAAATTGTTTGGAGAGTACGCTCGGGTATTGTACATTTGGGTTTGTTCATTATAGGTATTACCTTTGAGATCTTGTTTGCTATTTTATTTGTGAGTATACCACCTCATATTGCTTTGTATTGTGAGGCCTAACATATTAAGCTCCTCCACGCGTTCTAGACGGATGTTGTTTGTGAAAAGATCGGTAACCTGCATTTTTTTTCCGGGCATGTGAAAAACCATGAATTTAGTTTCTTCACGTTTAATGATAATTTATTGATATTAAGCTATTCGTTTATTTTGCTCAATTCATAATTTATAAACTCACCACAGTTTACATCCGGTAAATTAGATACAAATGACGCGAGAGTGCTCATCAATGTTGTGTCATCTGCATATATAATAAAATTTAAAATAGTACTAGCACAAGCAAGATCGTTAATGTGAATGATGAATAACAGAGGGCCAAGGATTGAGCCTTGAGGGACCTCCGCGGTTATTTCAAGAAGTTCTGAGCTAGTACCCGTAATCTGCACATACTGTTTACGCTGATAAGGTAGCTCTGAAAAAATGTTAACGCTATGCCTTTTACACCATAATGATTTAACTTATGTAACAATAAGTCATGATTTATCGTGTCGAAGGCTTTTGAGAGGTCCATATACATATTAATTGAAATCTTACCATTATTCATTTTTTTGTAAGTCCTGTCAATTAATTCCAGTGAGGCAAGTTCAGTAGAATGTTTTGGCCGGAAGCCATATTGACTACTATTTAATAAATTATTTCTTTGGAAATGTTCATAAATTTGGTTTGCGATAATTTTTTCAAACACTTTGGAAAAGGCAGGTAATATAGATATGGGTCTATAATTATCGAAGACGTCATCTTATCCACTTTTAAAAACTGGTACTACCTTAGCATTTTTTAATTTATTAGGAAAAATGCCTGTTGACAGCGACTGATTGATAATTACAGTTAGGGCACCACTTATTTCCGATGTTATCGCTTTAAAAAAATTGACAGAGATATCGTTTTTACCAGTTTTTGATTTTAACTAGTTTTTGATTTCAGTTTTTTTTTCAGTCATATGCCCGGTGATGATCGAAAAATTAAACTCGTTATTGCATGGGTTTCTTAAGCATTTCATAAAAGCACCACTTGTGGTCGCACTAAATGCTTTAGCAAGTTTAGGACCTATATTGGTAAAGAATGTATTAAATTGATTTGCGATTTCAAACCGGTCGCATATAACACTGTTCCCAACTTTAAAGCATTCCGGAAATTCCGTGTGATTCCTTGACCGATTTAGTATTTCTTTTAATGCACCCTATGTTTGCTTAATATCAGTTTCGCATCGTTCAAATTTTTCATGAAAGTAACGTTTTTTTGCTAATTGTATATCTCGTTTGAGAATTCCATTATAAGTGTGGAGATTAGTTCTAAGTGTGTCCTATGTGGCTGCGCTGCAGGGAGTCTTTATTAGATTTTTGCATAATTTGTCCCGAAATGCCATGGATTGAATAATTCCATTTGTTATCCATGTTGACCGTTTATGTTTATACTTACAAAATTTGACGATGTTAGTTGGCAAGTACTTCTCTTTTACGCGAAGGACCTCACATTCCAGGATGTCATAGTTAACGTTTGGATCAGCCATATCACTCTTGTCTAATGTGCTATTAATATCGCCTGAAAGCAATTCCTGCCTTAGACGGTTTACTGGTTGTTGGTCGTATTTTTTTGTTCTAATAAATTTAGGAGTAGGGCATTTAGTTTGTTCAATCGCAATTGATAAGAAGTAAGGAAAGTAGTCAAAAATTGCTTTGATGATGATTCCCGCAGTACTTTTCATAGTGTTTGGAGATATCTTACAGAACATGTTGTCAATAAGCGATGCTCTCTTTTTGGATATCCTAGTTGGTAATGTGATTTTAGGCAGAAAACTGTGCGTCACAATTGTATCAAAGAATTTATACACTATTTGCTTCTCATCTATTTGCAGAAGATCAATATTATAATATAGCGTCTGCATTGTGTTGCGTAGTGATGAACAAATCGGTTTATACTGAATAATTTAATCTTATGAAATTGCTTTGTGTTATGCTTAAACAATTCAGCCACATATGTGACAAAATATAAGACTACTTCCTCAAAACGAGCAGTGATAAATGGTTTATATGACATGTAGGAACACGATTCGCTTGTTATAAAATTGTAACTGTTGTGTACAGTTCAACGACGACGATAAACGTACTGTGTTTATCGAGTGATCAGCCTTATATGAGCAGGACACGGATGGTCATTGAGGCTGAAAACATAATGTTAAGATAAGTGTTGTAATTTGCAATCTGCGAAAATCGCGACCTCAAATTCTCACTGTGGACAAGCGCCAAAGACATGCAGCTCTCCTACAATACGCCAGTCAGCCTTCGAAGTCACCAAACAATTGAATTAATGTGTTTTCCATCACATTATGCTGACGTTTGATATTTTCATCGCTGAATGGGAGATCCCCCGACACTGGATGCACTTTGACGCCGGTATGATCAAGGATCGGATGACCAGCTTTGTGTTTGCCAGTGCTGCCCCAGTTCCTAAAGTAAGAAAGAAACACCTGGGCCCTCTCGCTAGAACTCAGGTGACCCTTCTCCCTGCCACGCGCCGACGCCGTCGACCCGGGAGATAGTTCGCCTTTTCTCAGATCTAGGTCATCACTCATGCGCGATAGACGCGATAATCTCCATTGTGGGGGCTGATCTTTCTTACTCTCGGCGACGATGTCCCGCAAGGTGACGTACTTGATGAAGCACGTGTTCATGGCCCGCCAGGGTGTCACGGGGAGGTAGAGGGCTGCGGCCACCGCCGGGTGAATCCGGGCTGCCGGCTGGCGCCTGGAGTTGAATAACAGGGACCTGCATAGGCCACAGGACTCTATCTCGTGGCCTGCATGGATAGCTGTAGCAGCCTCTCCGGCGTTAAAGTCCCCCTCCTGGTGCTTCCTCCAGACGGCAGCGTACACCAGACAGGACCTCGTCACGTAGGTGTACCAGCCCGGTTTGCCCTTTTCCTCTCCTGCTCGTGGCGTCATGCGAATAAATCGGCCGGTCTGCAGGATTCGGCTGACACACGCCGCTATTCCGGCTGTGTCCAGACCGGCTATCGGGTTTGGCGGGTCCTCCCCGTCCCCCCAAGCTTCCAGAGCCCGGTTCACTTCGGCTACGCAGTCCGGTGTAGGGCCCCAGTTCAAGCAATCTGCCACAAGGTTTTTCAAATCCCGGGTTGCCTGGACGAGAGGGGAATCGCGGCCGAGGTGGGCGAAAAGTCTGGCTTCCACGGCAGCGGTGCTCAACGCCCATCCTTCGGTTTTCTTCCTCCTCGGGATCAAATGGAGCGTGACAGGAGCGGTGGGCGGTAAATGGCACGTCCGCGCCAGAGCCAGGACTTCCCGTCGAGTGACGTCATCTACGGTGTCAATATCGACGGTTATCCCTATGGTAACATCCACTGCCACGTGGTCGTTCTGGCCTTGGTGAATCAAGTTCAAGGTCGAGGCGGAGCCGGTGGGCCAGACGCCACTGTACACCGGAAACAGGATGCCGCCATGTTGAAACCCCGGCGGAAGTGCAATGGCCGCCATGGCTTTCCCTATATGTCGGAAACAATGCTCTGAGAATAACCTGTGGTCGACCCTGAAGCGACCCTCCCCGGCGGCTTCCAACAAGGATGTGCCGCCATAGCCAGGCATCGACCATACTGCCCAGCTGGGACCCCCTTCGTAGATATATATTTCCCAATGACCCTCCCCGACCCTCTCTACCGTCATATCCGGAGCCAGCTCGATGGTCAGCATCCAATCCTGCTCAGTCGGGATTGCCGAGGTCCTGAGGTCGCTGAAGTGGCTCCCGATGCCGTGGAGGGTGCTGTTCCGGAACCGCTGATCGCTCTCCGCCAGCTTAGACGCCAAGTCGTGCATCAGGATCACCAGGGACTTGTGGAACGCGACCATCTTTGGGTCGCCTTTTCGAAAATTTCTGCCTTCTAGTTCCGTCAGAACTCTTGCTAAAGACGAGAGCTTCATGGCCTGCCGGTCGTCTGCCTTAACCCCTTCGGGTTTACTATCGGGAGAGGCTGAAATGTCGTCATCTTTCGGGCGTAAAGCCAGCAGCAAATTGTGCAGCCTGTTTCCGTAATGAGACACCAACCGCTTCAAGGGTTGGGCGTCGGCGCGAATGGGCAATTCTTCCTCTAACAAACAGAGGATGGTCCCCAAGGCTCCACACTGCTCGTCCAAGGTGTCTGACACGGAGGCACTATCATCACCTGTCCCTATGGACTCCAAGACCGCAAACATTGTATCCATCAGCAGCATTTTTCGTTTCATTGCAGATTTAGCTTTCAAATATCTGTCCAGACAAGCAAATTTGAACCGAATCGAATCCTGCAAAGACAGTTCTGGATCTACTTCCGACAGCTTGATGGCCAGTTGCTCCGCCAAGCGACACAGTTGTAATCCGACCGCGTCTTGGCTGCTCACCTCCAATGAAGGACGTTCTGGCTCAATGTCATGAGACAGTTCTGGATCTCTCGTAGCTGGATCCACGGCGTCTTGGCTGCTCAACTCCAATGAAGGACGTTCTGGCTCAATGTCATGAGACAGTTCTGGATCTCTCGTAGCTCGTAGATCTAGGGCGTCGCGGCGGTCATTGCCTGTCTGTTCCGTAAGGTGGCCTTCATCACCAGCCCTCGCCTTACTGCATGGACAAAGCAAGCGTGATTCCATACATCTATAACTTCTATATGGGTTCATCACCGTTTGCTTGGCTTACATATCAGTTGGATATACTTGATGATGGTTTCGCCTCGATTCTTACACTCAGCAATTTGGTTCCTTTGTCCCTTACTCACTTTAACTACAATCTGGCATTTAGTATTTTGTCCTGGACCTATCACTATAAATATTGATTTGGATGATGATAGATTATACATGTGTTGTGGCTTACAAACTCAGCCACAGTGTACATGTATATTGCAACAACAATACCTTAACAAATCGATTATCTACATTTGATCTCTGTAACTGAACTTAGATATCCAAATATTTTCACCATTTTACTCAACGTCACCTACCTTTCTTCGTCCAAACCTCCATCCATGTTAGCTTCAGAGTGATGCCACGAACCCAAGATTAATTAGCGCTGAAGTTCGAAGTGCCGTACGTGCACCGCATTACCGATCTTAAGGAAGGAAGGAAAGAAACAAATCATGGTGGATCAAAGAAAAAAATCATGGTGGATCAAAGAAACAAATCATGGTGGATCAAAAAACAAATCATGGTGGATCAAAGAAACAAATCCTGGTGAATTAAAGAAACAAATCAGAGTTGGATAAGAGGTGGAACGATTGGTTGCACATTGAGTGTCGCCAGAGAGTTCATGGGGTTGTGGTTGGTGGGGTGGGGGGGGGGGGGCGCAGCTGTCGCTAATATTTTTACGAAAAACATACGGCTCCCTCCCCCCAACATCTCCAACCCGTCCACTTCGCTTTAAAACAATTACAAATAGTCAGGTTGCGACAAAGGGTACCACCTGATGATAATACTGTAAGTTGTCATTTTACAATAGTGAATATGTTAGTGAGATAACTAGATAACTGGATATATTACTCTATATATTATAGGTCATGTTATGTGAGCAGCATGCGTCATACAATACACCAGACTGTCGGGACTTACCGCCATGACTGGACTGTACAAGTACATGTAGTAGGTCAATGTTTCAACCCTTATACGTTCATCGTGCCGGGAGATTCATTGGCCCAGTTTAGTCCGTGTGTTCACGAACGCGACCTCAAACACCAATTCATTTCACTTGCACAACATTGATCGATGTTTTGGTTCAAAGGGATGAGCCTCTGAGACACGTACGTGTGTGTTGGTGGGGTGGGGGGTGCGGGGTGGGGCCTTATGACTCCCAGGGTCCTGTCTGTCCATCATCGCCGCTCAGCTCGCAAGGTTATAGGTCATGGGGTGAGGGGTGAGGGGTGAGGGGTGAGGGGTGAGGGGTGAGGGGTGAGGGGTGAGGGTCAGAGGTGAGGGATGAGGGGTAGGGTGTCAGAGGTGAGGGGTAATGGGGGAGAGGGAGGGGGAGGGGGGAGGAGTGAGAGGTGAGAGGTGAGGGGTGAGGGGTGAGGGGTGAGAGATGAGGGGGGAAGGGGGAGAGGTGGGGGGTGAGGAGTGAGGGGTTAGGGGTGAGGGGTGAGGGGTGAGGGGCGAGGGGTGACGGGTGAGGGGTAAGGGGTGACGGGTGACGGGTGAGGGGCGAGGCCTGAGGGGTGAGGGGTGAGGGGTGAAGGTCAGAAGTGAGGGGTGAGGGGTGATGGGTGATGGGTGAGGGGTGAGGAGTGAGGGGTGAGGGTCAGAGGTGAGGGATGAGGGGTAGGGTGTCAGAGGTGAGGGGTAATGGGGGAGAGGGGAGCGGGGAGGAGTGAGAGGTGAGAGGTGAGGGGTGAGGGGTGAGGGGTGAGAGATGAGGGGGGAAGGGGGAGAGGTGGGGGTGAGGGGTGGGGGTGAGGGGTGAGGGGTGAGGGGTGAGGGGTAAGGGGTAAGGGGTGAGGGGTGAGGGGTGAGGGGCGAGGCCTGAGGGGTGAGGGGTGAGGGGTGAGGGTCAGAAGTGAGGGGTGAGGGGTGATGGGTGATGGGTGAGGGGTGAGGGGTGAGGAGTGAGGGGTGAGGGTCAGAGGTGAGGGATGAGGGGTAGGGTGTCAGAGGTGAGGGGTAATGGGGGAGAGGGGAGCGGGGAGGAGTGAGAGGTGAGAGGTGAGGGGTGAGGGGTGAGGGGTGAGAGATGAGGGGGGAAGGGGGAGAGGTGGGGGTGAGGGGTGGGGGGTGAGGGGTGAGGGTGAGGGGTGAGGCCTGAGGGGTGAGGGGTGAGGGGTGAGGGTCAGAAGTGAGGGGTGAGGGGTGATGGGTGAGGGGTGAGGGGTGAGGAGTGATGGGTGAGGGTCAGAGGTGAGGGATCAGGGGTAGGGTGTCAGTGGTGAGGGGTAATGGGGGAGAGGGGAGGGGGGAGGAGTGAGAGGTGAGAGGTGAGAGGGTGAGGGGTGAGGGGTGAGAGATGAGGGGGGAAGGGGGAGAGGTGGGGGGTGAGGGGTGGGGGTGAGGAGTGAGGGGTGAGGGTGAGGCGGTGAGGGGTAAGGGGTGACGGTGTGACGGGTGACGGGTGACGGGTGAGGGGTGAGGGGGTGACGGGTGAGGGGTGACGGGTGACGGGTGACGTGTGACGGGGGGACGGGTGACAGGTGACGGGTAAGGGATGAGGGGTTAGGGGTCGCACGAAGGGTTCAGAGGCTGGTAAAGGTTTGTCACCACGTAGCGGATCGTTCACACGTATAGTTACAGTTATTTATGCACATATCCACGGCTAATTAAAAAACAATTGACATTATATGCTGCAATGAAAGATTAGCCTTGACATTTAAACAGAATTGTTAAAGTTCCTTCAAATGGAATACTAAATAATGCAGATGTGTTTTTCCTTTACAGTTACCTTTGGTTGGAAGCTAGGTGTAGGCCTACTACGTCACAGATCTGTGTGTAGTTTACGGTTATTTTGCACACTTTTGGGCATGTTTTCCAGATTCCAGGCAGTGAATTTTAGTGACAAAACAAGACCACTCTTGCACTCATCAGGCCATAAATGTTAGATCCTGATATGATTTTGGAAGGAAACAATGGCTTAACACCCAGAAACACGTAAGTATCCCCCATCCCCTACCCTACCCAACCCTCTAGACTACACACATGGGCTATATTCCAGCTTATGAGGGCAGAGGTACTACATAGGTAACATACCGTCATACGTACAAGTGTCCCGACATATATGGATAGGTATATACTCACGGTTATGGTATGCTCTTGGTGGCAGCATGGGGCTATACGTATGGACAACTCACAGCGGTGGAAGCTTCAGGTAATCTAGGCGGAGAAGTCTAGTATAAACACACATCTATAGATACATGTGGATGGAATGAGTCCAGCGAGTACACCATCCACAACAGTAGTCAGCCTGTGTGTCTGCGTTCACGCTCTGTGGACCCGGACGGCGTCCTAGTATTGATGTGGCCTATATTTGGCGCGGGCGTGGGGGGGGTGGGGGGTATGTGGGGAGGTGCAGTCGGCCTAGATCCGCCTTTTATGCGCATACAACAGTCGCTATAGCCTACGTGGCGCCACCATGCGGTCTCTCAGTATATCTGTAAGTTATCCCGTCCTTCCTTCCCTTCCGCATTGACGCCTCCACACAATTATAACGGGATAGCTTTTTGTGTACGGCTTGCAACGTACTCTCGAGTACTACGTATAAGCTATATATATTGAGACATGTTAACACTGCTCAGTATCGATCGCCTTCTATTGACACTGTAACCCCTCCCTCCTCTGGCGGATCAAGGGGGGTTGGAGTGGGGGGGGGGGAGGGGGGCTTTGCTCAGCATTTCTCTTCAAACGTTTCATCACTATGGGGAAAACCACGGCTTTTTGCGTCAGGCCAATAGGAGGAGGCTATGCTGAAGGCCTGGGATGCGCCGCGACGAGCTAAATAAAAACAGGTTATACGACTCAACGGCTGCCACGGTGCGTCAACACCGACTTCAATTCCTTGTATTTGCCAAATTAATGGCTGAATCTCCAAATCAGTCACCTACCTGCCTTCTACGAACCTTTGTGAAAGGTTTGCAGCTACTTTTGAAGCATGACCTACCACTATTTAATGTTACAAGGCGACTTTTGGCGCTCGCCACGCACATTTACTCAATTAGCCAGTTTTCGGTGTGGAAATTTCACAACTCTGGCGCTAGGGGCGCTGTTTCATTGCTCGCTCTCCGTCATAGAGGGGGTTTTGTAGCTCTCTTGCGCAAGTTCGTACAGGTGGCGCTTATCCTGTATGCTCGTTGAGTCCCGCGCTCAAAGTGCTTCCCTATAATTCTCCGCCGTTTCAGGGGCGGATCTAGAGGGAGGCTACGGAAGTTGCAACCACCGCCTTGGGAACTTGAGAATACACTGTAAAAATCTGGCTTTCCGACGAAATGCATATCTTTTGCCGATTCGACCTAGGGGCGGATCCGACGGGGGGGATTGATTAAACCCACCGCCCTCAAGCCAGGGGATGTTAAAGGACTGTTAAAGTCGGCTGTCGAAAAATATTGGTGGACACCCGCGGTCATTTTCACCTCCCCCTCCCCAGATCGCACCACCTCCGACCTGCCCCCCCCCCCCCCTTTTCCAAATTCGAGACCCTTGATCCGGCCCTGAGGGCTAATGTTACTTAATGCTGCCAAAGTTTAACTTTTTTGGTTTTTACCGGTATTTATTTCAAACAAACCTCTTTTGGATGTCGATTTTGGGACCGTGCACGTCTTTACCGTATATATGTATCCACTAGATATATATGTATTATATATAGGGTACACCCGAGCCCACACACACATTTCGACTTTACCAGTCCTTGACACCCCCTTGCATCCCATTAAACACCCCCCCCCCCCCCCCCCCCGCAGTTCTTGGATTCGCCACTGGGTTGCATGTACAAAATGTCACTTTCCGATGTATTTCGTCGCAAAGCCCGACTTTTGCAGTGTATGTTTAAGTCCCCCCCCCCGGTAACTAGATACGCCCCTGCCACTTGCAACCTAAGTTCCAAATTCTTTCATAGGCCTACTCCCCTTCGACTGGCACGTGGCATCTCCAACATACTAACTCATGGGTCTTTCTGTGACTTAACACTAAACAATGGCCATTCCCGCATTCTACACATTATTCTACAACCGGCATCGTCACTATTAACATATCTCATATGCAGCTACTAGCGCCACCTGCATGAGGTTGCACAAGAGTACTATAACAACTCCCCCTATGACGGAGAGTGAGCAATAAAACAGCGCCCCAAGCGCCAGAGTTGTGAAATTCCCACACCGAAAACTGGCTAATTAAGTAAATGTGCGTGGGGAGCGCCAAAAGTCGCCTTGTTACATTAAATAGTGGTAGGTCATGCTTTAAAAGTAGCTGCAAATCTTTCACAAAGGTTCGTAGAAGGCAGGTAGGTGACTGACTTGGAGGTTCAGCCATTAGTTTTGCAAATACAAGGAGTTGAAGTGGGTGTTGACGCTCCGTGGCAGCTGTTGAGTCGTATAACCAGTTCTTATTTAGCTCTTCGCGGCGCATCCTAGGCCTTCAGCTTCTCCTATGGGCCTGACGCAAAACAACCGTGGGGAAAACAGACAAAGAAGAGGACATCCGTTGTGGTCCCGTGGCGTTGGGACGCTCTGTAGAGTTACTGAGCGCCCCCCCCCCCGGGGGGAGGGGGGGGGGGGTAACTAGATGCACAAAATCATACGGTGGTGCGGACTCTCGGTAGTCCAAAATCTCACCCATCCAAGTACCAAGAAATGGGTAAAATCAGGGCCCATTCACGTACCAGCTGAGAAAGTTGCACGGCAAAATCGATTATGACGAAAATGCTTAGGATCGCATACTTTATGTATAAGAAACACGTTTGGCGCTTACCTCCTTTGACATTGCATTAGTTAAGATGGTAAGAGGTCATGTAGATCAGACTATTCAAGATTTCCAAGTATCAAGAAAGGGATCATGGCTATATCAAGAAAGGGATCTGTGCACGTGAGTGGGGGGGGGGGGGGGGGTGGGGGGGCACAGGGTTTGTTTACGCCGTTAGGAAGCTGGTTCCCCATCGCACGATACCAGCCTGGGAGACGGCTAGCGATGGCACCGCCACCCAACGGGAGTTTGTGTACCCATAATCTGAAACGTTGTGACTTAACAAGGTGAGGTATAACTATGGCGGATGTGACCGACTGATAGGAACGAGACAGGATCAAGCATAGCTTGAGAAGGAAGACTGGGCTGATGGGATTGCCCGTTGTATGCCATGTTTAGCGCTGACACAAGTCCTTCAGATATGCTTTCATGAAACCGCCAAAAAATGGCTATACTTCACCATTATTGAAAGTGGCTTAGCGAAGAGAAATGGAAAGGTCTACGTTAAACATTTTAAGGCTGATCGGGATGGTCTACTTGCAATGTCGTCCAAGTTATAGGCGGACACCTCACCTCGCTGTCAGCCAGTTTGCGTCTTCGCCTCACTCACATACCTCAGCGAACTCGACCATATGACCCATCGCCACTCTCTACGAGTTCTAGGCTCGCCATTTTAAGTGAATACTTCCAAATCCCGACTTTCTACGTGTACTTGGGCACGCCCTAATCCCTGTTCTCGAACTCTCCATTGCTGAATTACGGAGCCCCCTAGCGGCGAAACTAAGCGTGCTAGGCTAAAAGCGAATGCGGATTCCGTACCCAAGTCGACATTTGCCCGTCTTTTGCAACCAGTCCCGACTCTCTAGCGTCGATATTAAGCGAAAGGTGGCCATCGCAACCAAAGAGAGTGCCGGTAAAAAAACGCCGTTGAGTCATAATAAGAGCGTCAGCATGGGGAATGCACCTCTTGCGAGCGCTCTAGCGGCCAAACTAAGCATCATATATTCTATAGCAATATTTTTTCAACTAGTTTACATTTTTCTTCAGCTTTGAGCCAAATTTACAACTCGCAGCTCAAGTATTAACCGAATTATGGCTTTTGTAAATTTTAAGACGCCACTTGACACGAGACAGACGTACGCTAAATTTTGGCCGATAATATAAACCAATATTGCGTTTCCGTCTCTCTCTCAAGAATACTCTCAAACAAACAGCGAATCTCTAGACCCAATATTAACGGAGTGACGCGGTAAAACATGTTTCATGACCTTGACCTTGGAAGCGTCACCTTAATCAATATAGTACTTTGCGCCCAAATACTAATGTCATATTTCACGCAAGGTGTCGTTTTTCTGACTTGTACCCTTCAAGGAGAAATTAAGGATGCCATTTCCCGCCAAAATGTTAAACTTTGGGAATTTTTAGCCGAACAACTGGGCGATTTGCACACATGAAAGACGATAAAGAAGGTACTTACTGGCCCAATGCGTGAAATAATTTTCAGATATGTGCAAATATTTATTTAAGTCAGTTTTGCTTGCCATAAGACTCGGTCCAGGTCAAGGGGGGATATTGCGGTACTTGGCTTCCGCGGTCGAACAAACACTTTGCTTATTTGTACCACTCTGATATCTGACTTGCTAGGTTGGAGGGGGCGGGGTCGGGGGGGGGGCGGTGCGTGCTTTAGAAGCCGCGGGAGAAGGGAGAGGGGTTTGGTCACAGAACCGCTTTTAGTAAGGTAGACTGACAATGCTAAGTTTTGCCACACACCAATGTCTCTAATAATCTTATAGATCTCAGACCCTCATTACCATGGTGTTATCACTGCAATGGAAGCAAGCACATGTTTATATAGATTATAAAAAGCAGTGGGCCAAGTATTGATCCATGTGGAACTCCTCGGCATATGCTGGTTTCTTGTGATACATCACTATCTACATACTGGTTTCGGTTGTGAAGATAGCTGGTTATTAGACTAAGCGCAGCCCCACATACACCGTAGTGCTTTAGTTTAAATAACAGTAAATCATGGTGTCATGGTGTATATAGGGTGTCAAAAGCCTTTGACAAATCTAGAAATATATTTATTGGGATCTCTTCTTCGTCCAGTTTTTGCATGGTTCTATCTATTAGTTCAAATGTTGCGAATTGAGTGGAATGTTTTTTCTGAAAACCATATTGACCGTTGTTAAACAGTTTTTCGTGGTCAAAATATTTATACATCTGATCATAAATTACTCTTTCAAAAACTCTAGATATAGCTGGTAAAATTGATATTTATCTATAGTTATCGATGTTGGACTTCCCACCCTCTTTGAAAACTTGTACTACTTTAGCAAGCTTATGTGAGTAATTGCTTTTCATAATTCTACTTTTAAAGTAGAATAGTTTATAAAGTCTGTCCTTTCATGCAATTGACTTAATAATACCATTGGTGAGCCAGTTTGCCCCATACAAACCGACCAGACAAAGTGACCGGACAAACTGACCAGGCAAAGTGACCTGGCAAAGTGACCAGACAAAGTGACCGGACAAAGTAACTAGACAAAGTGACCAGGCAAAGTGACCAGACAAAGTGACCAGACATAGTGACCAGACATAGTGACCAGACAAAATGACCAGACATAGTGACCAGACATAGTGACCAGGCAAAGTGACCAGACAAAGTGACCAGACAAAGTGACCAGACAAAGTGACCAGACAAAGTGACCAGAGAAAGTGACCAGACAAAGTGACCAGACAAAGTGACCAGACAGTGACCAGACATAGTGACCAGACCAATTGACCAGACAAAGTGACCAGACAAAGTGACCAGACAAAGTGACCAGACAAAGTGACCAGACAAAGTGACCAGACATAGTTACCAGACAAAGTGACCAGACAAAGTGACCAGACAAAGTGGCAAGACAAAGTGACCAGACAAAGTGACCAGAGAATTTAATGAATGTAACATACGCCACTTTACTATGACATTATGTAAAATAATTATTGGAAATATAAATTGGTTGTAAATATATTTCCTTGATGTAGGGCTGGATTAATTTATTCCTTGACATGCTGACAAAGTTTCTTGTAGCCGAAGCATTCATGTTAATAGTTATTAAAAACGTCTGGCTTTCCGTTTACTGGCGGCCACATTAGTTTGCAAACGATTGATACCTGTTTGCGATCAATAGTAACAACCGATGCGACGTGGGTTAGACTATGAGAATAAGATTTAACTATCCCTGTACTTTGACATAATTTGTGACCCTATAATTGTAAAGTTAAACGCTTAGGAATAACGTGCGATGACGTAGCGCTCACGTGATTCAGTGTTCAGAGCGGAATTAATACATGAGCCCTATGTTTGGGTGGGTCGAAGGGTGGGCACGTTATCCCTAAGTGTTTATATAGCTCGGTGGAATTACAGTCAAACTTCACCTTACAGGTAAGTCTCGTTTAACTTTACAAATTCCACCTCGCTATAACACTTAGGGATTCCGTGAGACTTGAGAGTCATGTATAATTTTCAAGGACGCAGCCGGTAAACTTGAAACCAATTAATGCAACATTCCAGGCTGCATAGAAACAGTATATACATGTACACATGAAACCCACCTACCTCCGGTAGGATGGCGGAAGCAGCGCGTCACTAAACGATATGTCTACAACCGGACATCAAAAAAGTGTTTGCATTGGACCACCCAATGGGCACTGGCCGGACTAATTGGCACTCTAGCGGCATTGGCGACCGAGCACGAGGCTCATCAGATATTATGCCGTGCAAAGATCTGTGTTAACGATGCCAGAGGCACATAGCATATATGTCTACTACCCTATATGCCTGTGCCACTGAATCCAGATTCATACGGTGCAGCCGTCTGACACCGTATTCTTTCTACGCCTTGTGACAAAGCAGACAATCATTTTTGAAAATTCAATATCTTATAAACGGCAAATGTGACATCCACATATGTAGTGACAAATTTATGTTTATACATTAGAAACTCCAATTAGGAAAAACTCTGCCGACGTAGCTAAACCTGTACATCTTCATAGAATCGGAACCACTGTAAATTCCAAACATCCACAGCCGCCATGTTGTTAGCCTGGCTGTGTGGACGCAGCGGGCTCGTTGCTAATAGCGGCATTCGACCGCACAAATACTAATGGAGTGCATACTTGTCTGGGATAACACCGGAATACAAGCCCTAAGCGAAGTCTCCTGTCACATCATACCCTTTGATGTAAACCGCATGTCTGCCTGGTTTTGAGGTCTTCCGCAGGTCACCATCAATACCTAATTTGTACACAGGAAGCCGTGAATGTGACACTCGTCAAATCCATGCGGCGGAAAACTTGCCCCATCTGGCCAGAGAACAATGCAACATAACCACAAGTGTACAGGTATGACCTTTCAGGGCAGATCAGGCCTCTTGGCAAAACACCTTTCAAACGCGGGTTAACTAAACTAAACTGATTGCCGACGCCAACGTGGCTGTATTAATGAAACTATAATCCAGACATTGGTCAAACAGAGGTGACAGGAAGAAAAATGCAATTCATATAAATGATAATGCCTTATAAATAGTGCATCATAAATTCAATGAATGAAGTTTGCTGCAATGGCTTCAATGAGCACCCTGGATTGTTTGTCACCTTCAACATTAACCCTGCCTGGGATATGGCCAACAGACACCCAAATATGCCGGCCGGCACTGCAGCCAAATATATCTGGTGAATATGGAGAATTTACACTTAATTCCTCCAATGTTCACGAGTTTGAACGTTTATCTAGTCTCTTCGCCAGCCTAGCAGGACGAAAACAAGCCTTCAGTGTAAAATATTTGATATCTGGCAATAGATCGATACATGCTGCTAATTATTCATGGACGTCCCTGTTGCTTTTATCCAATCATGTGGCCAGAAAAGGTTTTCCACGTGCATTCTGTCCAAGAAACATATCCGACAAACTAACCATCAGGTCACTTTTTTGTCACTTTAAGACATGAATAATTTTTGTACAATGTGTTATATTGTCTCATCCATGAGACTATTCCCGAAGTGTTTACAGCCAATGGACTTGGAAAGCCAGTGTGGAACAGAGATAACTTTGAATACAATGCTTTAGCCGGATACAGTATCCGTGATTCACTTATCCAAGGAAGGTACTGCCCAATGATCCTTAAAGTTACTAATTTTGTTTCTAATCACTAGTTTTGTTTGGATTTCCTGTCCTTCCGGGCGATGCACGCCTTTGCCTAAAACTTCCTTCTGCGACCAACATAGTCATGTTGGTGATGACAGGGCCAGGGCTTTCATAATAAAGCTTTAGCAGCGCTGCAGCTGTAAATCCGGAGCCCGGCTATGTGACCGCAGTGAGCTGCATATTTCAGGGTTGACCATGGGCACAACCATAGCCTCGCCGTTCTTCGACTGCAAGTATTTTCTCTAAGATACTTAATTTGGATCCCACGGAAAGGCCGACACTTCGCCTCAGACGGATATAATTGTACCCCGCAAGGGACGCACCCGAGACACTCCCCAAAGTATGTCAGGGAAAATTGACGTGCGTTCGCAAACGCCGTCTATGTGGGCAGATATCCATGTCTGTACATGTCTCCCAACAAGTCACTAAAGCCATCACAGCTTTACTGCCAGTGTGTGGGGTGGGGGGGGGGGGGGGGGGTTCACCCTCACGACCAGAGGCAGGCAAGCCATCCTCGGACTCACCACATCAGCGTCAGTCTCACGGTGACACATGATGTATGACGCTGTAATTGCTTGCGTTCCTGGACAGGCCCGCCATTTCATGTCATAGATTGGTTTTGTTGCTTTACGAACCCTGCAGAACACTGGGAATGTCAGGCTGCTTACTGACAGTGTTTATGTTTACATCCGTGCCATATCCGCATCCAGCGCGTCACAGGTCTCGCGGAATTTCCCTGGGAATCCTCGCGGGATATCCCCGCTGTAGCCTCGTTTTCTCCTAAGCAACTTGCCGGACCGTTGAGCCCAAAGTATCGTCAATATACACTTGTCCCAATGTTTGTTTGTCACTTACCTATTTTCCGTCTTAAGCACACATGCCGCAATGCAGATCGTATAACTTAAGCCAAAACAAACCTGCAAATCCATCGTCTTTCGCATACCAAACATTGACCTATTTACCGTTTCACCTGGCCTGAGGCCGTACAGAGCGAACACTGGCGGTGTCGCTCCCGGCCTGATCCTGAACAGAGCGAACACGGGCGGCGTCCCCCGTGCTATTATTAGCCCTTGTACAGTAAGCAACCGGTGTTTGCCGTTCCAGACAGCCTGGAATGCCAGACAGGACTGTCACACAGAGCGCACGCAACCTGAGCTGGCAGCGCACTGCCGCTATATCTCTGTGGGGCCCTGCACCCGAGAACATTCCCAAGGGGAAACTCCCCAAGGATTCTCAGTGACAATATGACGAGCGTTCGCAAACGCCGTCGACGGGACTTCATGTATTTCATGTATTTCAATGTCTATGTGACATAACGAGTAATACCGCAGTATTCTCCAGCCCGTCTGATAATTAATCCCGGTGAAATAGAACTTTGAAATGTAGGTTTTATAAAGCGTCCACTTCTGATCCTGAACACGCTATGCGTTCTGAATCACGTGACCGCTACGTCATCTCACGGAATCCCTAAGTGTTATAGCGAGGTCAACCCTGTATCTTCAGCGCGTCTGTTCAATACGCATCTGAGAAAATTTTGACCTCATATGAGAGATGTAGAAACCCAAACCAAATTGATAACAATGTCGTGTTGTAACAGAAGGGACAAAACTAGTTCCGATACAGCACAGATTAGGTGGGGAGGAGGTGGCGGCGGGGAGGGGTGTGTGCAGCGTCTGCATGTTTTCCGTGTTGATGATGGAATATGTTTAAACTAAATAATTTTAATCTTAACATTTCAACATAACAGAGATCAATCTTGTGAAATTGCTATGAGTTATGTTTAAAAAAAATCACAGTATAGATGTTTATATATACTAGCCGCCCCGATGTCTAGCGTTCGTAGTAATAAGCGAAAGAAATAACAGTATGACAGTATTTTGTTTTATACGTCAAAAAGTAGCAGGCAGAAGGTAGACATTGGGCAGAAATAATATCGATAATCATATTGACATAAATTGAGACCGGGAGCTACGGAATAACGGGACATATATGGTAAGGATATTTAAACCCTGTGAAATTATTGTGCATCCAGTACAGAATACTCAAATTGCGGCTGAATATCAGTCCAGTAGAGCTGGGGCCCAGGCTCATGCATTGATTGGGTGGGGGTGGGGGGGGGGGTGATTGAGTTAAAAAAGGGGCTGTTTCCCGTCCGTTGTTTGTCATTTAACGTATTACTACTACCTTCAGTGGATAACATCTGCCTGACGTCCTGGTTGGTCTATATAATTGACGTGTAGACTGCTTAACTATACTGTAAAATTGGATCAAAGATCAAAAAGATCAAATCAATTCAAATAGGCAAGGTTCCCCGGGCAGAGTTCGTTCTCTTGCTACTAATGGGAAGTTGTGGACGCGAGACAGTGCGGGATTTGTTTATTTTGATGGCGGTTCGGGCGGTGGGGCGTTGAGGGAGGTGTTGTTGCTGTTGGCGCCGGGCCAGGTAGCCAGCCGCGGGCATGGTCGCCGTGCGCGATAAGCACCCGAAAGCGATATTATGCCACGGGATAAGGTGATAAGCACCCAGCGGTTGTGTTGACACATGCGATAGCTTTGACACATCTAAGAGCGGCGGCTGGATAATAATAGGTTCAAGGCGGCTGCTGGTGCCAATGGGCTCTTGCATGCCGCGGCATAGTGGGACAGACAGCTTCATTTTATTAGTATAGATATACACTGGCATTCCATCAGATGTGTGACATAACGTATAAGAATAATTCTTGAAAAGGAGCTGTGATAAATGGCTTTCATTATATGTAGGAAGAATATTTGCTGAGTATAAAATGGTAACTGTTATGTACAGTTCAACGACGACGGTAAACGTGAAGTGTTTATGCAGTGATTAGCCTTATATAAGCTGTACACGGATGGTCTTTGAGGCTACAAACCTAATGATAAGATTGTAATTTACAACCTTCAAAAATCGTCTCAAATTCTCACTGTGAAAAAGCGCCAAGGACATACATGTCTCATACAATAAGCGAGTCAGCTTTCGAAGTCACCAAACAATTGAATCAATGTGTTTTCCATCACATTATGTTGACGTTTGATATTTTCATCGCTGAATGGCAGTTTCGCCGACACTGGATTCACTTTGACGCCGGTGTGATCAAGGATCGGATGACCAGCTTTGTGGGTACCAGTGCCGCCCCAGTTCCTAAAGTAAGAAAGAAACACCTGGGCCCTCTCGCTACATCTCTGGTGACCATTCCCCTTGCCACGCGCCGACGCCGTCGACCCGGGTGAAAGTTCGCCTTCTCTCAGATCTCGGTCATCACTCATGCGCGATAGACGCGATACTCTCCATTCGGTGGGCTGATCTTTCTTATTCTCGGCGACGATGTCCCGCAAGGTGACGTACTTGATGAAGCACGTGTTCATGGCCCGCCAGGGTGTCACGGGGAGGTAGAGGGCTGCGGCGACCGCGGGGTGAATCCGGGCTGCAGACTGGCGCCTGGAATTGAATAGCAAAGACCTGCATAGGCCACAGGACTCTATGTCGTGGCCTGCAGGGATAGCGGCAGCAGCCTCTCCGGCGTTGAAGTCCCCCTCCCGGTGCTTCCTCCAGATGGCGGCGTACACCAGACAGGACTTCGACACGTAGGTGAACCAGCCCGGTTTGCCCTTTTCCTCCCCTGTTCGTTGCGTCATGCAAAATACGATGCCGGTCTCCAGGCTTCGGCTGACACACGCCGCTACTCCGGCTGTGTCCAGACCGGCTATCGGGTTTGGCGGGTCCTCCCCGTCCCCCCAAGCTTCCAGAGCCCGGTTCACTTCGGCTACGCAGTCCGGTGTAGGGCCCCAGTTCAAGCACTCTGCCACAAGGTTTTTCAAATCACGGGTTGCCTGGACGAGAGGGGAATCGCGGCCAAGGTGGGCGAAAAGTCTGGCTTCCACGGCAGCGGTGCTCAACGCCCATCCTTTGGTTCTCTTCTTGCTCGGGATCATGTGGAGGGTGACGGGAGCCGTTGGCGGTAAATGGCACGTCCGCGCCAGAGCCAGGACTTCCCGTCGAGTGACGTCATCTACGGTGTCAGTATCGACGGTTATCCCTATGGTAACATCCACCGCCACGTGGTCGTTCTGGCCTTCGTGAATCAAGTTCAAGGTCGAGGCGGAGCCGGTGGGCCAGACGCCACTGTAAACCGGAAACAGGATGCCGCCATGTTGAAACCCCGGCGGAAGTGCAATGGCCGCCATGGCCTTCCTTATATGTCGGTAACAATGCTCGAAGAATAACCTGTGTTCGATCCTGTAGCGACCCTCCCCTGCGGCTTCCAATAAGGATGCGCCGCCAAAGCCAGGCATCGACCATACTGCCCAGCTGGGACCCCCCTCGTGGAGATATATTTCCCAATGACCCTCCCCGACCCTCTCTACCGTCATATCCGGAGCCATCTCGATGGTCAGCATCCAATCCTGCTCAGACGGGATTGCCGACGTCCTGAGGTCGCTGAAGTGGCTCCCGATGCCGTGGAGGGTGCTGTTCCGGAACCGCGGATCGCTCTCCTCCAGGTTAGACGCCAAGTCGTGCATCAGGATCACCAGGGACTTGTGGAACGCGACCATCTGCGGGTCGCCTTTTCGAAAATTTCTGCTTTCTAGTTCCGTCAGAACTCTTGCTAAAGACGAGAGCTTCATGGCCTGCCGGTCGTCTGCCTTAACCCCTTCGGGTTTACTATCGGGAGAGGCTGAAATGTCGTCATCCTTCGGGCGTAAAGCCAGCAGCAAATTGTGCAGCTTGTTTCCGTAATGAGACACCAACCGCTTCAAGGGTTGGGCGTCGGGGCGAATGGGCAATTCTTCCTCTAACAAACAGAGGATGGTCCCCAAGGCTCCACACTGCTCGTCCAAGGTGTCTGACACGGAGACACTATCATCACCTGTCCCTATGGACTCCAAGACCGCAAAAATTGTATCCATCAGCAGCATTTTTCGTTTCATTGCAGATTTAGCTTTAAAATATCTGTCCAGACATGCAAATTTTAACCGAATCGAATCCTGCAAAGACAGTTCTGGATCTACTCCCGACAGCTTGATGGCCAGTTGCTCCGCCAAGCGACACAGTTGTAATCCGACCGCGTCTTGGCTGCTCACCCCCAAAGAAGAACGTTCTGGCCCAATGTCACGAGACAGTTCTGGATCTCTCGTAGCTGGATTCAAGGCGTCTTGGCTGCTCACCTCCAAGACAGAACGTTCTGGCCCAATGTCACGAGACAGTTCTGGATCTCTCGTAGCTGGATCCAGGGCGTCGCTGCGGTCATTGCCTTTCTGTTCCGTAAGTTGGGCTTCATCACCAGCCCTCGCCTTACTGCATGGACAAAGCAAGCGTTATTCCATACATCTATAACTTCTATATGCCTTTGGGTTCATCACCGTTTGCTTGGCTTATACATCAGTTACAGATTTACTGGATATACTTGATGATGGTTTCGCCTCGACTCTTACACTCAGCAACTTGGTTCCTTTGTCCCTTGCTCACTTTAACTACAATCTGGCATTTAGTATTTGTTAATGGAGCTATCACTATGAATATTGATTTGGATGATGACAGATTACAGATGTTTTGTGGTTTAGAAACTCAGTTACAATATGTATGTATATTGCAACTACAATACCTCAGCACTGTAATTGTTTACATTTGATATTTGTAACTGAACTTAAATATCCATATATTTTCACTATTTTTTAACGCAACGAATTATATATGACAGGAGAATGCGGCGTAACGTGCCGTTGGTATGTTATTTCCACAGGAGCGGCACGCTTCCTTTCTTTGTCCAAGCCTCCATCCATGTTAGCTTGAGTGATGCCAGAAATCCAAGCTTAATTGGTGATGAAGTCCACAGTGCCGTACGTGAGCCGCATTACCGATCTCAAGGAAGGAAAGAAACAAATCATTCAGAGGTGGATCAAAGAAGCAATCAGAGTTTGATCAGAGATGCAACCATTGGTTACACGTTGAGCGTCGCCAGAAAGTTCAGGGGGTTAAGAGGGGGGGCGGGGGATCTATCGCATATTTTTTTGTGAAAAAGCATAGTCCCCCTCCCACCTCACAACATCCAACCAGTCCAGTTTGCTTGAAATTTTTTTACAAATAGTCAGGTTGCGTGAAAGGTTACCACCATACGATAATACTGTAAGTTACTCGTAACTGCAGTTACGACTATTTTACAACAGTCAGAGTTAATAGTTTTGTGAGATGACTGCTTCCGTGTATATTACTCTATATAGTATATGTTATGTTACAGTTAGTGTTGCTTGGAAGCTAAGTGTGGGCCTACTACGTCACAGATATGTGTGTAGTCTACTGTTACTTTGCACACTTTCAGGCATGTTGTCCAGGCCCCAGGTAGTGAATTTTAGTGACAAAACTAGATCACTCTCGCACTAATCAGGCCATAAAATATTAGATCCTGATATGATTTTGGCAGGCAACAATAGCTTAAAGCAGCCTACTTACATGCGCCATTTTAAATATTTGAGATTTTAGAATCAAGACTAAAATAATTTCAAAATTATAATGCATATGTTTTATATCTCATTGAGTCTGTAACACAACAATTTCAATATAAAACTGGGCGGTTTATTTATATCGTCCTAGCGAGCCGCGGTCGACATCACACAGAATACCGAACAGCGAACAGGCGTGCAGGGATATAAAGGGCCCCATCGGGGCTTTTTCGACACGGCGACACGGCGATTTTTAAAATCGACAACGCGACATTGGGGTTGTCTTAGAATCGACATGCGACATAAGACTTAGCGACACGCGACATGGAACTTTTCTTAAAATCGACACGCGACATGGACCTTTTCTTAAAATCGACACGCGACATGGACCTTTTCTTAAAATCGACACGCGACATGGACCTTTTTCTTAAAATTGACACGCGACATGGCTACCCCCCCTCAGGGGCCCTATATAAAGCCGGTCACCAACTTCTGCTCCGGTGACCAAATTGGCTTCTCTCCAGATAGCCCACAGGCTTTCAGGATTTAAATTCAAGAGAGAACATACTTATTTGACATGGTGAAGAGGTTGGTAATACCAAAAATTACAGCATATATGGCTTTAAGACCCATAAACACATAAGTATCCCCCATTCCCTACCCCACCCAAACCTCCCCTCTACACACACGAGCTATATTCCAGCTTATGCGGGCAGAGATACTACATAGGTAACATACCTTCATACGTACAAGTGACCCGACACATATACTCACGGCTATGGGGTCTCTTGGTGGCAGCATCGGGTTATACATATGGACAACTCACGCCGGTGGAATCTTCAGGTAATCTAGCCGGTCTAGTTTTAGCAAATATCTATAGATTCATGCGGATGGAATGACTCCAACGAGTGCGCCACCCACAACAGTAGTCAGAGCCTGCGTGTCTGCGTTCACGCTCTGTGAACTCGGACGGCGTCCTGTTATTGATGTTGTCATGCAACGTCAGCTTCGTGACCTACATTTGGCGGCGCGGGAGGGTGGTGTGGTAAGTGGGGAGGGGCAGTTGGCCTATATTCGCGTTTCATACGCGTACAACGGACGCGATAGTGTACGTGGCGCCACCATGCTGTTCGTCAGTAAATCTGTAAGTACTTCCGTAGTGCGGCCTTTGGGTGTGTGTGTGGGGGAGGGGGGGGGGGCACAGAGTTTGTTTACGCCGTTAGGAAGCTGGTTCCCCATCGCACGATACCAGGCTGGGAGACGGCTGGCGATGGCACCGCCACATAGCGGGAGTTTTGTGTACCCATAATCTGAAACGTTATGACCTAACAAGGTGAGGTATAACCATGGCGGATGTGACCGACTGATAGGAACAACGTGAGAGCATATCCAGGGGGCGAGGGGTCCAGAGGATCCGGACCCCCCCCCCCTTTTTGCAAAGAAGAATGTCGTTTTTTAATGCCAAATTTAGGCCATAGGCGTGGATCCCCCCCCCCCTTTCCTTTGGAGAAAGAACGCTATCTGAGGCGGCGTGGACCCCCCCCCCACGGTCGTAAAAAAAATGGTGGATCCCCAGGTCGCAATTTTGTTCTGAACTGGCATACGTTAACGATAACGATGACAGGATACATGTAAACATTTCTTCGGGCTCCGTATTCGCAAATTCTACTCGACAGAGATAATGATAAAGAAGATCAAAAATCAAGATGAAGAATTGTGTTTATTTCAACATGCCAATAAAGTAATGCAGTGGATAATACTG
Organism: Arenicola marina; assembly: GCA_964019135.1. NCBI lineage: Eukaryota > Metazoa > Annelida > Polychaeta > Arenicolidae > Arenicola > Arenicola marina. Next base: position 35,285,692 of record OZ025257.1, on the reverse strand, counting down.
ACAAGAATTCAGTGGAACACTGAAAATTAGGAAAATGTTGTCAGTTTCAATATAATGTACTTGCGGTTGGGAATTTCTACCAAAGTCGACATTTTCCCCTCTTCAGCAAGCAATCCTAGCTCTCTGGCGTCGGTCTTAACCGACTGCGGCCATTGTAAGTGGAAGATATTTTGTCAATGTCATGACGTCATTGTGACGTCACGTCACATGACGTCATTTATGGTAACGAAAATGTGAAAAATTGCTTCTATTTATTTTAATATACCTACTTATGAACTCAGATTTAGCTTTGCAAGAGGCCTGGACAACATGCCTAAAACTGTGCACAATGAACTCGGTTAGCGATTGCCAATCTTGCTGACAATGAAGCAAGCCCACAATTTCGTAGGAACAAACAAAGTTAGACACGGCACAAGTTGTCCCTGAAGACGACGCTTAACGTCAAAGTAAACCGGAAGTCGCCATACCCTATAATAGCTGAGTAATAGTCTATATGAGATTGTGACGTCGTGACTTCATGGTCACGTCATGACGTTACGCACAACAACGTCCAAGTAGCAGAATGTGAACGTTTACTGCCTTAACTCATGCGATTAAAGAGTTAGGCCGTGGTGAGACTAGTTCTTCAGCTATTGCTTGAAAAAATTATCAAAAAGTGTATTAGTTCATTATTGAGGAGACATGAAAACCGAATAGAAGAAATATCAGTAATTCACTTAGAGACATCTTTAGTTGAATTATTCATTTTTACATATATCTAATTGAGTTAGAGATAAACTTACAGTAACACATTTAATGATGTCTCTAAATGAATTAGAGGTAACTATAGTCCAATTTTACATATGTCCAAATCGGCATGATTTACACATATCAGTAATTCAATTACTGATATTAAATAAAAAAAATAAAATAAAATTAATGTTATTTTTAATTCATTTGGAAAAGTGTGCAAATACTAAGCATAATCACGGTGATAGAGATTTTTTTTAAATATTGAAAGATATCTTTAAAGCATGTGCACATGTCTTTAAATCATGTACACATGTCTTTAAATCATGTGCACATGTCTTTAAATCATGTACACGTGTCTTTAAAGTAATATATTCTTTTTGTATTACCAACCTCTTCTCTATGTCAAATAAGTTTATTATTAGTCTTGAAGTTAAATCCTAAAAGCCTGAGGGCTATCCGGAGAAAAGCAAATTTGGTCACCGGAGCAGAAGTTAGTGGCCTGCTTTATATCCATGTGCTGATCGCTGTCGGTATTCTGTGTGATGTCGACCGCGGCTCGTCAAAACGTCCGCGCGCGATACAAATAAAACCGCGCAGTTTTATGTTGAAATTGTTGTGTTACAGACTCAAAGAGATATAAAACATATGCATCAATTTTGAGATACTTTTAGTCTTGATTTTAAAATGTAAAAAACATAAGATGGCGCATATAAGTAGGCTGCTTTAAATCATGGACACATATCTTTAAATCACTTTCATGTATCTTTAAATATTTGGACATGTGTTCAGATATTTGGACATTTGTTCAAATATTGGATATATTTTCAATTATTTTAAGATATGTGCAAATACTTATTTAAACTTTGGCTTGCCATAAAACTCGGTCCAGGCCAAGAGAGGGTATTGCGGTAATTGCCTTCCGCGGTCGAACGAACACTTTGAAGTAGGCTCGCGCAATTGGCTTCCCCGTCACGTTATTGGACATCGCCGCTAACACGTACATGACCCTTCGTTTTTTTTTATCAAAATCGAAAGTTGTGTCGGTTAAATATCATTGACTTCTCTGTAAAATCATGTATCGATATATTTTTTCTTTTTGCTGATTTTAGCATCGATTGAGTAATGTAACATGCGCCAGTTACCATCGCATCATGAAAAGACATGAAACATAATTATAAATAGTATATGTCCAAACCAATTAAGATCAGATCAACATTATACGGTCAAAACATGCTCGATAAGCTTGAACTCAGGCTGAGGTCCATATATGCACTGCTGGCGCGATGCAAAAAGAACACAATTTTCTTGAGGTACGGCATGATTCAGTCATTCCATGTCACGCAAACAAATTGCTGCAAATTTATGTTCAAAATTCCTTCTTACAGTCCAAGTATTTCGTGTTATAAGGGCGGTACGTAATCTACCTATATTTGGCCGTCACATTAGTTTGAGAACGATTGATAGCTGTTTATGAGGTACAATAACAACCGATGCGACAACCGCGTGGGTTGGATGGATTACGAGTTAACTCGGATAGCTCTGAAGGTAGTTAACACTAGTTAACACTAGTTAACGCCTTTGATTGGCTTCCTTGTGTTATCTGGGTCCATGGCTTCCATCTGCAACTGGCTGGATGGATGGAGCGATGGACCGGTGCTTATTTGTACCACTCTGACATATGACTTGGTAGGTGGAGGGGGGGGGGAGTGTTGAGGAGCCGCGGGGGAAGGGAGGGGGGGGGGGGTTACGGAGCCGCAGGGTGGGGGAGGGGGCCTGATTTGAGATAATTGCTAATATATTATATTTGTTTTCCTTTTTAGTAAGGTAGACTGACAATGCTAAGTTTTGCCACACACCTATGTCTCTAATAATCTTATAGACCTCAGACCCTCATTACTATGGTATTATCACTGCAATGGAATCAAGCAAATGTTTATATAGATTATAAAAAGCAGTGGGCCAAGCATTGATCTTTGTGGAACCCCTCGGGATATGGGATATTCTTGTGTTATATCATTATCTACTGTGTTTCGGTTGTGAAGATAGCTGGTTATTAGACTAAGCGCAGCCCCACATACACCGTAGTGCTTTAGTTTAAATAACAGTATATCGTGGTGTCATGGTGTATATAGGGTGCCACAAGCATTTGACAAATCCAGAAATATATTTATTGGGATTTTATTGGGATCTCTCCTTCTTCCAGTTTTTGCATGGTTCTACCTATTAATTCTAGTGTGGCGAATTGAGGGAATGTTTTTTTTTCTGAAAACCGTATTGACCGTTGTTAAACAGTTTTTCGTGGTCAAAATATTGATACATCTGATCATATATTACTCTTTCAAAAGCTCTAGATATAGCTGGTAAAATTTATATTTATCTATAGTTATCGATGTTGGGCTTTTGACCCTTTTTGAAAACTGGTACTACTTTAGCAAGCTTATGTGAGTAATTGCTTTTCTTAATTCTACTTTCAAAGTAGACTAGTTTATAAGGTGTGTCCTTTCATGCTATTAATAATAGCATCAGTGATCCAGTTTGCCCATACAAACCGACCGGACAAACTGACCAGGCAAAGTGATTAGACAAAGTGACCAGACAAAGTGATCAGACAAAGTGACCAGACAAAGTGACCAGGCAAAGTAACCAGACAAAGCGACCAGACAAAGCGACCAGACAAAGTGACCAGACAAAGTGACCAGACAAAGTGAAGTGACCAGACAAAGTGACCAGACAATTTAATTGAATTAACATACGCCACTTTCATGACATTATGTAAAATAAATATTGGAAATATAAATTGGTTTTAAATACATTTCCTTGATGTAGGACTGGATTAATTTATTCCTTGACATGCTGACAAAGTGATACAAAGTCATGGTGTCAATTCTTTGTTGCAGCCGAAGTATTAATGTTAATGGTTGTGATGAAAAACATCTGACTTTCTTTGACTGGAAGCCACATTAGTTTCAAAACGACTGATACCTGTTTGCGATCAACAGTAACAACCGATGCGACAACCACGTGGGTTAGACTACGAGAAAAGGATTTAACTAATTCCCGTACTTTGACATAATTTGATACGCTTTAATTTATATCTTCAGCGCGTCTGTTCAATACGAATCTGAGAAAATTTAAACCTCGTATGAGAGATGTAGAAACCAAAACTAAATTGATAGCTATGTCGTGTTGCAAAAAAAGGGACAAGAATAGTTCAGATACATCATAGCTGAGGTAGGGAGGAGGTGACGGGGGGGGGGCAGGAAATGCAAGTCGTGAGATATGGGCGCACATTACGGCAATTGGCTTCCGCAGTCGCCCGAACACTTTGAAGTGAGCTCCGAGCAACTGGCTTCCGCGTCACGTTATTGGACACCACCGCTAACACGTGACCCGTTTATTAGCCAATCAGCACACGGCCGATATCTGCGGCCAGTTTCTTGGGGCGTATTTATAAGGGAAGCTTGGTGGAACATTTCCAAATCAATTATGATCTCACCTGGGACTAAATAGTTACGCTGACAGCATTGGAATAATTCTGTCTGTATCATTTTGTAGTCGCCATTGTAGGCTAATTGAGTCACGACAACAACCATGGATGCTGTGTGTTCTGATCCTGCCTTGGCGGCTGCAGATCACCCCACTCGGACGAGGCCCAGAATGCGTCCGGTCCTCAGTGACGTCACCAATTTCTACGATGCCAGTGGCGCCCCCGTGCGGCCGGCCCGGGGTTCAGGTGGGCGCCGACGCCAGCGTTGGATGGTGAGCGGCCAGGCCAAGCAGTGGCTGGAACAAGTCTTCAGCCACACTCCCTATCCAGACTACACCGCGCGGGAAAGATTGGCGCGCCTCTGTCACACGACGGAAGTCAGAATCTCGGTGAGTAAATGTCGACTATTTAGACAATCTCTAGTTTCATTACTGTTACAATAGTTTTCTTCGATCGCCTCGAATTTAAGCTGTTACGTTATGTCTTTAAAATCGTTTTAATAACTACAACTTTATGATGTGTTGGAACTAATGAATCAATTATAAGAATTACATTTTCGTTAACATATTCAGTATTATATCATGGCTAATTATTGCATTAAACTTCCTTTCCAGAACTGGTTCCACAACCAGCGGAATCGCGTTCGGAACCAGCTCCGTGAATCCCGACGCCATCCAGCGGCCTCCGTCAGCGAATGTCCCAAGCAAGGAGTCGTTCTGGACCTAGTTGTCAGTGGGAACCAACTACATGGGGGCCCCGGTCCCAATGACAACACGCGCCGTAACCAGAACGAGGCTAGCAGAGTACTGGAGCTGAAGTACCCGCGAACTCCGTCTCCCGGATGTTGCGATGACGTCACAGATTGCCTCGATGTCAACGACGTGTCGATATCTTCTGGATCGGTCGAGTCTCCCTTCTTCCGGCCCTGGGAGGCGTGACGTCAGACGCCGTCATCACTTACTTATTGACTATCTGTCTCGCTGTAATGTGATTTTCCGGCCCATTGCGGTCTAGATTGTAAATAAAATGTGTACATATGTTAATAAGCCAGAGCTGTGTCAGTATTCCAAAGATCCAGGTTATTTTATTGAATTGGTTTCGTCATTAATAAACACAATCACATACTGCATACCGCTCATGATGCGCCAAATTGCGCCATTTTCATTCCATCACGATGAATTATAACATGATTTACGCAGTAAATCAGGTTTATGCCACGAGAGCCAACATCACGTTCTGAGTACCAGGTTCACTGATCTCTTGCGCCTTGATGGCAACGCTATGACTTTGTCAACCAGCAACCTCACGTGAATCATTCTAGGGCGTGCGACCACACAGACGCTGAGTGCGTCCGGTCGCCATCTTGCTGCGGGAAGGTCACAAGACTTTTCAATTAAATTTCACTCGTTTTTTTCAACCTTACCAGGCGTTTGTTGTTTGCTCCAAACATAGCCGCGAGTCTGCCGAGTGTGTAGAGGGGAGTTTCATAAAGCTTGTTTTCGTGGTACAACGCTTAAGTTTTTTTCTCGATTATCGCTTTATAGTAACTTAATCGTTCAAATACACCTCCTTTTGTCTCTATAAGATTGCAACATATTTTTATGCTATATTTTTAACTCAGTTTGCCATATATATTGTCACAGACATTATATTGGGGACTATTGTTGATTCTGACACAGATTGAAGAAACGCAATTAAGGCTCAATAATTTGAACTTAAATCCTAAATCATCTCCGAAGATTCAAAACAAAATCGCAAAATTGTCTTTCTAACGTCTTTAATATGCCCGACGAGCTGCATTAAAGATGAGAGATGATGCCTTCTGCTCCGATGTCCATAGTTGGAAGGAAACGATGCGCTCTACACTACGTCGTGCAATAGGGCTTTACAGTTCTCGCGGGTTATATTTCCGGTTTAGGTCTTTTAGGGACCAACAAAAAGAACACGTGCTCTAGAACGAATGCGCACCACACTGCCTTGCTGCAGCTGCGTGACGCGCAATCATTGCAGTCAACGTTTGAGTGTTGGGAACCGGCCGGCTGCGCGGTTTGTGTGTGAAGAATCGAGTGGGGGTGAAACTATTTTTGTTTGCTTTGGTCCAGGCATTGTTAACTATAAAATCACAATATAGTTAAAGATGTAGCGTGCCGAGTGTGTGTGTGTCTCTAAATCCCACCGCTGCCACCAAACTGTAGCATGCCGAGTGTGTGTGTGTGGCTAAATACCACCGCTGCCACCAAACTGTAGCATGCCGAGGGTGTAAGTGGCCAACTCGTATCGTTGTCCCCAAAACTGTAGCGTGCCGAAGGTGTATGTTTGTGGTGTGATATCAGGAAGGGGGCATTTTAAGCCGCGATATAATAAAGCATTCTCGGTTGCATTAGTTAAGCTTAGCTTAAATAGCCCAGCAATCAGATAATCAGAAAGCGATTATAATTCAAGTGATTTATTCTGGATTAACTCAACCAGTCGCTGCCACCACATACAAATGTATGACCAATCTATCAATATAACTAAGATATATATATGATATCAGCCTCTCAGTAAATATATTCATATAACCATATCTCAAAGAACCACCAATATCACAAACTCAAATATCACGGCACATGCTGTATAACTTCTTATAGCCTAATTGCTGGTCGGATCAATCTCTCATTTAAGTCATATAGCACTTCCCTTATCCCTCTCTTATTAGGGCTACACAGTTCTCCCGATCGGGTCGCGAGACTTCAGTTTTGGGGACAAACGAACACACGTGCTCCATGTTGAAGCATAGGCAGCTATAAGTCCATTTCTTTCCAGCTTTATTCTAAAGCCTATGAGTCCCATTTCACTAAACATGGCTATGGGAGGCATACGTTAAAATATTTGGAAACGATGAAGCGCAGAACTAACGGAATATACAAGAAAGAATCCGTCTTCAAAACACTCAAAAGCTAAAAATAGTGTTCTAAATTTAGCCCTCACCCGGGCTTTCGCGAGTTCCCCAAACAGCGAATGACGTCACAGAGCATCACGTGCCTCCGCGGCAACAAAACTGGCCAGAGCAAGTGATCGACTTAACCATTCCGCTGTCCATATGTGCAGTGCATGGAGTAACAACACACGGATGCGTCATTAAACAGCATGGTAAAGGTAAAATAAGACCAGTTGGGTGTTTTCGGATAACTTTTGGATCACGAAAAGGCAAAGTTTCTTCATTCTTTGTAAGCTTCTGTTTGAAGCGTTGCGCCAATGTTGTCACCGGGGAGAATCCGTGTCACGTCACAATGCCTCGTTTACGTAACAAATATTTGTAATTGTGATGGCGCAAAAGAATGAAAAATATGTTGTCTATCCGTTTTGTGCAGCTGTAGTTCTTAAAATTCTTACTCATATCGCCAGGTCCTCAGCAATGGACCCACCCCTCGGCGCCTTTTTTTTGTTGCGCCGGTAGTCTGGTTCCCTGGCTCTGTCTGTGCGTAACATATACATCACGCCTACGTCACAGGTAGTCAAGATACCACTGTGCGCAGAGATTCTAAACTCGTTCCGAACATGGCTTTGTTTGTTTGTTCCCCAAATAAGTAAACCGGAAGTCGTGGCGAACGAGACTTTATAGCCCTACTCAGTCTCTTGCGTGAAGGACAGACTTGTACTGATTACACAATACAGGGGTGATATGATTGCCATTGATATTTAAGATAACATCACAATAGAATTCCAAATGGACACAGTGCGTTAATTGGAACCGTGGCTGAATGCCATCGGTTGCGAGGTTTAAACATAATACAAAACATGTTCAATGCCTCATTTCTGATGCGAATTTCTGACAAATGACTCTCCCGGTGTTGTAATTATTATACGTGGTTACGTTAACATCCGTTGCTTAGTGATGAATGAATATGTATTTTTTGAATAAATATATTTAATCTTAACATTTCAGCATAACACAGGCCAATCTTTATGCTGTGATTAGCCTTGTATAAGCGGTACACGGATGGTCTTTGAAGCTGCAAAAATAATGAGATGAATTATGTAATTTACGAAAAACCGCATCAAACGAATCTTCGAAAATCGCGAAATCACCAAAGACATACATCTCTCATATAATACGCGAGTCAGCCGTCGAAGTTGTCAAACCATTGAACCAAGGTATTTTTTACCACATTATGTTGACGTTTAATATTTTCATCGCTGCATGGGAGAGTCCCCGACACTGGATACACTTCGACGCCGGTATGACCAAGGATCGGATGACCCGCTCTGTGGTGTGCAGTGCTGCTCCACTTCCTAAAGTAAGAAAGAAACACCTGGGCCCTCTCGCTACATCTCCGGGGACCCTTCTCTCTGCCACGTGCCGACGCCGTCGTCCCGGGAAATAGTTTGCCTTCTCTCAGATCTAGGTCATCGATCATGCGTGATAGACGCGATACTCTCCATTCGGTGGGCTGATCTTTCTTACTCTCGGCGACGATGTCCCGCAAGGTGACGTACTTGATGAAGCACGTGTTCATGGCCCGCCAGGGTGTCACGGGGAGGTAGAGGGCTGCGGCCACCACCGGGTGAATCCGGGCTGCCGGCTGGCGCCTGGAGTTGAATACCAGGGACCTGCATAGGCCACAGGACTCTATGTCGTGGCCTGCAGGGATAGCTGCAGCAGCCTCTCCGGCGTTAAAGTCCCCCTCCCGGTGCTTCCTCCAGACGGCGGCGTACACCAGACAGGACCTCGTCACGTAGGTGAACCAGCCCGGTTTGCCCTTTTCCTCCCCTGTTCGGGGCGTCATGCGAAATACGACGCCGGTCTCCAGGCTTCGACTGACACACGCCGCTACTCCGGCTGTGTCCAGACCGGTTATCGGGTTTGGCGGGTCCTCCCCGTCCCCCCAAGCCTCCAAAGCCCGGTTCACTTCGGCCACGCAGTCCGGTGTAGGGCCCCAGTTCAAGCACTCTGCTACAAGGTTTCTCAAATCCCGGGTTGCCTGGACGAGAGGGGTATCGCGGCCGAGGTTGGCGAAAAGTCTGGCTTCCACGGCAGCGGTGCTCAACGCCCATCCTTCGGTTCTCTTCCTCCTCGGGATCAAATGGAGCGTGACGGGAGCCGTGGGCGGTAAATTGCACGTCCGCGCCAGAGCCAGGACTTCCCGTCGAGTGACGTCATCTACGGTGTCAATATCGACGGTTATCCCTATGGTAACATCCACCGCCACGTGGTCGTTCTGGCCTTCGTTCAAGGTCGAGGCGGAGCCAGTGGGCCAGACGCCACTGTACTCCGGAGACAGGACGCCGCCATGTTGAAAGCCCGGCGAAAGCGTAAGTGCAATGGCCGCCATGGCCTTCCCTATATGTCGGTAACAATGCTCAGAGAATAACTTGTGGTCGACCCTGAAGCGACCCTCCCCGGCGGCTTTCAACAAGGATGCGCCGCCATAGCCAGGCATCGACCATACTGCCCAGCTGGGACCCCCCTCGTGGAGATATATTTCCCAATAACCCTCTCCGACCCACTCTACCGTCATATCCGAAGCCAGCTCGATGGTCAGCATCCAATCCTGCTCAGACGGGAATGCCGAGGTCCTGAGGTCACTGAAGTGGCTCCCGATGCCGTGGAGGGTGCTGTTCCGGAACCGCGGATCGCTCTCCTCCAGCTTAGACGCCAAGTCGTGCATCAGGATCACCAGGGACTTGTGGAACGCAACCATCTGCGGGTCGCCTTTTCGAAAATTTCTGCTTTCTAGTTCCGTCAGAACGCTTGCTAAAGACGAGAGCTTCATGGCCTGCCGGTCGTCTGCCTTAACCCCTTCAGGTTTACTATCGGGAGAGGTTGAAATGTCGTCATCTTTCGGGCGTAAAGCCAGCAGCAAATTGTGCAGCTTGTTTCCGTAATGGGACACCAACCGCTTCAAGGGTTGGGCGTCGGGGCGAATGGGCAATTCTTCCTCTAACAAACAAAGGATGGTCCCCAAGGCTCCACACTGCTCGTCCAAGGTGTCTGACACGGAGGCACTATCATCACCTGTTCTTATGGACTCCAAGACCGCAAAAATGGTATCCATCAGCAGCATTTTTTGTTCCATTGCAGATTCAGCTGCGAAGTATCTGTCCAGACATGAACATTTGAAGCGAATCGAATCCTGTAAAGACAGTTCTGGATCTACTCCCGGCAGCTTGATGGCCAGTTGCTCCGCCAAGCGACACAGTTGTACTCCGACAGCGTCTTGGCTGCTCACCTCCGAAGAAGAACGTTCTGGCTCCATATCATAAGACAGTCCTGGATCTCTCGTAGCTGGATCCAAGGCGTCTTGGCTGCTCACCTCCAATGAAGGACGTTCTGGCTCAATGTCATGAGACAGTTCTGGATCTCTCGTAGCTCCCAGATCCAGGGCGTCGCTGCGGTCATTGCCTGTCTGTTCCGTAAGGTTTCCTTCATCACCAGCCCTCGCCTTACTGCATGGAAATAGCAAGCGTTACTCCATACATCTATAACTTCTATATGGGTTCATCACCGTTTGCTTGGCTTATACATCAGTTACACATTTACTGGATATACTTGATGATGGTTTCACCTTGATTCTTACACTAAGCAACTTGGGTCCTTTGTCCCTTACTCACTTTAACTACACTCTGGCATTTAGTATGTGTTTCATGGAGCTATCACTATTATTCATTTGGATAATTACAGATAACATATGTTTTGTGGTTTACAAACTCAGCTACAATATATATGTAGCAGCGACACGCTACCTTTCTTTGTCCAAACCTCCATCCATGTTAGCTTCAGAGTGATGCCAGGAACCATAGGTTAATTAGTGCTGAAGTTCAAAGTGCCGTACGTGAGCCGCATTATCGATCTCAAGGAAGGAAAGAAACAAGTCATTCAGAGGCGGATCAAAAAAACGATCAGAGGTGACTTGCAACCAGTGGTTACAAGTTGAGCGTCGTCAGAAAGGTCAGGGCATTGAGGTGGGTGGGGGGGGGCGGGGCAGAGCTGTCGCTTATTTTTTAGGAAAGGCATACTGCCCCCTCGCCCCCCCCCCCCCAACATCTCCAACCCGTCCCCTTTGCCTTAATTGTTTGTACAAAGAGTCAGGTTGCGAAAAAGGTTACCACCATACGATACATACAATACTGTAAGTTTCTCATAACTGCAGTTACGACCATTTTACAACAGTCATGGAGTTAATATTTTCGTGAGATGACTGCCTCCGTGTATATTACTCTATATATTATAGGTCATGTTATGTGAGCAGCATGTGTCATACAATACACCAGACTGTCGGGACTTACCGCCACAACTGGACTGTACAAGTACATGTAGTAGGTCAATGTTTAAACCTTTATTCGTTCCTCGTCCCGGGAGGTTCCTTGGCCCAGTTTACCCCTTTCTGTGCACGAATGCGGCCTAAAACACCACTCTATTTCATTTGCACTATATCGAACAATGTTTTGGTTCAAAGGGATGAGCCTCTGAGACACGTACGGGTGTGTTGGTGGGGTGGGGGGTGGGGCCTTATGACTCCCAGGGTCCTGTCTGTCCATCATCGCCGCTCAGCTCGCAAGGTTACAGGTTATAGGGGTGAGGGGTGAGGGGTGAGGGGTGAGGGGTGAGTGGTGAGGGGTGAGGGGTGAGGGGTGAGGGGTGAGGGGCGAGGGGTGAGGGGTGAGGGGTGAGGGGTGAGGGGCGAGGGGTGAGGGGTGAGGGGTGAGGGGTGAGGGGTGAGGGGTGACCTGCATGTTTGCGTTCACGCTTTGTGTACCCGGAGGGCGTCCTGGTATTGATGTTGTCATGGGGAAAACAGATAAAGAAAGGACATCCGTTGTCGTCCCGTGGCGGATGACGGGTGACGGGTGACGGGTGACGGGTGAGGGGTGAAGGGGTGAGGGGTCAGAGGTGAGGGGCCACATTAAGGGTTCAGAGGCCTGGATAAAGTTTGTCACCACGTAGCGGGTCGGTCACACGTATAGTTACAGTTATTTATACAGATATTTACCGCCAATTAAAAAAACTTGACATTATATGCTGCAATGAAAAATGAGCCTTGACACTGAACAGAATTGTAAAAGTTCCTTCAAATGGAATACTAAGTAATGCAGATGTTTTTTTCCTTTACAGTTATCTTTGGTTGGAAGCTAGGTGTAGGCCTACTACGTCACAGATATGATTTTGCACACTTTTGGGCATGTTTTCCAGACTCCAGGCAGTGAATTTTAGTGACAAAACAAGACCACTCTTGCACTCTTCAGGCCATACCATATTAGATCCTAATCTGATTTTGGAAGCTTAAGACCCAGAAACAAATAAGTATCCCCCATGCCCTACCCGACCCAACCCTCCCCACTACACACACGAGCTATATTCCGGAGGTAATACATACATAACATACCGTCATACGAACAAGTGACCAGACATATATGGATAGATATATACTCACGGTTATGGTATGCTCTTGGTGGCAGCATGGGGCTATACGTATGGACAACCCACGCCGATGGAAGCTTCAGGTAATCCAGCAGGAGAAGTCTAGTTTTAGCAAATATCTATAGATTCATGCGGATGGAATGAGTCCAACGATTACACCATCCACAACAGTAGTCAGGACCTGCATGTTTGCGTTCACGCTTTGTGTACCCGGAGGGCGTCCTGGTATTGATGTTGTCATGGGGAAAACAGATAAAGAAAGGACATCCGTTGTCGTCCCGTGGCGATGGGATGTTCTGTGGAGTAACTGAGTCCTACCGAAATACACAAAATTATAAGGTGGTGCGGCCTCTGGGTGGTGGGGGGGGGGGGGGGCACAGGGTTTGTTTACGCCTTTGGGAAGCTGGTTCCCCATCGCACGATACCAGCCTGGGAGACGGCTGGCGCTGGCACCGCCACCCAACGGGAGTTTGTGTACCCATAATCTGAAACGTTATGACCTAACAAGGTGAGGTAGAACCATGGCGGATGTGACCGACTGATAGGAATAACGTGAAAGCAGATCCAGGGGAGGAGGTTTCAGGAAATCCGCCCCCCCCCCCCTCCTTTGGAGAAAGAACGCTACCTTGCGTAAAACACGTTCATTGCCTCATTTCTGATGCGAATTTCTGACAAATGACTCTCCCCGTGTTGTAATTATTATACGTGGTTACCACATGAACATCCGTTGCTTAGTGATGAATGAATATGTATTGTTTGAATAAATATATTTAATCTTAAAGTGTTTGTGCCACGATAAAACAACTTTAGCTGATATTAATCTTCTGTGTTTGAACGCTTATATTATCGAGCTGTAAGGCCCCAAATAGTAGAAGGGCATACCTTTTCCACTTGTTTTCGCACCTACATATTTAACTTCTGCGAGCGAGGAAAGTGACGTCAACGAGGAATACAAACGCACGTGCTTTTATATTGAGACTCAGATTCTGTCTGCTCATTGGCTTGAACTCAACGAAAAGCATTCAACCATGCGAACAATACACGCCCTCGACCACAGATGTCTACGCACTGCATCAAAGCTCACCTGTCAATCTTGTGACATCATTGGAGAATTTTCAAATAACGCTCAGATGCAATGCTCCCAAAAATAAACCCGCCGGATCTCACTTTTGCCACTTTGACAAATGTATTGTGATATCGTGGAATAAAAAATGTAAACTCCCGTTAAAACAAATTGTTCTTTGTTTATCTTCCCTAAAGCAAGTTAACTTTGAGCAAGACAAAATCGTGGCACGTACACTTTAACATTTCAGTATAACACAGGTCAATCTTTAAAATTGCTATGTGCTATGCTTAAAATATATATGTATGTATATATACATACACTGGGATGTATGTCAGATGTGTGACATAACACACGCGAATAATTCTTGGAAAGGGGCCGTCATAAATCGTTTATTGTTTTGCAGGTAGAATATTTGCTGAGTATGAACTGAGTATGGTAACTGTTATGTACAGTTCAACGACGGCGGTAAACGTGAAGTGTTTATTCAGTGATTAGCCTTACATAAGCGGTACACGGATGGTCTTTGAGGCTGCAAACATAATGAGATGAATCATGCAATTTACGAAAAACCGCATCAAACGAATCTTCGAAAATCGCGACCTCACTTTAGAAAATCACCAAAGACATACATCTCTCATATAATACGCGAGTCAGCCGTCGAAGTTGTCAAACCATTGAACCAAGGTATTTTTTACCACATTATGTTGACGTTTAATATTTTCATCGCTGCATGGGAGAGCCCCCGACCCTGGATACACTTCGACGCCGGTATGACCAAGGATCGGATGACCCGCTCTGTGGTGTGCTGTGCTGCTCCACTTCCTAAAGTAAGAAAGAAACACCTGGGCCCTCTCGCTACATATCCGGGGACTCCTCTCTCTGCCACGCGCCGACGCCGTCGTCCCGGGAGATAGTTCGCCTTCTCTCAGATCTAGGTCATCGATCATGCGTGATAGACGCGATACTCTCCATTCGGTGGGCTGATCTTTCTTACCCTCGGCGACGAGGTCCCGCAAGGTGACGTACTTGATGAAGCACGTGTTCATGGCCCGCCAGGGTGTCACGGGGAGGTAGAGGGCTGCGGCGACCGCGGGGTGAATCCGGGCTGCCGGCTGGCGCCTGGAGTCGAATACCAGGGACCTGCATAAGCCACAGGACTCTATCTCGTGGCCTGCAGGGATAGCTGCAGCAGCCTCTCCGGCGTTAAAGTCCCCCTCCCGGTGCTTCCTCCAGACGGCGGCGTACACCAGACAGGACCTCGTCACGTAGGTGAACCAGCCCGGTTTGCCCTTTTCCTCCCCTGTTCGGGGCGTCATGCGAAATACGACGTCGGTCTCCAGGCTTCTGCTGACACACGCTGCTACTCCGGCTGTGTCCAGACCGGTTATCGGGTTTGGCGGGTCCTCCCCGTCCCCCCAAGCCTCCAGAGCCCGGTTCACTTCGGACACGCAGTCCGGTGTAGGACCCCAGTTCAAGCAGGCTGCTACAAGGTTCTTCAAATCACGGGTTGCCTGGACGAGAGGGGAATCGCCGCCGAGGTGGGCAAAAAGTCTGGCTTCCACGGCAGCGGTGCTCAACGACCATCCTTCGGTTCTCTTCCTCTTCGGGATCAAATGGAGGGTGACGGGAGCCGTGGGCGGTAAATGGCACGTCCGCGCCAGAGCCAGGACTTCCCGTCGAGTGATGTCATCTACGGTGTCAATATCGACGGTTATCCCTATGGTAACATCCACGGCCACGTGCTCGTTCTGCCCTTCGTAAACCAAGTTCAAGGTCGAGGCGGAGCCGGTGGGCCAGACGCCACTGTACACCGGAAAAAGGACGCCTCCATGTTGAAAACCCGGCGGAAGTGCAATGGCCGCCATGGCTTTCCCTATATGTCGGTAACAATGCTCTGAGAATAACCTGTGGTCGACCCTGGAGCGACCCTCCTCTGCGGCTTCCAACAAGGATGTGCCGCCATAGCCAGGCATCGACCATACTGCCCAGCTGGGACCCCCCTTGTGGAGATATATTTCCCAATGACCCTCTCCGACCCTCTCTACCGTCATATCCGGAGCCAGCTCGATGGTCAGCATCCAATCCTGCTCAGACGGGATTGCCGAGGTCCTGAGGTCGCTGAAGTGGCTCCCGATGCCGTGCAGGGTGCTGTTCCGGAACCGCGGATCGCACTCCGCCAGCTTAGACGCCAAGTCGTGCATCAGGATCACCAGGGACTTGTGGAACGCAACCATCTTTGGGTCGCCTTTTCGAAAATTTCTCCTTTCTAGTTCCGTCAGAACTCTTGCTAAAGACGAGAGCTTCATGGCCTGCCGGTCGTCTGCCTTACCTCCTTCGGGTTTACTATCGGGAGACGCTGAAATGTCGTCATCTTTCGGGCGTAAAACCAGCAGCAAATTGTGCAGCTTGTTTCCGTAATGGGACACCAGCCGGTTCAAGAGTTGGGCGTCGGGGCGAAGGGACACATCTTCCTCGAGCAAACAGCGGATGGTCCCTAAGGCTCCACAATGCGCGTCCAAGGTGTCTGATACGGAAGCACTATCATCACCTCTCCCTCCAAGACCGTCCAAGACCGCAAACATCGTATCCAACAGCAGCATTTTTCGTTGCATTGCAGTTTCGGCTGTAAAGTATGTATCCAGAGATGAAAATTTGAAGCGAATAGAATCTTGTAAAGACAGTTTTGGATCTATTACCGACAGTTGCTCCGCCAAGCGACACAGTTTTAATCCGACCGCGTCTTGGCAGTTCACCTCCAATGAACAACGTTCTGGCTCAATGTCATGAGACAGTTCTGGATCTCTCGTAGCTGGATCCACGGCGTCTTGGCTGCTCACCTCCAATGAAGGAAGTTCTGGCTCTCTCGTAGCTCGTAGATCCAGGGCGTCGCTGCGGTCATTGCCTGTCTGTTCCGTAAGGTGGCCTTCATCACCATACCTCGCCTTACTGCATGGACAAAGCAAGCGTTATTTCATACATCTATAACTTCTATATGGGTTCATCACCGTTTGCTTGGCTTATACATCAGTTACAGATTTACTGGATGTACTTGATGATGGTTTCGCCTCGATTCTTACACTCAACAATTTGGTTCCTTTGTCCCTTACTCACTTTAACTACAATCTGGCATTTAGTATTTTGTCCTGGACCTACCACTATAAATATTGATTTGGATGATGATAGATTATACATGTGTTGTGGTTTACAAACTCAGCCACAGTACACATGTATATTGCAACTACAATACCTCAACAATTGATTTTGGTTTTGCCTTGATTTTTGCACTAAGCAATTTGGTTTCTGTTGTCCCTTGGGCATTTAAACCACAATATGGCATTTAGCATTTGTTTCGTGGAGCTATCACTATAAATATGCATATGGATGATGACAGATTATAGATTTTTTGTGGTTTACAAACTCAGCTACAATATATATGTATATTGCAACTACAATACCTCAGCACTGTAATTGTCTACATTTGATCTTTGTAAATGAACTTAAATATCCATATATTTTCACCATTTTACCCAACGTATTATATCTGACACGAAAATGCGGCGTGACGTGCCGTTGGTATGTTATTGCCACAGCAGCGACACGCTACCTTTCTTTGTCCAAGCCTCCATCCATGTTAGCTTCAGAGTGGCGCCAGGAACCCAAGATTAATCAGTGCTGAAGTTCACAGTGCCGTACGTGAGCCGCATTACCGATCTCAAGGAAGGAAAGAAACAAATCATTCAGAGGTGGATCAAAGAAACAATCAGAGTTAGATCAGTGGTGGGTTTCACAAAGCTTTTTAATACCGGTATTAACGCTAATACCGGTATTAAATAGGTATTAACTTAAGACCAACTTTATGACGTGTTTCACAAAGACGGTATTAAGAGCATGCTGAGGAGTAACCGTTCACTCATCTTCAGGATGGCGATGGATGTAGTCCACCGCATTATTTTTATGGACATGCATTTGCGACGGGAACGCATTTTTCGCGATCGACTGAATCCACTGGAGCAGTACAGTGACGCCGACCTCCTCGGGCGCTTCCGATTCGACAGCCATGGCGTTATTTACTTGTGCGACCTGCTCAGAGACGATCTCGAACGTCCCACACAAAGAAGTCACAGCCTCCCGGTACTAATGCAGGTTGCGGTGGCGCTGGAATTGTTGGCTACAGGTGCGTTTCTTTGGACCCTTGGCGACACAGTTGGTCTCAGCAAGGCGACATGTTCTAGATGTGTGACAGCCGTGTCCACAGCGCTTACCAGGCGTATGAACCAATTTATAACATTCCCCAGGGAGGAACAATCCCTTCTTCGAACAAAACAACTATTCTATGAGATGGCAGACTTCCCTGGTGTCGTAGGGGCCATTGACTGCACACACTTTAGAATCATCGCCCCGAGTCAAGACGAAGCGTCTTAGGTCAACAGAAAAGGGTTTCTCGCACTCTGTTGTCAGGGGCCAATGTTGACACACAGGTACTTCAATCGTGGGTCGGTAGGGCGGGAGAGGGGGGGGGGGGGGCGGCCGGCTTCACACATATGTCATATAAAGAGAGAAGGTAGGCAAGCCATTTTGCAGCCAGAAAACTCAGCCCGAACAACATCGGTCGATTTCGTCAACAAAATGCCCCGACTGCGCGGTTTCCTCGCTTCACTCAATGCCTCAACACTTTACTCACGAAAATATCACGTAATCCCATTCAAACACACCTTCAAATCGCTGCATCAAGACATTTTTCCGCCAACTTTCCGCGATTTTCACTGATGCCTCTCACCATGGCCGTTGACTGCCGCAGCGCATTTCTTAGAGCCTTCTGATTGGTTGTAACCTCTCGTGTGCCGTTTTCTCGCAAGCTCCTTCGTCCATATGCAAATTACATTGCAGGCTGTTCCATCACTGGTACTCCCGCCTTAAGTACTCGTATCGATTAACATGTAGTAATAGTTTTTGCAGGGGGTGATACGGCGTTAGAATAAGTAGCGCTGATCGAGTCGTGCCTTTGGCATTAAAGTTTATGGGGGTCTGCACGGGTAAATGGCGACACACGACACAGAGATATTTGAAAATTCAACATTCGACATTGAGGATCGTACTATTTTTGTTTCTTTGATCCAGCCGCCCATGAGCTCACTGACTTTCATTGTCATTGCTATGACATAAATTTACAAATGCACTGAAAATGGTTCGTGAACTAGGCCACACGACCCCTCCCCCCCCCCTTACCCTCCCGGTGGGGGGGGGAGGGTACTAAGTATATTCCTGAGTTTAGGGGGGGTCCGCGGTAAAGCCCTCCCCCCTTTTTTTCACTGCCAAAATCCGCTCGGTCGGGGCGTTTTATTGTCGCCAAATTCCGCCAATTTGAAAATCTGCTCGAAAGGGGAACGTCCCCCCTTTTTTGAGGACCAATGCCGTTTTTTCAATGCAAAATGTAGGCCATCTGAGCCGTGACTCCCCCCCCCCCCCCCTTTTTTTTGGCGTGGACCCGCCCCCCGGTAAGAAGTATTCAGTGGAGCCCCCGCCCTCCACTTCCCCGGTCATCAAAAACTTTATAGTCCCCGGGCCAGAGCCACAAATATCCGCTCTCTCAGGCATCAAGACAACCGCGGAAATTGCCCCCCATCAGTTTTGTGTAATAGTGTAACTCCCCCTCCTCCGCCCCCCCCCCCCACCGCCCCCCGGGCTCAACCCCCCCCCCACTCACTTCGTCTCTGTGTACTTTATAGGCATGTATTTAAAAAAAGCCGCCAGATGATTTCTGACCAATCAGAAGGCTGATAGCCACAGAGCAGTTACAACCAATGAGAACGCTCCAAAATACTCGCTACGCTACTGATAAACCTCAACGGCCATGGTGAGAGGCATCAGTGAAAATCGCGTAAAGTTGGCGGAAAAATGTCTTGATGCAGCGATTTGAAGGTGTGTTTGAATGGGATTACGTGATATTTTCGCGAGTAAAGTGTTGAGGCATTGAGTGAAGCGAGGAAACCGCGCAGTCGAGGCATTTTGTTGACGAAATCGACCGATGTTGTTCTGGCTGCAAAATGGCTTGCCTACCTTCTCTCTTTATATGACATATGTGTGAAGCCGGCCGCACCCCCCCCCCCCTCCCGACCCACGATTGAGGTACCTGTGGTTGACACCAGTTCCGGGAAAAACCCATCCCGGTATACGTGTCAGAAATTGAGATTTTATCATATTATGTTACAGTTTGACAAATTAGTTTATGTGGCGAAGTTTGGCGGCTTAAAAGCTGAAACTTACTGTGTAAGATCCATTTTAGTTTTCCAATCGTGCGTTGTTTTTCTGCCGCCATTCACGTTACAGATCTTATCACTCAGTCTCAGTGGTTACCGCGGTGTCAATGCGCGTAACTGATATTTACATAAATAGTTCCAACAAACCAACCGAACTTAATAGCTATAGGCCTGAATCATATAAAACACCGAATTATTTGAAACCGGAATAACGAAATCTCCGGAATCACGCGTTCGCGCCAAAAATTTAAATGGCCTTGCCGACACGGGAAACCAGATGTGGCGCGATGCAGAGACAGCAGGCCGGAGTTAAAATGTGGTAACCCCGGCCCACACGAGTTCAGGCTCGTGAGCAATGGGTAGGCCGCAGTTATCAGCGAACAACCCCGGCCCACTCAAACGGAGACTCGCAAGGAATGGCTAGGCCGTAGTTATCCGAGCCCACTCGAACCGAGGCTCGTGAGCAATGCCTGGGCCGTGGCTGTCAACCATTCGCTTACAGGAACCACAGCTTTATATTTGAATGAATATTAATTACTGACAATAATCAACACTGTTTCCTGGGTAATACATCGTATGGGTTGGATGCATGGACTTGGGCTGATGTCTTATAATTCGTATGTGTTACGACAACTCCAGGTGGTGCTGATGATAGCACTATTTAATCTTGGTCTCCCGCGTAAAATGAAAGATCTTATTCACCCATCAGTGCCGTATGGCGTTGATGTTTGGGAAATGAGGAGACAAAACATATTAGTCGAGCGTGGCTTCAAAAGCACCTGTATATATATAGCTACATCCGGCTATTAATCGCTCGGAATTATTTCCAATCTAGGACTAGAACACATATATCGGAAAAATAGGTTTAGCAAACAACAACATTCTTTTAATGTCCGCTCTCAGACATTCAGGGGCACCCCCCTCCCCCCCCCCCGACTCCCCGCCAGGTGTGTGTAATAATGGCCCCCGCCCCCCTCCCAGGGGCACCCGGGGACCACCCCTCCCCCCTCCCGCCCCCCACCAGTTGTGTGTAATAATGCCCCCCCTCCTCACGGGGTCCATCTATATTGCCAGGCCACTCTCTTAACTTATCACGGGGCGCGCACAGGCTGCTTATATCTATAGGCAGGCTTGGTAACATTGCGCCTAGCTTGATTGATGTCTTGGGGTCGAGCACCGAAGCTGCTTGTAGGGAGGTTTGGGGCGCCAGATTTGATATCTGTCCCAACTCTATCTAACAGTTCTATGCCCTCCGTTGGTACCGAAATGGCGGGACTCAGTCGTTCGCCGTGTGTACGCTTTCGCACCCTACAAGCAGCAGCAGTCAACCCGTCTGTAACTTTCAAGGCCACGCTAGCACGCGGTCGCCCGACTCTCCACCCCCACACCCCGACACCCGCCCCCACCCTGCCTGGTTGTCCGTTTTCAGGGCGCGAGTCACCACATGCAAATGAGATATAGGAAATGGGGTTGTTTTGCACTTTGCATTCTCGTTTTGCAATAGAAAAGGGGCGTCTACCTTCTGCCTGCTACTATTTGGCGTATAAAACAAAATAGGCCTACTGTCATACTGTTATTTCTTTCGCTTATTACCTACTACAAACGCTAGACGTCCCGCGAACGGAGCGAGCGGGGCGGCTAGTAGCATAATATGGTCCGTTCCTGATGATCGCAGTGTTCAAACCAGCGGGCCGACGAAACCCGGAGACAGGCCTGGCTAGGCTCAGGCTGCGAGACCCTGCATTTCTATACTAATAAGATTAAGCTGTCTGTCCCACTATGCCGCTGCATATGCAAGAGCACATTGGGACCAGCAGCCGCCTTGAACGTATATCCAACCAAACCATGGTCCGCCTTGGATGTATCAAAATTGTCGCTCTTAGATGTGTCAACGCTATCGCATGTGTCAACACCACCGCTCGGTGCTTATCACCTTATCCCGCGCATAATATCGCTTTCGGGTGATTAGCGGCGGGCTACTTGGCTTGGCGCCAACAGTAATAATATTTCTCCCAACGCCTTATCGCCCGAACCGTCATCAAAGCAAACAAATCCCGTACTGTCTCGCGCCCACAACTTCCCATCAGTAGCAAGTGAACGAACTCTGCCCGGGGAACCATGCCTATTTGAATTGATTTGATCTTTTTGATCTTTGATCCAATTTTACAGGATGGTTAAACGGTCTACACGTCAATTCTATAGATCCAACCAGGACGTCAGGCAGATTCTATCCACTGAAGGTAGTAGTACTACGTTAAATGACGAACAACGGACGGGAAACAGCCCCTTTTTTAACCCAATCAACCCTTTTTTTTTTACTCAATCAATGTATGAGCTTGGGCCTTAGTTTTACTGGACTGATATTCGTTTATTATCGTGCTTTAGCCGCAATTTGAGTATTCTGTACTGGATGCACAATAATTGCACAGGGTTTAAATATCCTTAACATTTATGTCCCGTTATTCCGTAACTCCCGGTCTCAATTTATGTCAATATAATTATCAATATTATTTCTGCCCAATGTCTACCTACTGCCTGCTACTATTTGACGTATAAAACAAAATACTGTCATACTGTTATTTCTTTCGCTTATTACTACGAACGCTAGACGCTAGGCGGCTAGTGTTAGAGAAAGTCCGGACCTTTAGCAATTGAAATGTAGGTTCGTCGCGCGCCACACCTGAGACAAAGTACCCCACGTATTGCGACTGCAGGATCCATTAGCCCGGCCCGTGTAACAATCCAGATACGCAGGCAGTCAGCCTGACCTAGCTCTGATCCCAGCCCAGCCTGGCTGGCGACTGACGTCCTACAGGCCCGCATGCACCCGGCTGCTTTAACATTTGCACATAATCTTGTTCATCACTGATGGCGGTTAATTAAAAACGTCACAAATCATCCAAATCAATAGCTAGAACGCTTCTACGGCCAAACCAAACAATTTCGAAGACGTGGATGTTCGATTCCAGGTGACTAACCTAATGTAATGTATTTCCGCAACACGTATAGGGTTATGGTTGCTGTGTTTGCTAGGGGGAGGCGGGGGGGGGGGGGATAACCCCTTTCCTTTGGATAGAGCTTTTCGATTCATAGTGAACTGAACCAAATATTGTATAATACCCCCTCCGCATGTCCCCCCACCCCCCTTTCACTCGTCGCTTTGCGGCGCATGTGGGTACGAGCAATGCTGGGCAGGCTACTTTTGAGGCTGCCAGATTAGCGCGAGGTGTGAAGTGATCTGAACCAGACGACTTGATGTGACTGTCACTACATGCAACTTAAATACATAGCATTCCATGGAACGAGGTCATTTAGTGGGCTGGATCCATTCACGGACGCCGCGCACATTGATGTAGGTTACACTGGTGGACGCACCGACCCCAGCCAACGGTCTGTTGCCGCGCGCCCAAAAACATGGCGGGAAATTCAATTTGCAAAAGCCATTTACAAGCCAAAAAAGGGTGGCATAGTCAGGGTCGGCTAGGCAACGTGAAGCCTTTGCCAATATCTTTAAATGTGTGCACATATATGTCCAAATCAATTGTACACATGCGCAATTCATTTTGACATAGTTCCAAGTAGAATTAGACATTTGTACAAATATTTCCGGTGTACACATACGCCAAAATCATTGGCTAATGACCCGGGACGGCAGACACATGGAGATCCGGCAGAGCATGGGGGTCAATCGTGATCCGAGGGGTCAAATAGGTATTTGATGTGCAAATCGAGATCAGTGGAATCGGGATCCGATCAGTCGAATAGGGATAGGTAGGGTTTCATCGGGATTCATAGGGTACAATCGGATCTAAAGCATGCAATCGAGGTCCGGAGGGGCCACTCGGGAGTGGTAGGACAGACAAGTATGGTAAAATCGGGTTCCGGAGTCGAATCGGGATCCGAGGGTTTGAATTGGGATCCGAGGGATCGAATCGGGAAGGAGTCGAGCACATCGGGATCCAGATGCTGCATTCGACATGGTCGAATCGGGATCCATGGATGTCTAGGGTCGACCCCCATCCTACGGATCTCGATTCGACCGGATCCCGTTCGATCATACGGATCTAGATTAGACCGTTGACATCAGAATTGTACCTTATTAGACCCCTCGGATCTTGATTGGATCCCTGGGGTTCTGATTCGACTCCGAGATTCAGTATTGGACCCAATGGCGACATATTCGATCCCTCGGATGACGATTGAACTCTATATCTATATCTATATCGGACAACGGTTAAATCATAAACCACATTACGAAAGGGTCTACGGTAGGGATGAACACCATGAATGTACCCTACGGGTGACGGGTCTCTTAGATTGACGATAATTAATTACCGGCCAGGATGGGCCCCTTTGACGTCACCACGGGTCTGTCAGATGGTTACAACTGGTCAACACTTGCCCACCACGGGTCTGTCAGATGGGTTACAACTGGTCAATGGGCAGGACGGGACACTTGCCCACCACGGGTCTGTCAGATGGTTGACAACTGGTCAATGGGCAGGACGGAACACTTGCCCACCACGGGTATGTCAGATGGGTTACAACTGGTCAATGAACAGGACGGGACACTTGCCCATCACGGGTCTGTCAGATGGTTGACAACTGGTCAATGGGCAGGCCGGGACACTTGCCCACCACGGGTCTGTCAGATGGTTGACAACTGGTCAATGGGTTGGACGGGACACTTGCCCACCACGGGTCTGTCAGATGGTTGACAACTGGTCAATGGGCAGGACGGGACACTTGCCCACCACGGGTCTGTCAGATGGTTACAACTGGTCAATGGGTAGGACGGGTCACTTGCCCACCACGGGTCTGTCAGATGGGTTACAACTGGTCAATGGGTAGGACGGGACACTTGCCCACCACGGGTCTGTCAGATGGGTTACAACTGGTCAATGGGTAGGACGGGACACTTGCCCACCAAGGGTCTGTCAGATGGTTACAACTGGTCAATGGGTAGGACGGGACACTTGCCCACCACGGGTCTGTCAGATGGGTTACAACTGGTCAATGGGCAGGACGGGACACTTGCCCACCACGGGTCTGTCAGATGGGTTACAACTGGTCATAGGGAAGGACGGGACTCTTGCCCACCATGGGTCTGTCAGATGGGTTACAACTGGTCAATAGGTAAGACGGGACACTTGACCACCACGGGTCTGTCTGATGGTTACAAATGGTCAATGGGTAGGACGGGACACTTGCCCACCACGGGTCTGTCAGATGGTTACAACTGGTCAATGGGAAGGACGGGACACTTGCCCACCACGGGTCTGTCAGATGGGTTACAACTGGTCAATGGGAAGGACGGGACACTTGCCCACCACGGGTCTGTCAGATGGGTTACAACTAGTCAATGGGTAGGACGGGACACTTGCCCACCACGGGTCTCTTCAGATGGGCTACAACTGGTCAATGGGCAGGACGGGACACTTGCCCACCACGGGTCTGTCAGATGGGTTACAACTGGTCAATGGGAAGGACGGGACACTTGCCCACCACGGGTCTGTCAGATGGTTACAACTGGTCAATGGGTAGGACGGGACACTTGACCACCACGGGTCTGTCAGATGGTTGACAACTGGTCAATGGGTAGGACGGGACACTTGCCCACCACGGGTCTGTCAGATGGGTTACAACTGGTCAATGGGCAGGACGGGACACTTGCCCACCACGGGTCTGTCAGATGGGTTACAACTGGTCATAGGGAAGGACGGGACTCTTGCCCACCACGGGTCTGTCAGATGGGTTACAACTGGTCAATGGGTAAGACGGGACACTTGCCCACCACGGGTCTGTCAGATGGTTACAACTGGTCAATGGGTAGGACATGACACTTGCTCACCACGGGTCTGTCAGATGGGTTACAACTGGTCAATGGGAAGGACGGGACACTTGCCCACCACGGGTCTGTCAGATGGGTTACAACTGGTCAATGGGTAGGACGGAACACTTGCCCACCAAGGGTCTGTCAGATGGTTACAACTGGTCAATGGGTAGGACGGGACACTTGCCCACCACGGGTCTGTCAGATGGGTTACAACTGGTCAATGGGCAGGACGGGACACTTGCCCACCACGGGTCTGTCAGATGGGTTACAACTGGTCATTGGGAAGGACGGGACTCTTGCCCACCACGGGTCTGTCAGATGGGTTACAACTGGTCAATGGGTAGGACGGGACACTTGCCCACCACGGGTCTGTCAGATGGTTACAACTGGTCAATGGGTAGGACGGGACACTTGACCACCACGGGTCTGTCAGATGGCTGACAACTGGTCAATGGGTAGGACGGGACACTTGCCCACCACGGGTCTGTCAGATGGGTTACAACTGGTTAATTAGTTAAAACACCTTCTTATTTCAAGTGGGATTTTTTAAGCAATTGGGATTTGTATGAAATGTTTTCCTGTTTTCAAATCTGGCCCGTGTCACCTATTTCCATTGGGTTTCTCATATTCTTTGAGACCCGGGCCTCGTGGATCGAGATGCGTGGCGGAGCCACAATGTATCCAGCCCAAGCCACTTCACCTCTCCGCATGTGGCATGTCGCTATCAGCCTGTTAAGTTAAGTGCCACCACCCATCCCGCCCCGCCCTCCCGTCAGTGTACGTGCGACCTGGCCGCCGATTTACTGCATGTTGGCCAATACAAATACTTGAGGCGAGAGTGCAATAATCGTATGGTTGGGTGAATCACGCCAGAAAAATGTGGCTTGTAGTACATTGTCTCAGAAGGCAAACTTCAGCCGGCGAAATCGTTTGACGTCGCTAGAGATGGTATTAAGCGGTTTTACTTTCAAGACAAAAAAGAGATGATGTGAAAACTATTTATTAAGCTGACACTAACTCTAGTAACAGGATGCACGATTACACAACACATTGCCTTTCAATTACATCATGCTAATGCTGCTAATCCCTAGCCCCCCCCCCTCCCCCCTTCCCCTTCCCTTCACCGCCACACTCCTCCGCCACACTCCTCCGCGGCCAACTTAATCGGCGGCCAGGTTGAATCGCTGCCAAAGCGTACGTGCCCCCCCCCCCCCACCATCCCTCTCGCCCTCCACTAACCACCAGGCACCTACACACCCCATGTTTGAGTTAATTACTATCTATCTACCCTACCTCATGTCTTAAATCAAGCTCACCAAGAGGGCATCAGGACATCTGGCAGCCGCGCCTCCTTATATACCCCTCCCACACCCCCGCCCCTCCCTCCACAACATATCTGTCTGGCCCTAGCAGAGATTTTGCCATTATCGTACTTTTCACATTATGTTTAATAATACTTTCTGACCGGTAAATGTGTGTATTTGGGCCCTCTTATCCTAGACCAAATGAGATTACTGTAACAGTCAAATGTCGAAAATGGGGTCTCAATAAGCACAAAAACGGCATGTTGCAATGTTTTCTTACCCTTGCCATTGACCTTGGTGCTTATCCTTGTAATAATTACATATTTGACCCATCGCAAAGGGAAAAAATATGTCTTTTTCTTCGAATATGTATTGCATGCTTTAAATAAGTGATAAATGACAATGAGGAATAGTATTATAAACATTGTATAGGGCCAGAACATAGGAAATAGGTGTTGTGGATCTTAGGGAATTAAAAAACCGTAATTTTGAGGGTAACACAGTTGTCTTTACATGTTCTGGATAGAACACTGTCTTTTCATGTTCCTATTCGGAAAATATGAGGTTTGATTAAAGATGAAAATTCAAAGAGTCAATTTTTTGCTCAAAGAAAGTCAATGTTGTTAATGGAAAATGCGTTATGGTAGCTAAAGTAAGCCAGTTAAACAAGCAATTTCAAAGTATGTTTAATAATACTTTTTAGCCGCCCAATGTATTTGGGCCCTTATTCTATAACAAATGAGGTCACAGTCTAATGTAGAACATGAGGTCCCAATATGCACAAAAAACGACAATCGTAACCCTAAATATCGCGCATAGCGTGCATATTTCCGGCCGATGGCGCTATATATGACATCCCAGTTTTGCGTAGTCTATTGCTCTGTTATCATACGTTATGTTGACTTCCGTTCCAATATTGTTCTCGTTACTGAAGCAAACAGTGCAGTTGGTTTATTTTCACCTACTTAGGCAACAGCTACCATCACTATGATTTCATAAGTAGTTTCTTTCAGGGTTGATGCACTCACTCCTGTAGTAGCTTGATCACGCCTGACACCCATATCAGAGGAAAAATAAACCAGAGGAAACATAAACCAGATGCTCTCTTAACCCCTCCACACCCCGCCCGATTCCATAATAACGTCATAATAGACCCTTCTTAATATTATCTCATGAATAATCCAGAACGAGGCTACCATGGCAGCGGTCCTACTGCATGCCACTGCACGCGGCGCTATAACATGGCGACTGGCACTAACCTCTTGGGTGTTTTGCATAATCCGTCGGTTACACAGAGCGATCGTGACTTTTTATCGTTCCTGGCTATATATTTACATTTGTTGAAGAATATGTCACAAAGTGTAGTAAATCGTCAGGACATAACCACACCAGCAAAGGCTAGTTCAACGTTTAAAGTTCAAAGTTTATATCCATAACATGAGAGGCAAGTTTGTTTCTTTATGAAACTGTCATGAAAGCAAGTCCTGGCGTATTCCAAAACTTCCCAAGATACCCTTCAGTACACGAGCCTGGCATTTGAAAAAGTACACTGAGGCTGACTGATGACAACAGCATGATCCAGAAGCTTGTAATGGAACATCTAAAATCTGGGGGTCACTCCACGAATCGTCTAGCTATGGCTAATAAATAAATCGGGTTGAGACGATAAAGTGCACTTGATCAATTAATATTCGAATTAAAAATATTACTATTGCAATAATAATAATGCTTCGTGTTACATAATAATTGCATTAATTATTATCGTTCAAGCAGTGGATGCCGGTTGTAGGCATATATTGCAGGAGTCTTTGCAACCTGAAGATGCCGGGCTGACGGTTCGAGCTACATGGTAATTAGAAAAGCCTGTAACAAAAGATTATCATACCATTGTCAAAGTCCAAAACGCCCAATGACGATTTATTTTCTCATCAATTCAATGTCTTTGTCCTCTTCAGCCAAGTTTGACTGAGGTTCTTGTATTTCTTTCCGGGGGATTGCTTTTCATTTGCACCTGTGTCAGATTTCTTCTATCACTTGAGGCTTCTCTTGGACAGCTTCAGTGGTATATGTGTCGGATGTGTATGTATGTGGGTCCTACAATGTCATGAGAAACACACCTAATCATGTTGATATGTTTTGTTTACAGCACGATGTCTTTTTCCAGCTCCCATATGTTATATAGTGGGTAAGAATATATGCGGACGATATAAACCACATATAATTCACTCTATTATGCACCCAAACTTGACGTGAGTCTGGAGGGAACGGCACCACGTCTTTCTTAAAGCGCTCCAATTAAAATCGTCTTTGCTAAATTGCTCCCAGCACATCAGTGCTAGTTGTAATCTGTCAGAAAAAGGAATAGCAAATACATGCAGAATTACATGTATTACCATATCCCCACCAGAGTACTCCATGGGGTAACCCCCCATAAAAAGAGATGGCCCCAGAGAGGTGACTGTACGGAGGCGGAGACTGCCCCATTAATTTGAGATAAGGCCAACTGACACATAGGACACGCCATTAAATTATGTGTTTCTCATTTAGTTTTAACCACTTTAAATAATCAAATAATGATTGAACTTCTTCATTTAGCTCTTTTCAAGCTACTGAGTTGTTGTTGTTGAGTCAATCCATGCGTCATACCTCATTGTTTAGTGTCAAGGGTAAAAAAAGCAAATCTATCACACAAAGCCAAGAAACAAAATTGTGACTATCATTGGCCTTGGGCAAGGCGGGATCTGGAAAGGGCCATCTGGTTTCAATGTCATCTTCACTAGACCATGCAATATCCAGATAGGATACCGGTAGGCCTTGCCAAGCGACGACGTGTTACTGGTAGTGACTGTAATGTAGGGTCAGTGTTGTAGTCTAAGTAAACTAAATTTTAGGCGATACATTCGACTTCAAATAACAGTGGCAATAAGTGAACGAATACCTAAAAATTAGGCCCACCATCACTTCGGATTATTACCATCCATTCTTGGCGTATTTTTATGTCCTTGAGCAATTGGTGGAAGCTGTTTTTAGCTGCCATTAACACAGTAGGGAACACATCAGTGCGCCATGTTGCCACCGACGCTTCGCGTTGCTGCGCGGGCAGCCTCGTTCTGGTGCCGCATGCATAAATTTTGAGAAGGGCCTATAGCCCATCCCACCCGCAACTCCCCCATTTCTCCTTCGTCTGAACCCACACACACGCTCTAATAGCTGCCCCCCCCCACCCCCCCACCCCACGCCGCGTGAAACGCAGCCCCGTAGAGACCCCTGTGTCATGTAGCGTACTCTCTGGCGCGTCTGCGCCCGGCCGCCACCTTTCTATCCAGATAAGATGGACGTCGGACGCAGGTCAGCCAGTGCAGAGGGCGGGAAACTGGTCAACGGTTCGCTAATGTGCATGCATGGTGGTTGAATACTCATGAAACATGTCCTTCATTATCAGCACTCAGCATTATGGCGCAGGGTAGTATACACATGTAGGGTGGGTGGGTGGGGGGGGGGGATTACCGAACGAAGCCCCAGCAAACACGTACCAACAATGCCTATGACCGCATTAAATTTAAGCGAGACTAGCTAATTATAAGTTATAACATATAAGTATCTATATAAATATATATCTGTATATGTGTTGGCTAATACTTCAGTCAGGCGTCCTGATCTCTAATAAGCGCCGGTCTAATGTTTGCGAGGACACATAGCTTGTATTTTGAGCGAACAACACATACAGCGGAGCCACGGACGATAGAGATAATGGGTACATACGACATCGATGGAAAATGCAGGTTTCTGCTCAAGGGAAAGAAAAACAGGGGAAAAAAGGTGTTATTTGTGTGATACTATTTGTTTACCTAGCTATACATAGTGCCCCCCGCACCCCCCCCCCCCCCCCGCCTCGGCGGTCGCTTAGTCGTCAAGACGAAAGTAACTTTCGTTGAACAAATGCACTTTAGGTACTTTAGTAAGTAAATGTGTTACATTAAATACAGTTTGGTTTGGACGGAAGTAAATTTGGTTCGCCATATGACTTTTTGTCACAACGTGGGCAGAAGCCCATAATTTTTTATATGGGTATTACCTCACTCGTGGCTGCGCACATGGCGTGCCAAGGTGGAAGAAAATACATATTTTCTCAGGCACCACTCGCACCCCATTGGCGGGGAAGGGGGGGGGGGGCACTAGATGTATTTAGGTATATACAAATGTGTCGCCCAAATGACCACTTTTTTCGCCATTTTTCTCTCAATCCCCGGAGCAGAAATCTGGAATTCCTCTCGATGTGCCCATCTGAGACTGAAGTATTTTTTTTAATTGCAGCTATTGACTATATATTCCAGTTCATGTCGAAAGTGTTCAAATAATTAACCACCATAAACTTTGCCATGACTGCCAGTGTCTATCCCTCCCGGATGTCCTCCCGAAGTATTCCCACGTGTCGGAAGGAGAAGGGGGGGGGGCTTGTCCGTTTGTGGGTGTGTGTTTCCAGGGGGTGGTTATCGTCCAGGGGGGAATTGTCCGGTGGCAACTTGCCGGGGGGGACTGGCCCAAGGGGAACATTTTCCAGGTGGGGGATTGTAGTGGGGGGGGGGGGGGGGGGGCGGTTGTCCGGGGGGGAACTGACTGGGGGGGAATTGTCCGGGGGCAATTGTCTGGGGGGAAGTTGTCTCGTAGGGGGGAGTTGTCCGGGGGGAAGTTGTCCTAGGGGGGAATTGTCCGGGGGGGAATTGTCCTAGGGGGGAATTGTCCGGGGGGGAATTGTCGGGGGGGTGGGAGTTGTCCGGGGGGGAATTCATGGACATAACGTAGTTTGGGCGCCAAATTTAACCGTTCGCTCTTGCCGGATAGCCCATGCGACTATACCGCCGTCTAGCAGAGGCAGGCGAGTCCACACACAGAACTGTCGCTGCATGTCGAAACGAAACTGGAGACGATAAAGCTGTCACCAATGGTGTGAAATACCGCGACGCCGTCAGGCAAAGCTGGAATGACTTCTCAGCGGGAGGAGGGAGGAGGGAGGAGGGAGTCTGTGGGGCGGATTGAGGATAGACGCTGGGCCGGGGAAGTAGAGAGAAACCCACGAGGGTTATATGTGTAGCACAGAGTTGTTTTTATGTTTAAGAAGTACAAACTTTCATTTTGTGAGGTAGGTTGATTGGTGGACCACCCTCCCCCTTTTTTTTAAAGAATAACGCTATCTGAGGCGTGCCCCCCACCCCAGTCGCAAGTTTGAATATACCCACCCCCCCCCCCCATTTTTTAATTCCTGGATCCGCCCCTAACAAATTATGTCGGAGTCTTTTGTCCAACATCATGTCACAAGTGTGCAGTTATGATAGGAATACATTGTATGATACAGATCCCAGACCGCTTGTTCATCAAAATAAAGTATGATTGTCTTAAATTAAACCGTGTATAATCATATGCGAGCATTTGTTTAACCGCACGCACCACTAACACCGAACCCCCCATGCATCCAACCCATATGAAGTATTTCCCAGGAAACAGTGTTGATTATTGTCAGTAATTAATATGCATTCAAATGTAGAGCTGTACCTCCTATAAGCGAATGATTGACAGCGACTGGCCGGGGTTGCCACGGACAACTCCGGCCCAGCCACAGCTCAAGAGCCTCGGTTCGAGTGGCCCAAGCCCATTGTAAAGGTTACGCTGTGGCGTGCCGCCCAGCTCACCTTATATTAACGGAATTAACATTAGCAGTATTTGCCTATTTTATTTTATTATATTTAAAGGGAATGTGTGTCACCACCCTGCGGTAAGAGTAAACAGATCCCAAGGTCGCCATGTGAATGGATGTAAATACTTTCTCAGAGATTCGCTTGGGTGGTCGCAATTGTATAGACAGTAATTGGTCTCATGAAACACGCCATATGGTACCGGGTGGTACAAGGCCGTAGACATGTGTCATGTCACCATGCGTCACTGTTGTTGTGACATCGACTAACAAATACGCATAGGCAAGCAGTTTAAAACCAGATGGTAAACACAATCATTAATTGTTGAGGTCCGGTGACACCCTGTATTGACTAAATCGCCGCGGTCACACGGAGATAAGTGAAGGGATCATAAGGTCACGCCTATACCCCTATGACTTGATAAAGAGAGTTGGCTCGTCCATCGTCATGGAGCACGCCCGGTCAGCAGGCCGGGGCGAGTGCTCTGTTGCAGTGGGAGGGGCTGTATCGCGAGATTCTACCCCCACGAGCCCTGTCACGGCGGCGCTAACCCGACCAATTACATCTAGGATGCGGTCGCTCAGGGCGGAAATAGTCGATGGCGGTCCACCACCAGTTGCCGGACGCTTGGCCTCTGCCAACTCTTTTTTCACGACAGACGCCAAATTTTTCCACTTTCCGCGGACGTCTTCGACGTCCCGCAAAGGAGAGCCCAAGCCGACGGCCGACAGAGCTCGCGTAATGTCGAACCAGACAGACTGCTTCACTTTGTTTGTGATGATGTTTGTTAGTTTTGAGGTTAAAACGTCTTTGTTTTGTTCATAGAGGTCAACCAAAAGGTTAATCTCCGCAAGCGTAAACTTTGCTTTTCGTTTCTTTTCCGCCATTTTGGAACGCAAGTAAATCCCGCGTTTTTTTAACGAGATATGTCGTGACGTCAGTGATCGGTATTAAAGTCGGTATTAAATCGCTTAATACCTGTCATAGCTAATACCGTCTTTATTTGCGTTTGTGAAACGGTATTACGAGTCGGTATTACCTGCTACAAAATTTGCCGGTATTAAAGTTAATACTGATATTACCTAATACCATCTTTGTGAAACCCACCACAGAGGTGCAACCAGTGGTTACACTTTGAGCGTCGCCAGAAAGTTCGGGGGGTTGGAAAGGGGTAGGGGGCAGGGGCGGGGGGGGGGGGCGGCGCTGCGCTTATTTTTTACGAAATAGCATACTGCCCCCTCCCCCCAACATCTCCAACCCGTCCCCTTCGCTTTAAATTTTTTACAAATAGTCAGGTTGCGAAAAAGGTTACCACCATACGATAATACGTTGTTACTTTTTACACACGTATGTGTGTGTTGCTGGGGTGGGAAGGGGGTGGGGGGGTCTTACGAGACCCTGGGTCCTGTCTGTCGATCATCATAGTTATCGTTATTGATTCACATATTTACCGCCAATTAAAAAACAATTAACATTATATGCTGCAATGAAACATTAGCCTTGACATTTACCAGAATTATAAGAGTTCCTTCACATGGAATACTAAATAACGCAGATTTGGTTGGAGGCTACGTGTACTACGTCGCACATTTGTGTGTAGTCTACTGTCATTATGCCCAGTTTAGGCATGTTGTCCAGACCCAAGGCAGTGAATGTTAGTGACAACATTAGATCACTCTCGCACTAATTGCCGTGCAATATTAGATCACTCTCGCACTAATTGCCGTGCAATATTATATCACTCTCGCACTAATTGCCGTGCAATATTAGATCACTTTCGCACTAATAGCCGTGTAATATTAAATCACTCTCGCACTAATTGCCGTGCAATATTAGATCACTCTCGCGCTAATTGCCGTGCAATATTAGATCACTCTCGCACTAATTGCCGTGCAATATTAGATCACTCTCGCGCTAATTGCAATGCAATATTAGATCACTCTCGCACTAATTGCCGTGCAATATTAGATCACTTTCGCACTAATAGCCGTGCAATATTAGATCACTCTCGCGCTAATTGCCGTGAAATATTAGATCACTCTCGCACTAATTGCCGTGCAATATTAGATCACTCTCGCGCTAATGGCCGTGCAATATTAGATCACTCTCGCACTAATTGCCGCGCAATATTAGATCACTCTCGCGCTAATTGCCGTGCAATATTATATCACGCTCGCACTAATTGCCACGCAATATTAGATCACTCTCGCACTAATTGCCGTGCAATATTAGATCACTCTCGCACTAATTGCAATGCAATATTATATCACTCTCGCACTAATTGCCGTGCAATATTAGATCACTTTCGCACTAATAGCCGTGCAATATTAGATCACTCTCGCGCTAATTGCCGTGCAATATTAGATCACTCTCGCACTAATTGCCGTGCAATATTAGATCACTCTCGCGCTAATTGCCGTGCAATATTAGATCACTCTCGCACTAATTGCCGTGCAATATTAGATCACTCTCGCGCTAATTGCCGTGCAATATTAGATCACTCTCGCACTAATTGCCGTGCAATATTATATCACTCTCGCACTAATTGCCATGCAATATTAGATCACTCTCGCACTAATTGCCGTGCAATATTAGATCACTCTCGCACTAATTGCCGTGCAATATTAGATCACTTTTGCACTAATTGCCGTGCAACATTAGATCACTTTTGCACTAATTGCCATGCAATATTAGATCACTCTCGCACTACTTGCCATGCAATATTAGATCACTCTCGCACTAATTGCCGTGCAATATTAGATCACTCTCGCACTAATTGCCGTGCAATAATAGATCACTCTCGCACTAATTGCCATGCAATATTAGATTACTCTCGCACTAATTGCCATGCAATATTAAATCACTCTCGCACTAATTGCCGTGCAATATTAGATCACTTTCGCATTAATTGCCATGCAATATTAGATCACTCTCGCACTAATTGCCATGCAATATTATATCACTCTCGCACTAATTGCCATGCAATATTATATCACTCTCGCACTAATTGCTATGCATTATTAGATCACTCTCGCACTAATTGCCATGCAATATTAGATCACTCTCGCACTAATTGCCATGCAATATTATATCACTCTCGCACTAATTGCCATGCAATATTATATCACTCTCGCACTAATTGCTATGCATTATTAGATCACTCTCGCACTAATTGCCATGCAATATTAAATCACTCTCGCACTAATTGCCGTGCAATATTAGATCACTTTCGCACTAATAGCCGTGCAATATTAGATCACTCTCGCGCTAATTGCCATGCAATATTAGATCACTCTCGCACTAATTGCCATGCAATATTAGATCACTCTCGCACTAATTGCCGTGCAATATTAGATCACTCTCGCACTAATTGCCGTGCAATAATAGATCACTCTCGCACTAATTGCCATGCAATATTAGATTACTCTCGCACTAATTGCCATGCAATATTAAATCACTCTCGCACTAATTGCCGTGCAATATTAGATCACTTTCGCACTAATAGCCGTGCAATATTAGATCACTCTCGCGCTAATTGCCATGCAATATTAGATCACTCTCGCACTAATTGCCATGCAATATTAGATCACTCTCGCACTAATTGCCGTGCAATATTAGATCACTCTCGCACTAATTGCCATGCAATATTAGATCACTCTCGCACTACTTGCCGTGCAATATTAGATCACTCTCGCACTAATTGCCGTGCAATTTTAGATCACTCTCGCACTAATTGCCGTGCAATATTAGATACTGATATGATTTTGAAAGGCAACAGTAGCTTAAGACCAAGAAACACGTAAGTATCCCCCATCCCCTACCCCACCCAACCCACCCCACTAAACGCACGGGCTATATTCCAGCTTATGCGGGCAGAGGTACTACATAGGTAACTGACCGTCAAACGAACAAGTGACCCGACACATATACTCACGGCTATGGTGTCTCTTGGTGGCAGCATCGGGTTATACATATGGACAACTCACGCCGGTGGAAGCTTCAGGAAATCCAGCCGAAGTCTAGTTTTAACAAATATCTATAGATACATGTGTATGAAATGAATCATGGTAGCGGAAGGTTTGCTTATATTCAAATCATTGCCGAATTCCCCATACCACATAGTACAGAGCTGCCCTCCACTGACTCAGCCTTCAAAATCACCCACGCGTGGCGGGCAGACTCCCCCATTCAACAAGTGCACCATGCTCCCCAGTAGTCAGAGCCTGCGTGTTCGCGTTCACGCTCTGTGAACTCGGACGGCGTCCTGTTATTCAGTTATTGATGCTGTTGTACTGTGGCCCATAAGGACAATTTCTTCGCAGACAAGACGAAATTTCAGCGCCGAGTCGACCAAATTTCAGAGCGGAGTCGCCTAGATTTCAGCGCGGAGTGGACCACATTTCGGCGCGGAATCAACGAAATTTCGGCGCGGCGTTGAATGAGACCAAATCTCAGCGCGGGGTCAACCTCATTTCAGCGCGGAGTCGACCTTGTTTCAGCGCGGAGTCGACCACATTTCGGTTCGGAATCAACCAAATTTCGGCGCGGCGTTGAATGAGACCAAATTTCAGCGCGGAGTCAACTAAATTTCAGCGCGGAGTCGACCTTGTTTCGGCACTAATAATCTTCGTTGAGGCTAGTGTTACAGTGCATCACGGCCTCATTAAACGTGCTCACCTGCATTATCAATACACATGATAAAGCTTTGTTTCTTGATTGTTTGCATCATTTTGCAATTATTACAATTCAGGTAATCTGGTTGACTAACCGTCCAATCTCTGTGATGCTGGACGCGAAAGGCGTTTGTGCATGCACGATGCGAAGATAAGAGCCTGAGGGAGGCACTTCCGACATAGAATGTTTTGAATGTGCCGCCCATAAGACGCATGGCAAGTGGACAGATAGAGAGTGAACTACATGATTCTGTTAGCATTTGTAGCTAAAAGGAGTGCGGTTGAGAAAAAAAGTATGTAATCCTGTGGACACTGCGAAAATTACGGACTAGAAGCAGTGATATTGAGAGAAAAGTTTGTCACTCAGCGTTCATTGAGAGAGAATTACTGGGTCAAGTGGCACCTAACCATTAGCCAATCTATCTATAATGCCAAATTTTCACAAAGCATTTTGATTCCCAGAAACCAAAAGTTGTAGGTACAAAAATCGAAACAAACCTATACAAGCGAAAGTAAGGCTCTATTTAATATAAACACAAACGGTCACCAATTATAAATTTTCTTCTTAAAACTTAAGGATTGATTTGGGAAATGTTGCTGCCTCAGATTGGCACATCAAAAGCAAATGCTGGATTCTAGTAAAGGTAAGGAGTAGTAGAAAAATTAATTATTTGGCAGGGGTGGAGCTAAGAATTGAAAAGGGGAGGGTGCGGCCAGGGGGTCTCTTCGCGCTCTAAGAACTTGCGACCGGGCTCTCTGTGCCGGGGCATAGCTCTAAGCGCCGGGCTCTCCGTGCCGGGGTATAGCTCTAAGCGCCGGGCTCTCCGTGCCGGGGTATAGCTCTAAGCGCCGGGCTCTCCGTGCCGGGGTATAGCTCTAAGCGCCGGGCTCTCCGTGCCGGGGTATAGCTCTAAGCGCCGGGCTCTCCGTGCCGGGGTATAGCTCTAAGCGCCGGGCTCTCGGTGCCGGGGTATAGCTCTAAGCGCCAAGCTCTCGGTGCCGGGGTATAGCTCTAAGCGCCGGGCTCTCCGTGCCGGGGTATAGCTCTAAGCGCCGGGCTCTCCGTGCAGGGGTATAGCTCTAAGCGCCGGGCTCTCCGTGCCGGGGTATGGCTCTAAGCGCCGGGCTCTCCGTGCCGGGGTATAGCTCTAAGCGCCGGTCTCTCCGTGCCGGGGTAAGCTCTAAGCGCCGGGCTCTCGGTGCCGGGGTATAGCTCTAAGCGCCGGGCTCTCCGTGCCGGGGTATAGCTCTAAGCGCCGGGCTCTCCGTGCCGGGGTATAGCTCTAGGCGCCGGGCTCTCCGTGCCGAGGTATAGCTCTAAGCGCCGGGCTCTCCGTGCCGGGGTATAGCTCTAAGCGCCGGCTCTCCGTGCCGGGGTATAGCTCTAAGCGCCGGACTCTCCGTGCCGGGGTATAGCTCTAAGCGCCGGGCTCTCCGTGCCGGGGTATAGCTCTAAGCGCCGGGCTCTCCGTGCCGGGGTATAGCTCTAAGCGCCGGACTCTCCGTGCCGGGGTATAGCTCTAAGCGCCGGGCTCTCCGTGCCGAGGTATAGCTCTAAGCGCCGGGCTCTCGGTGCCGGGGTATAGCTCTAAGCGCCGGGCTTGAGACTATAGGTCTTGGCGCCGGGCCATCTCGATAGGGGACCGTGACATGGTTTGACTATCAAACACAGAGAAAATGATGGCCCAGCTATTGCATGTCGCTGATTATTAAAGCCTATACTCCGGTCTTGTAGGATTCCAAAAACATAAGTCGTTTTCACAGCGAGCACCTGACGAGAAACCGACGTCATGTACTCGGTGGATTTACGCCCCAAATGTTGCTAGGCGTGAAGCCGCCTGAAGAGTTCACGACGTTGACGTATATTTGTCGCTTTTACGATAGGTATCCGACGAGGAATTTTTACGGCATATTTTGGGCATGCGTGCCATTGTCTTTCAGTCTACCAGGTATCTATCACCCTTTCACGAGTTTATAATGCGGGCGCAACGACTTCGTGCCGGATAACGTTATAATGCGAGCATATAGTCAATATATTGTAGCTTTTTATGTGGGTGTTATGTAGGTCTAAAAGTATAACACTATTATTCTCACGCATGACTGTACTGCCGCAAGTGATTCAGCTTCATACCACCCGCCCCACCCCCTGCACCGTCGCATCACTCCGTCCCAGTATAATTCCTTTTTAACCAGACAGCAACGTTCTTTGCGGAGATATCGGTTGCAGATCGTACTGCGCATGCGCGAAGTTTAAAAATATTCCGGAAAGGCGAACGGAGTGCTGCGCCCCCGTATACATATGAGCTATAGATTCACGAATATCTGCTTATGATTGTGAATGAAAAGTATTTATTTATAAATATTTCACGGTCTAGCACGTGAAGAAAGCCAGGGTCGAACGTGACATCATAACATAAGGCCAAAAGAAAATATTATAAATTGTTTTTTTTTGACAAGACTTGGTCATACGAGTACCCGGAGTAGTCTACCGTCATGGATGTATGGACAGGACGGCCGTACTATCAGAACGGCAGTCTGGGTTAGGGTGGGTGGGGTAGTGGTCTATGGGGGTGTGCGGAGGGGTGGAGGGAGGAGGGGTGTGTGAAGCTAGCAGCCGGTTTGATTGGCGGGCCATATACATACTGTGCAGTAGGGGGTGGAGGCAGGGGAGGCTCACACTGGGGGGAGGTGTCAAAATGGACTAATTGGCATTCTTTCAAAACAACTAAACCCAAAAAGAATGATCCGAGGATTTTTCAAAGCAATATTTTATAGACATTTACAAATCATGCCTTTCTGGTATCTGAGGATTCCAATTTAAAGCTCTCAGCCCCCCCCCCACCTCCTCCCCCATCCATACCAAGGGGTGGGGGGGACCTTACGGCCGTTATATGCCTATTGGCTGTTGACGATACAGACCGTGGGACTTCCATCGACTATGAACCAATCGCCTGTGAATGCATGGTCGGTCCGGTCACGTCCAATCGTTTTTCGTTTTTAAAACGATGATAAGAAAACGAAAAACGAGCCAACAACTGTTTTTCATTTTTCGTTTGGCGACATAGAAAACGAAAATTAGTCACACAAAACCGTTTTTCGTTTTCGAAACGAAAAAACGCAACAAAATGCATAACGCAACCGTTTTTCTTGTCGCTGTATACACGCAATGCACCATTCGCGTTGCGTACGGTATTCGCCAGGTGGCAAGCCCACTCAGGGTCCCAAGTTCAAGGTAAAGGGGGAAACACTGGGCGCATTTCTTTGGGCCAGTTTCGGTATCCGGCCCGGGACCCACAACACGTGACAGGGCACTTCCGGGTGGGCCTGTAATTGTAATATGCATTATATATATATACATAACTACATAACTCGTAGTAATTAGTGTTTGTTTGTGACCCGTCTCTAGTTTTAGTTTGTGACCCGTCTCTAGTTTTAGTTTGTGACCCGTCTCTAGTTTTAGTTTGTGACCCGTCTCTAGTTTTAATTTGGGACGGATCTCTAGTTTTAGTTTGTGACCCGTCTCTAGTTTTAGTTGTGACCGGTCTCTGTCTTTGGTTAAATAATGGCACAGAAATCTGAATAAATCAAACAGGTAGGCCTAAGCCTAAATAAACCGACGATATAGGCCTACCTTATTGGCTTGGATCCACCCCCAAGTAAAACGCCACACGGATGTCGAACCACCACGAAGAAAGAACGATTGTTCCCAACCCCACACGGAACAGTTTTATTCAACCGGGGGTGGATACAGCGGGTGGGGGTGTCAGTGGCGGAGCCCGGGTGCGGGTGGCAGGGGCGGAGCCAGGGTGGGGATGGCAGTGGCGGACCCAGACATTGACAGACCTGGGGGCGTCAAGTTTGCTGTAATCGGGATTTTTTTACCTAGCATTTTTGTTTAAGCACGCATTCAGCCAATTAGCGTACATTATATGTTGGAGGCCTTTAAAATATGGTTCCGTACGAGGTGGAACGTTCCGCCAGGGCGAGCTCTGGTTTGAGAAATTACACGTGAAACGTCAGACAAGGAGACATGTATCGATGTGACGACCGGTCTCTGTTAGGTTCTGCTGATGTGCTTTACTCTGTGTTTGGGAGTTTATCATGTAGAACAGAAAGATCGCGTTCTCTGTTGGCTAAACGTTTTTAGGCAGCTTTGGTCAATGGTTCGGCCTACCTGTGACGTACGGCATATATATGTTTGTAACACATCGAACGCTTGTCTTTCTTTCGTCAGCCTGTTTCGTTGACGAAAGAAAAGGTACACAATTGCAAATAGCCTGTATGTTTTGGTCAATGCGCGGATCTTCTTTTTCTCTAACCCATTCACATGTGTAATTCTCCTCCTTCAAGATATTCGGCTATTTTCTAGCTCCCCGTCTGAACAATTTTACACAGGACACATCCCCGCTGTCCCCGGAATTATTCAGGATTGGTCAAACAATTTCAGAAACACTTGTTCATTTAAGTAATAGTCTAGGCATAAGGCCGGAATGGTTCTTGAACGGGGGGCTGGGGAGCATATAATGTCTAGCCTCTTAGTCTCATTTATGCTCAGTTACGGACCACCGTCCAGTCGGCACAACTCGTGATTCGTATTTCGTTTCCCAAAACGGTAGACTACACCACGCGGTAAAGATTAGCGCGCCTCTCCGCGGTCTCCGTCAGTGAATGTCCCCAGCAATTAAGGAGTCGTTCTGGACCTAGTTGTCAGTGGGAACCAACTACATGGGGGCCACTGTCACCATGACAACACGCGCCAAAACCAGAACGAGGCTAGCAGAGTGCTGGAGCTGAAGTACCCGCGAACTCCGTCTCCCGGATGTTGCGATGACGTCACGGATTGCCTCGATGTCAATGACGTGTCGATATATTCTGGATTGGTCGAGTCTCCCTTCTTCCGGCCCTGGGAGGCGTGACGTCAGACGCCGTCATGACTTACTTATTGACTAACTGTGTCGCTGTAATGTGATTCTCCGGCCACCTATGGTCGGTAAATTGTGAATTAATGTGTACATA
Source organism: Arenicola marina (assembly GCA_964019135.1). Taxonomy (NCBI): domain Eukaryota; kingdom Metazoa; phylum Annelida; class Polychaeta; family Arenicolidae; genus Arenicola; species Arenicola marina. The sequence goes on along the minus strand of OZ025257.1, from coordinate 35,243,230 downwards.
TGTTAAATATTGCAAAGAACTTAGTTATTTAATAGTATTACATCTATATCTATCTACATATCTGTATCTATTGTATATCTTTCGCATAAGACCGCTGTGTCCCTAGTGGATATTAATGCCGAATCTCCCATTGACGCTATCATACAGATTATCATTTACATAGTAACTTCAGCCGACTAAGTGTCGTCGTTACGTTCGTGAAATCCGCCCCTGATGCATATGTCAAACCTTAAGCTGTTAACGGATCGAAGTCTTTCTGTTTCTTTACAAGTTCTATTTTAATTTATGTTTGTTTTGCCGATTCACACAATATATTCGAAGAATGTAAATCTCCCTTAGTCTAAATATGACATGCCAAAAATACATAAAACCTATATCGAAAAAAGCCCCACTTTTAACTTTTCGTGGTGACGACTAAACTAGGAATGTAAACATGGGGTCGTTGCTAGTAGTGAGTCACTACTATTTCAGTATTCATTTATTACTTTCATTATACCTTGCACGTGGGCACATCATGCACTGTGAGAGAACAGGACGTTAAACTAGACCCGAGCCCCAGCGGTCGTTCTTCCATGTCAGGTCCAATGACTGGCCATGCCAGGTCCAATGACTGGCCATGTCAGGTCCAATGACTGGCCGTGTCAGGTCCAATGACTGGCCATGTCAGGTCCAATGACTGGCCATGTCAGGTCCAATGACTGGCCATGTCAGGTCCAATGACTGGCCATGTCAGGTCCAATGACTGGCCATGTCAGGTCCAATGACTGGCCATGTCAGGTCCAATGACTGGCCATGTCAGGTCCAATGACTGGCCATGTCAGGTCCAATGACTGGCCATGTCAGGTCCAATGACTGGCCATGTCAGGTCCAATGACTGGCCATGTCAGGTTCAATGACTGGCCATGTCAGGTCCAATGACTGGCCATGTCAGGTCCAATGACTGGCCATGTCAGGTCCAATGACTGGCCATGTCAGGTCCAATGACTGGCCATGTCAGGTCCAATGACTGGCCATGTCAGGTCCAATGACTGGCCATGTCAGGTTCAATGACTGGCCATGTCAGGTCCAATGACTGGCCATGTCAGGTCCAATGACTGGCCATGTCAGGTCCAATGACTGGCCATGTCAGGTCCAATGACTGGCCATGTCAGGTCCAATGACTGGCCATGTCAGGTCCAATGACTGGCCATGTCAGGTCCAATGACTGGCCGTGTCAGGTCCAATGACTGGCCATGTCAGGTCCAATGACTGGCCATGTCAGGTCCAATGACTGGCCGTGTCAGGTCCAATGACTGGCCGTGTCAGGTCCAATGACTGGCCATGTCAGGTCCAATGACTGGCCATGTCAGATCCAATGACTGGCCATGTCAGGTCCAATGACTGGCCATGTCAGGTCCAATGACTGGCCATGTCAGGTCCAATGACTGGCCATGTCAGGTCCAATGACTGGCCATGTCAGGTCCAATGACTGGCCATGTCAGGTCCAATGACTGGCCATGTCAGGTTCAATGACTGGCCATGTCAGATCCAATGACTGGCCATGTCAGGTCCAATGACTGGCCATGTCAGGTCCAATGACTGGCCATGTCAGGTCCAATGACTGGCCATGTCAGGTCCAATGACTGGCCATGTCAGGTCCAATGACTGGCCATGTCAGGTCCAATGACTGGCCATGTCAGGTCCAATGACTGGCCATGTCAGGTCCAATGACTGGCCATGTCAGGTCCAATGACTGGCCATGTCAGGTCCAATGACTGGCCATGACAGGTCCAATGACTGGCCATGTCAGGTCCAATGACTGGCCATGTCAGGTCCAATGACTGGCCATGTCAGGTCCAATGACTGGCCATGTCAGGTCCAATGACTGGCCATGTCAGGTCCAATGACTGGCCATGTCAGGTCCAATGACTGGCCGTGTCAGGTCCAATGACTGGCCGTGTCAGGTCCAATGACTGGCCATGTCAGGTCCAATGACTGGCCATGTCAGGTCCAATGACTGGCCATGTCAGGTCCAATGACTGGCCGTATCAGGTCCAATGACTGGCCATGTCAGGTCCAATGACTGGCCATGTCAGGTCCAATGACTGGCCATGTCAGGTCCAATGACTGGCCATGTCAGGTCCAATGACTGGCCATGTCAGGTCCAATGACTGGCCATGTCAGGTCCAATGACTGGCCATGTCAGGTCCAATGACTGGCCATGTCAGGTCCAATGACTGGCCATGACAGGTCCAATGACTGGCCATGTCAGATCCAATGACTGGCCATGTCAGGTCCAATGACTGGCCATGTCAGGTCCAATGACTGGCCATGTCAGGTCCAATGACTAGCCATGTCAGGTCCAATGACTGGCCATGTCAGGTCCAATGACTGGCCATGTCAGGTCCAATGACTGGCCATGACAGGTCCAATGACTGGCCATGTCAGGTCCAATGAATGGCCATGTCAGGTCCAATGACTGGCCATGTCAGGTCCAATGACTGGCCGTGTCAGGTCCAATGACTGGCCGTGTCAGGTCCAATGACTGGCCATGTCAGGTCCAATGACTGGCTATGTCAGGTCCAATGACTGGCCATGTCAGGTCCAATGACTGGCCGTGTCAGGTCCAATGACTGGCCATGTCAGGTCCAATGACTGGCCATGTCAGGTCCAATGACTGGCCATGTCAGGTCCAATGACTGGCCATGTCAGGTCCAATGACTGGCCATGTCAGGTCCAATGACTGGCCATGTCAGGTCCAATGACTGGCCATGTCAGGTCCAATGACTGGCCATGTCAGGTCCAATGACTGGCCATGTCAGGTCCAATGACTGGCCATGACAGGTCCAATGACTGGCCATGTCAGGTCCAATGACTGGCCATGTCAGATCCAATGACTGGCCATGTCAGGTCAAATGACTGGCCATGTCAGGTCCAATGACTGGCCATGTCAGGTCCAATGACTAGCCATGTCAGGTCCAATGACTGGCCATGTCAGGTCCAATGACTGGCCATGTCAGGTCCAATGACTGGCCATGACAGGTCCAATGACTGGCCATGTCAGGTCCAATGACTGGCCATGTCAGGTCCAATGACTGGCCATGTCAGGTCCAATGACTGGCCATGTCAGATCGAATGACTGGCCATGTCAGGTCCAATGACTGGCCATGTCAGGTCCAATGACTGGCCATGTCAGGTCCAATGACTGGCCATGTCAGGTCCAATGACTGGCCATGTCAGGTCCAATGACTGGCCATGTCAGGTCCAATGACTGGCCATGTCAGGTCCAATGACTGGCCATGTCAGGTCCAATGACTGGCCATGTCAGGTCCAATGACTGGCCATGTCAGGTCCAATGACTGGCCATGTCAGGTCCAATGACTGGCCATGTCAGGTCCAATGACTGGCCATGTCAGGTCCAATGACTGGCCATGTCAGGTCCAATGACTGGCCATATCAGGTCCAATGACTGGCCATGTCAGGTCCAATGACTGGCCATGTCAGATCCAATGACTGGCCATGTCAGGTCCAATGACTGGCCATGTCAGATCCAATGACTGGCCATGTCAGGTCCAATGACTGGCCATGTCAGGTCCAATGACTGGCCATGTCAGGTCCAATGACTGGCCATGTCAGGTCCAATGACTGGCCATGTCAGATCAATCGACTGGCCATGTCAGGTCCAATGACTGGCCATGTCAGATCCAATGACTGGCCATGTCAGGTCCAATGACTGGCCATGTCAGGTCCAATGACTGGCCATGTCAGATCCAATGACTGGCCATGTCAGGTCCAATGACTGGCCATGACAGGTCCAATGACTGGCCATGTCAGGTCCAATGACTGGCCATGTCAGGTCCAATGACTGGCCATGTCAGGTCCAATGACTGGCCATGTCAGATCCAATGACTGGCCATGTCAGGTCCAATGACTGGCCATGTCAGGTCCAATGACTGGCCATGTCAGATCCAATGACTGGCCATGTCAGGTCCAATGACTGGCCATGTCAGGTCCAATGACTGGCCATGACAGGTCCAATGACTGGCCATGTCAGGTCCAATGACTGGCCATGTCAGGTCCAATGACTGGCCATGACAGGTCCAATGACTGGCCATGTCAGGTCCAATGACTGGCCATGTCAGGTCCAATGACTGGCCATGTCAGGTCCAATGACTGGCCATGTCAGATCCAATGACTGGCCATGTCAGGTCCAATGACTGGCCATGTCAGATCCAATGACTGGCCATGTCAGGTCCAATGACTGGCCATGTCAGGTCCAATGACTGGCCATGTCAGGTCCAATGACTGGCCATGTCAGGTCCAATGACTGGCCATGTCAGATCCAATGACTGGCCATGTCAGGTCCAATGACTGGCCATGTCAGATCCAATGACTGGCCATGTGAGGTCCAATGACTGGCCATGTCAGGTCCAATGACTGGCCATGTCAGATCCAATGACTGGCCATGTCAGGTCCAATGACTGGCCATGTCAGATCCAATGACTGGCCATGTCAGGTCCAATGACTGGCCATGTCAGGTCCAATGACTGGCCATGTCAGGTCCAATGACTGGCCATGTCAGGTCCAATGACTGGCCATGTCAGGTCCAATGACTGGCCATGTCAGGTCCAATGACTGGCCATGTCAGGTCCAATGACTGGCCATGTCAAGTCCAATGACTGGCCATGTCAGGTCCAATGACTGGCCATGTCAGGCCCAATGACTGGCCATGTCAGGTCCAATGACTGGCCATGTCAGGTCCAATGACTGGCCATGTCAGGTCCAATGACCGGCCATGTCAGGTCCAATGACTGGCCGTGTCAGGTCCAATGACCGGCCATGTCAGGTCCAATGACCGGCCATGACAGGTCCAATGACTGGCCATGTCAGGTCCAATGACTGGCCATGTCAGGTCCAATGACTGGCCATGTCAGGTCCAATGACTGGCCATGTCAGGTTCAATGACTGGCCATGTCAGGTCCAATGACTGGCCATGTCAGGTCCAATGACTGGCCATGTCAGGTCCAATGACTGGCCATGTCAGGTCCAATGACTGGCCATGTCAGGTCCAATGACTGGCCATGTCAGGTCCAATGACTGGCCGTGTCAGGTCCAATGACTGGCCATGTCAGGTCCAATGACTGGCCATGTCAGGTCCAATGACCGGCCATGTCAGGTCCAATGACTGGCCATGTCAGGTCCAATGACTGGCCATGTCAGGCCCAATGACTGGCCATGTCAGGTCCAATGACTGGCCATGTCAGGCCCAATGACTGGCCATGTCAGGTCCAATGACTGGCCATGTCAGGTCCAATGACTGGCCATGTCAGGTCCAATGACCGGCCATGTCAGGTCCAATGACTGGCCGTGTCAGGTCCAATGACCGGCCATGTCAGGTCCAATGACCGGCCATGACAGGTCCAATGACTGGCCATGTCAGGTCCAATGACTGGCCATGTCAAGTCCAATGACTGGCCATGTCAGGTCCAATGACTGGCCATGTCAAGTCCAATGACTGGCCATGTCAGGTCCAATGACTGGCCATGTCAGGTCCAATGACTGGCCATGTCAGATCCAATGACTGGCCATGTCAGGTCCAATGACTGGCCATGTCAGGTCCAATGACTGGCCATGTCAGATCCAATGACTGGCCATGTCAGGTCCAATGACTGGCCATGACAGGTCCAATGATTGGCCATGTCAGGTCCAATGACTGGCCATGTCAGGTCCAATGACTGGCCATGTCAGATCCAATGACTGGCCATGTCAGGTCCAATGACTGGCCATGTCAGGTCCAATGACTGGCCATGTCAGGTCCAATGACTGGCCATGTCAGGTCCAATGACTGGCCATGTCAGGTCCAATGACTGGCCATGTCAGGTCCAATGACTGGCCATGTCAGGTCCAATGACTGGCCATGACAGGTCCAATGACTGGCCATGTCAGGTCCAATGACTGGCCATGTCAGGTCCAATGACTGGCCATGTCAGGTCCAATGACTGGCCATGTCAGATCCAATGACTGGCCATGTCAGCTCCAATGACTGGCCATGTCAGATCCAATGACTGGCCATGTCAGGTCCAATGACTGGCCATGTCAGGTCCAATGACTGGCCATGTCAGGTCCAATGACTGGCCATGTCAGGTCCAATGACTGGCCATGTCAGATCCAATGACTGGCCATGTCAGGTCCAATGACTGGCCATGTCAGATCCAATGACTGGCCATGTCAGGTCCAATGACTGGCCATGTCAGGTCCAATGACTGGCCATGTCAGATCCAATGACTGGCCATGTCAGGTCCAATGACTGGCCATGTCAGATCCAATGACTGGCCATGTCAGGTCCAATGACTGGCCATGTCAGATCCAATGACTGGCCATGTCAGGTCCAATGACTGGCCATGTCAGGTCCAATGACTGGCCATGTCAGGTCCAATGACTGGCCATGTCAGGTCTAATGACTGGCCATGTCAGGTCCAATGACTGGCCATGTCAGGTCCAATGACTGGCCATGTCAGGTCCAATGACTGGCCATGTCAGGTCCAATGACTGGCCATGTCAAGTCCAATGACTGGCCATGTCAGGTCCAATGACTGGCCATGTCAGGTCCAATGACTGGCCATGTCAGGCCCAATGACTGGCCATGTCAGGTCCAATGACTGGCCATGTCAGGTCCAATGACTGGCCATGTCAGGTCCAATGACTGGCCGTGTCAGGTCCAATGACTGGCCATGTCAGGTCCAATGACTGGCCGTGTCAGGTCCAATGACCGGCCATGTCAGGTCCAATGACCGGCCATGACAGGTCCAATGACTGGCCATGTCAGGTCCAATGACTGGCCATGTCAGGTCCAATGACTGGCCATGTCAGGTCCAATGACTGGCCGTGTCAGGTCCAATGACTGGCCATGTCAGGTCCAATGACTGGCCATGTCAGGTCCAATGACTGGCCATGTCAGGTCCAATGACTGGCCGTGTCAGGTCCAATGACTGGCCATGTCAGGTCCAATGACTGGCCGTGTCAGGTCCAATGACTGGCCATGTCAGGTCCAATGACTGGCCATGTCAGGTCCAATGACTGGCCATGTCAGGTCCAATGACTGGCCGTGTCAGGTCCAATGACTGGCCATGTCAGGTCCAATGACTGGCCATGTCAGGTCCAATGACTGGCCATGTCAGGTCCAATGACTGGCCATGTCAGATCCAATGACTGGCCATGTCAGGTCCAATGACTGGCCATGTCAGGTCCAATGACTGGCCATGTCAGGTCCAATGACTGGCCGTGTCAGGTCCAATGACTGGCCATGTCAGGTCCAATGACTGGCCGTGTCAGATCCAATGACTGGCCATGTCAGGTCCAATGACTGGCCATGTCAGATCCAATGACTGGCCATGTCAGGTCCAATGACTGGCCATGTCAGGTCCAATGACTGGCCATGTCAGGTCCAATGACTGGCCATGTCAGATCCAATGACTGGCCATGTCAGGTCCAATGACTGGCCATGTCAGGTCCAATGACTGGCCATGTCAGGTCCAATGACTGGCCATGTCAGGTCCAATGACTGGCCATGTCAGGTCCAATGACTGGCCATGTCAGGTCCAATGACTGGCCATGTCAGGTCCAATGACTGGCCATGTCAGGTCCAATGACTGGCCATGTCAGGTCCAATGACTGGCCATGTCAGGTCCAATGACTGGCCATGTCAGGTCCAATGACTGGCCATGTCAGGTCCAATGACTGGCCATGTCAGGTCCAATGACTGGCCATGTCAGGTCCAATGACTGGCCATGTCAGGTCCAATGACTGGCCGTGTCAGGTCCAATGACTGGCCGTGTCAGGTCCAATGACTGGCCATGTCAGGTCCAATGACTGGCCATGTCAGATCCAATGACTGGCCATGTCAGGTCCAATGACTGGCCATGTCAGGTCCAATGACTGGCCATGTCAGGTCCAATGACTGGCCATGTCAGGTCCAATGACTGGCCATGTCAGATCCAATGACTGGCCATGTCAGGTCCAATGACTGGCCATGTCAGGTCCAATGACTGGCCATGTCAGGTCCAATGACTGGCCATGTCAGGTCCAATGACTGGCCATGTCAGGTCCAATGACTGGCCATGTCAGGTCCAATGACTGGCCATGTCAGGTCCAATGACTGGCCATGTCAGGTCCAATGACTGGCCATGTCAGGTCCAATGACTGGCCATGTCAGGTCCAATGAGTGGCCATGACAGGTCCAATGACTGGCCATGTCAGGTCCAATGACTGGCCATATCAGGTCCAATGACTGGCCATGTCAGGTCCAATGACTGGCCATGTCAGATCCAATGACTGGCCATGTCAGGTCCAATGACTGGCCATGTCAGATCCAATGACTGGCCATGTCAGGTCCAATGACTGGCCATGTCAGGTCCAATGACTGGCCATGTCAGGTCCAATGACTGGCCATGTCAGGTCCAATGACTGGCCATGTCAGATCCAATGACTGGCCATGTCAGGTCCAATGACTGGCCATGTCAGATCCAATGACTGGCCATGTCAGGTCCAATGACTGGCCATGTCAGGTCCAATGACTGGCCATGTCACATCCAATGACTGGCCATGTCAGGTCCAATGACTGGCCATGACAGGTCCAATGACTGGCCATGTCAGGTCCAATGACTGGCCATGTCAGGTCCAATGACTGGCCATGTCAGATCCAATGACTGGCCATGTCAGGTCCAATGACTGGCCATGTCAGGTCCAATGACTGGCCATGTCAGGTCCAATGACTGGCCATGTCAGGTCCAATGACTGGCCATGTCAGGTCCAATGACTGGCCATGACAGGTCCAATGACTGGCCATGTCAGGTCCAATGACTGGCCATGTCAGGTCCAATGACTGGCCATGACAGGTCCAATGACTGGCCATGTCAGGTCCAATGACTGGCCATGTCAGGTCCAATGACTGGCCATGTCAGGTCCAATGACTGGCCATGTCAGATCCAATGACTGGCCATGTCAGCTCCAATGACTGGCCATGTCAGATCCAATGACTGGCCATGTCAGGTCCAATGACTGGCCATGTCAGGTCCAATGACTGGCCATGTCAGGTCCAATGACTGGCCATGTCAGGTCCAATGACTGGCCATGTCAGATCCAATGACTGGCCATGTCAGGTCCAATGACTGGCCATGTCAGATCCAATGACTGGCCATGTCAGGTCCAATGACTGGCCATGTCAGGTCCAATGACTGGCCATGTCAGATCCAATGTCTGGCCATGTCAGGTCCAATGACTGGCCATGTCAGATCCAATGACTGGCCATGTCAGGTCCAATGACTGGCCATGTCAGATCCAATGACTGGCCATGTCAGGTCCAATGACTGGCCATGTCAGGTCCAATGACTGGCCATGTCAGGTCCAATGACTGGCCATGTCAGGTCCAATGACTGGCCATGTCAGGTCCAATGACTGGCCATGTCAGGTCCAATGACTGGCCATGTCAGGTCCAATGACTGGCCATGTCAAGTCCAATGACTGGCCATGTCAGGTCCAATGACTGGCCATGTCAGGTCCAATGACTGGCCATGTCAGGCCCAATGACTGGCCATGTCAGGTCCAATGACTGGCCATGTCAGGTCCAATGACTGGCCATGTCAGGTCCAATGACTGGCCGTGTCAGGTCCAATGACTGGCCATGTCAGGTCCAATGACTGGCCGTGTCAGGTCCAATGACCGGCCATGTCAGGTCCAATGACCGGCCATGACAGGTCCAATGACTGGCCATGTCAGGTCCAATGACTGGCCATGTCAGGTCCAATGACTGGCCATGTCAGGTCCAATGACTGGCCGTGTCAGGTCCAATGACTGGCCATGTCAGGTCCAATGACTGGCCATGTCAGGTCCAATGACTGGCCATGTCAGGTCCAATGACTGGCCGTGTCAGGTCCAATGACTGGCCATGTCAGGTCCAATGACTGGCCGTGTCAGGTCCAATGACTGGCCATGTCAGGTCCAATGACTGGCCATGTCAGGTCCAATGACTGGCCATGTCAGGTCCAATGACTGGCCGTGTCAGGTCCAATGACTGGCCATGTCAGGTCCAATGACTGGCCATGTCAGGTCCAATGACTGGCCATGTCAGGTCCAATGACTGGCCATGTCAGATCCAATGACTGGCCATGTCAGGTCCAATGACTGGCCATGTCAGGTCCAATGACTGGCCATGTCAGGTCCAATGACTGGCCGTGTCAGGTCCAATGACTGGCCATGTCAGGTCCAATGACTGGCCGTGTCAGATCCAATGACTGGCCATGTCAGGTCCAATGACTGGCCATGTCAGGTCCAATGACTGGCCATGTCAGATCCAATGACTGGCCATGTCAGGTCCAATGACTGGCCATGTCAGGTCCAATGACTGGCCATGTCAGGTCCAATGACTGGCCGTGTCAGGTCCAATGACTGGCCATGTCAGGTCCAATGACTGGCCGTGTCAGATCCAATGACTGGCCATGTCAGGTCCAATGACTGGCCATGTCAGATCCAATGACTTGCCATGTCAGGTCCAATGACTGGCCATGTCAGGTCCAATGACTGGCCATGTCAGGTCCAATGACTGGCCATGTCAGATCCAATGACTGGCCATGTCAGGTCCAATGACTGGCCATGTCAGGTCCAATGACTGGCCATGTCAGGTCCAATGACTGGCCATGTCAGGTCCAATGACTGGCCATGTCAGGTCCAATGACTGGCCATGATAATGTGGTAACAGAGAAACAGTATGTACAGTTAAACCCTCATGCTCGACCACCACCTAACCCGATCGCCTCCCTAACTCGATCGAGTTTTTCCAGTCCCGACGGTCGGCCTATGTCTTAGCATTGCACCAGTATTCTATAACCCGACCACCTCCCTACTCTGTAAGTCGATCGATCATTTTGGCCACAAAGCCCCATTTCATATTCTCTAATTCTATCGGTTGTAATAGAAAGAGATCCCGGGGACGGCGCTCCGATTAACAATTAACCTTCCTCAATTTGGACAAATAATAAACCAATCAATTCTGTAATGGTGGGTTCATTGTAAGGACATTAGTTATAGTGGTAATCCCCCTCTCTTGATAAGCCACATTGGGCTATTTTGAAACTTATCTATATTATTAGATTTCTTGACTTAAGGTCGAGAGCGGGTGGGGGGTCAAAAAAAATTCGTCGACAGATTTAAAAAAAATTTTCGCTAGATAAGTATCATGTATGGATCTACCTGAAAATGCAATAAAAAATATATGTCACTTCACTAAAAAAAAAGTTTCGGGCATTTTTGTCAAATTGGCTTTAACATGGCGGTCAATGGGAAAATCCTAGAAATGTGTTTTTTTCTCCATGTTTTTAAATCCCCTATAAAAACTGGTCGACAGACTTCCACAAAAAACTGCCTGCTGAAGCCTAGCGTCATAGTGAATACAAAAATAACAAAAAAACGATATGTTACTGAACTAACTTTTGTTCTATAAGCTCTTTTGTAACCAAAATAGGCCATAAAATAGGCCAAAAATGACGAATTGTCACAATTGTGCCTTTCGGCACCTATGTGCAATCACTAAATATCTTGGTATTTGCTTGTAATACATCAAATACATGCAAATTTGGTGGAGGAAACATTATTTGATGTGACATAGATTGATATTGGTTGCCATTTAATCCTAAAAATTAAAAAAAAAAAATTGAATTTAGTTCTGAAAAAATCCGCCAGGCGCCACCCGCTCTCGACCTTAAGTCGGAATTCAGCAGGATCTGTAATTCTCAGAACTGGTGCGGATGTATTTGTCACACGGACGACCCTCGTGCAGAGTTGGCCGACCTAACTTCCGATCTCCCGGCAGAGGGCGTTACTGGAACTTTATTATACTGAAAGGCCATCGGCCCATAGTACATATAATAAACAATAATTAACAAAAAAAAACACCTGTAGTGACATATACTATCGAATTACATATTACTCGCTGAGGTTGTCGTGCAGTATGAAGGCGTGGTAAACAAATGCAGCTAGATTAACATGGTGAGTCTTATTTAAGGTGGATAATAATGAAGTAAACCCATGCTGGGACTTTACATGATTCGGAATGTACTGTTTTCTGAGTTCTTCGTACAGCGGACATTGAATTAAAAAATGGTACTCATCTTCAACAACCTCGTTATCTTTAGACAGGCAATAGTTGCATAGGCGGAGACTTCTGTGAGTTTGCCCTCTCATCCTTTCAATACGTAACGAATGGGCAGAACATCGAAATTTAGTTAATGCCATACGGTGCTTTGGAATCGTAACAGATGTGAGATATTGCTCTGGTTCTAACAGTGACTTGAATTTACTATAAGAAGATAATTTGGATGTAAGTTTAACTCGCTCACCCCATTCTTGCATTGCAATATCAGCGACTCGTTGTTTAAATTCACTGATAAACATATTTACATCGCCTACGCTCTGGTTTAGCCACACGTGCCCAAAGCCGTATTTACACAAAAGCTTTTCAATTTTTGCGGGCCAAGTTTGTTTTCCAGTGGCTGCCAAGCGAAACAAGATTTCATAGCATGACTGTGTATATCGAGAGGCGTCGCTTTGCACCACATGCAACCAAAACTTGATGCATTTTGTCATGTAGATAGTATTAAGTGGCGTTCGTCCGCATTCTCCCAAGACGGCACAAGATGGAGTTTGGGGAGGCAAACGCAAGTACCTTTTACAGAACTGAACATGCATAGTTTCTATATCGCTTTGATACTCGAAGCCCCATATTTCACTGCCGTATAGAATAATAGGGAGGACAATTTTATCGAACAAATTAAAGCAGATCTTTGGAGGAATAAAACCACACTGCGACATCACATTTCTCACCAAAAACACACCCTTGTTACCTTGTAAGACTAGTGTCTTTAACGCCCTCGACCAGCTTAATATCGATGAAAAAAATATACCCAAATACTTATAAAAAGAGACGGTCTCAACGCACTGACCATCGATGTACCACTTCTCGTTTTGCCGCAGACGTCCGCCAGTTCTAAATACAATAATTTTAGTCTTATTCATGTTAATTTTAAGCCCATAATCCTTGCAATATTTGCCCAGTACGTCTAATTGCCTTTGTAACCTGCCAACAGCTAGGTCATCAGCATACATTAGTACATATAATCCAGGGTGAATTTCATCGAGGTACACGCCATCGCATGAATTACTTCTAAACCGGTTTTCCAATTCATTTATATATAGTGCAAAAAGAAACGGGCTCAGCATGCAGCCCTGACGGGTTCCCACCTTACATTCAAAATAATCTGACAGACCTTCCTGGGTTTTTACACACGACTTAAGAGAGGAATACATCGATCTAAGAACAGATAACACCTTTCCGTGAATACCTTCTTTCAGCACCCTATACCAGAGCGACGAGTGGGGAATCGAATCAAAAGCTTTTGCGAGGTCAATAAACGCGCAGTAAAATCTACCACCTTTTTTGCATAAATATTTTTCCGTTATAGCGTACAACGTAAATAAGTGATCGACAGTGGAACGACCTTTGCGATAAGCCGCCTGACTTTCGTTAATCTTATGATTCGTATCTGCCCATATCTGGAGCCGATTGTTTAAAAGTTTTGTAAAGATTTTACCCAAGACGTTAAGAAGTGATATAGCTCGATAGTTATTTGGATCCCTTTTGGGCCCTTTTTTATGCAGCGGAGTAATCAGTGCCTGCCCCCATGCCGTTGGAAACGCTCCAGTATTTAAAATAACATTGAATAAACGACATAAGGGCTCCTTTAGCATTTCTGAACCACTTTTAAAAATTTCATATACCAAACCGTCGGGACCAGGAGCTTTGCCATTTGGCAGCTGTTTAATCACACCATCAACTTCAGCTACTTCTATATCAGCGTTCAATACATCTGGCACATTAAAAGTACAATCATTACATTCTTGGTCGTGAATCCTCAACGTTTCATTAATTTCATCGTCAAACTCAACGGGGATTTTATCAACAGTAAATAGCGACTCGAAATAACATTTCCACTCATCGTTAGTTATGGGTGGGCAAGAGTTTCTCTTTCGATTGATAGACTGAATAAAAGAGTAAACATTTGTTGACTGGTGGTATGTCTCCTCTAAATGGCTACGATTCCTGTTCTTTTTCTTATACTGCTTGGAACGACAAAGATTTTTGAACAATTTCTTTTTTCTCAGATATAATTCCTCGTCCATGTCAGATCGAGATAACCTGAACCTGTTTAGAGCACGTGACTGCTCCTTCTTTAATGACTCGCAATCACTGTCCCACCAAGTAGGCTGGTCTATATGTCGACTTCTCACTGTTGGGCGCGGACTTGGCGCAAGTGCCCCCAGGCAAGCCCGCTTCTCTAGGGGCACAACGGTAACAATGTTAAAATCCTTCGACGTTAGTAGGGAATCGACTGTAGCTTTTATTATAATGCGGGCGCGTACAATAATAGTGCTAACGTATTATATATACCTTGTTCTATCATCTGAGATCAAAAAAGTGTGTCGACACTAGGTTGTTTCGATTATATTTTCGCGAAGAAATGTTGGAGCACACAACTGTTCCCGACCAGCCATCCGCCATATTTGTTTTTGGCGGATGTCGGTACCTGTGAATGCGAGTTGGTTCCTCCTCTCCGTTAGCATATGACTCTCCGCTAGAGGGCCTTGTCAGTCGCTCACTTTGAACTTAACGACAACAGCAGCGCCCTCTTTCACAGGTCATTGACTGTTACAAAGTTTGGGACCCAGGCTACATATGGTTCAAATGGTGGCGGGATTCGCCAGGTGGCGCTGCATATACATGGCGGTTGGTAGGGAAAAGTCGCATGCTCCAACATTTGTTCGCGAAAATATGACTGGAACAATCTAGTGTTGACACACTTTCTTGATGTCAGAAGATAGAACAAGGTATATAGAATACGTAAGCACTATTATTGTACGCGCCCGCATTATAATAAAAGCTACAGTCGATTCCCTACTAACGTCGAAGGATTTTAACATTGTTACCGTTGTGCCCCTAGAGAAGCGGGCTTGCCTGGGGGCACTTGCGCCAAGGCGCGGACATGCCTTCATGTCAACCGCCGCGCGTTGCACAAGATCGGTTATCAGGCATATAGCAATGGAGACATTCTTTGCCTCAACGGCTTCATTAAACTCATTCAATGCATACAATGATGCGGAATTCCTTAGTTTTGCCATAAAATCTGACTGTAGCTCGCTACTCCAACGTACTTAGTAATTTCCCGAGTGTCACAACCGGATACTGCGTTTTCCACTATGTAGTTGACTGGAATGGTGAAGGTTGCCGGAAAATGATCAGAGCCACCCATTGAGTCGACCTTAAAATGGCTAACGTCAGAAAACCTAGCAGTTGAGATAAGTGCGTAATCAACAACGCTTTTGCCAGTTGAGGACAGGTACGTAAATTCTCCCTCTGAGTCGTCGACAAAACGTCCATTTAAAATATGTATGCAATATTTCTTACAAAGCTCTAAGATTGATGTACCAAAACGATTGATTTTACAGTCACGAGATTTCCTGGGGCGTTCAAAATCGTCTCCTCTGTACCACTCAATGTTCGGCAGGAAATCTACATGGTCTTCTTCTATATAATCAGGAGCCTCACCAGTCCGCCCATTTAAATCTCCCATTACTAGCAGATCTGAGTTCAAGTGCGCGCTCATGATATCACCTAGCAGTTCGTCAAAATCCTCAATACCATTTTTAAATAACCGATCCCTGTAGAACGTGGATGTTTCATCTGGGATATATATACATGCAACAATGACGTTTTCTAGTACGGTATTTGGTATTGTTATGTGGAAAAACATTCCGTAGTCACAAGAAACAATCAGTTTTACCCTATGTTCGATATCTGGGTGAATGAATACAACGATACCTCCTGGGGTTCTCCCATACTTAGATCTGCGCTGACCATGTATACAATAATGACTATAATCTGGCAGCACGTTCTTTACATCTTCATCACAATGCGTCCACGTTTCACATAAAGCTATGAGGTGATATTGGTTGAGATAACGTTCTATGCAACTCTCACTCAGCAGATTTTCCAATCCATGTACATTCCAAGCGACAAATCGAATATTTTTTAGGCTACTTATTACATCAGACACATCCTTAACGGCACTTTGGAGGGTTTGTGACTCACCGGGGATTGCGCAAGTGCAATCAATAGGGGTCGCCGATACATGGGGATTATGGTTACTGGAGGTATGGGGCAAAATGTCTGTGGGGTCAGTCCTGGGTGGGGCGGCGAGGGTTATAGATCCACACCTTCCGGGGATGTCCTATTCCTCCTCCCATGAGCTGCGGACGGTGTATCCGTCAAGCTGGAAGTAAGCGTAGTCCACGGTGTCATCGCCGAGCTTGAAGAGGTCATCCGGAGACTTGATGATGACGGGTCTGTCCTGGGACGCATCTTTCAGGTAGCACACGATGCGGCCGTTGCGCGTCAGAGCATTACTAACCGCGCCGTGTTTTCTTGCGTAGGTGTGCAGTCGCGCCCGGAGTGGGGTGAGGTCCTCGTTTACGTAAACTCTCGCGTAGGCATCGTTGTCTCTAAGTATTTTTTTCCCCGCGAAGACCTGGTCTCGTACGCTTCTCGAGATGAAACGGCACAGAATTGGTCGTCTTTGGTTGGGGTCGCCATTTTGCAGTTTCCGCGGGCCCGTCCTGTGGCAAACACAAATGTCGCTTGCCTGTATCGGGACGCCACATTCGTGTGTCAGCTTCGTCAGATATTCAACCAGTTGGATGTTGGTTTCACCTTGCGGTTCCTCGACGCCGTTAATCCTCAGAGTCCAGCGCCGAGAATACTGCTCCTGCTTGTCCATTTCGTATTTAAGTTTTAGCCCCTGCCTCTGAAGACTCGACTGGAGCTCTTGCGTCTTCAACCTGCTCGGGCTTGCGTGAGTTTCACCTCCAAAGGCAGCGTCAAAAGCCGCCGTAATCGCCTGGCACATAATGCGGATTATTGCCTCGATGACTTGCCTTGCGACTTGGCCAGCGAGGTCAAGTTGCTCGGTTTTACTCGGCAGATTTTCGACTAAGTTCTCAGCCAGGCTGCTGCACTGTATAAGGTCGGCCGCCTGTTGTTGTGGTGTGGATTTCAGCTGTACACCAGGTGAGCAGCCACGCCGGGGGGTTTGGTCCCCCGGGCTTGCTTGGAAAGTCTGTTGGATTGCGGCTGATATGACTTCTCCAATGTTCACCCTGTTCGCTGTCTTGCGTGTCTCTTCCTCACAATCCAGATCTTGGGGCAGGACGTCAATCTGGCGGCCTTGTGAGAGTGGCTCGTCAGTGGGGAAGGGTTGCTGTTGTTGCTTGCCATGCGTTCACGTTTCTTGTTTTTGCCCATGTTGTTTTAATAGCGGTATAATCAGTCACACTATCGAGAGCTCCACGCCGCACGTCCGTTCACTACGACGTTCACTCGCACATTTTCGAGTGCAGTCGAGGTCAAAGGCGTGAAGCGTTTTGAAATTTGACCCCGTGTTTTTTTTAAATATTTTTTCGCTTATGAGTCATATTTTCCCCTTATCCACAATAAGCAGTCTTCCCATCCGGAAGCTGTACCCTTCCCTCTCCCATTTCATAGAACTTCTGGATCCCTAAGCTATAACTAATGTGCGGTTTCCCTAACAAGAAACCCGTTCTCAGTAAAGCATCGATTCCGTGTAAACGGAAGCGCGGCCAACCTTAACCCTCTTCCTTTTCCCTCGGAGACATCTCTGTCGCACTCCCTTACGACGGACTGAATAAATCAATCAGTGGGAATAAAACGAGAGAACGACATAACTGCGTTGGCTTGGTTCTGGCACCTGAAAATACTATTTTAACATTAGCCCTTCGTTATGATAACAATTAGCATTTAGGATCACACTGGTGGATCCCAGAGAGTGTCTGTGGCGGTCCGGACTCAGTGTTTCCCTCTTGCTCTATGAGCGTAGCGCCGGTAGATGGTATACCTTGCTCTATGAGCGTAGCGCCGGTAGATGGTATACCTTGCTCTATGAGCGTAGCGCCGGTAGATGGTATACCTTGCTCTATGAGCGTAGCGCCGGTAGATGGTATGCCTTGCTCTATGTGTGAAGGGCGAGCTACCAGCGATACGCAACACACAAAGCCAGCTGCAGTCCCAGATGACCGACATACACCAGTACCTGGAAGGAGTTGAGTCTAAGATCGACTCCTGCACGGCTGCAATTGACATCCTCGATACAAACTGCAACGAGCTCACAACAAAACACGACAGCATGTGCGGTAACATCAACAAACTAACCATAGCGCTCGAGACGAAAACGAAAGAAGTGGACAGAAAGCTGGCTGAACAAGAAGATCGATCCCGTCGAAATAACTTGATATTCTATGACATACCAGAAGAGGAAGGAGAAGACTGGGATAAAACAGAAAGCAAGCTTCGAGATCTGATGAAGAACCATATGAAAATCGAGACAGCGATGGACCACACGGACATTGTCATCGAGCGAGCCCACCGTCTCGGAAGGAAGGGGCCCGGACGCACAAGACCAATCATCGCACGTTTCCTCAACTGGAAAACAAAATCCAGCATCATGGCACAGGCAAAAACACTATCACGGGATTCACCAGTGAAACTCTCAGAAGACTACAGCCCCCTTGTGCGACAACAAAGAAAACTGTTATACGCAAAACTCAAGGAAGCAAGAGACAAAGGAAGCAGGGCGTTCATGAGTTATAACAAGCTGTACATTGACAACAAAGTTTACGCGGTCGACGACAACAAAATTGTGCAGCAAGGCGGGAGGCAGGGCGAGCGGCAATAGGACACTGGCCGGGGCCCGGAAGGAAAACGCGTAGCTGGGGAATACCATGAAAACCTAGATTTCCTGTATTGGAATATTCAAGGACTTTCAAATTGCAGAAATAACCCAGCTGCTACAAAACATCTGGAGCAGTTCGATGTTATAGCACTGGCGGAAACATGGACTAAAAACGATAAGGATATATCTGATTTACTGAACGGATATCAGTGTTTTTGTGTTCACGGCACGCGAAGATCCAGGTTCGGTCGTTACCCAGGAGGTGTCACTGTCTTTATACGTGATAACGTTTATAAGTACTTCAAGTTATTGAAAAAGAGTGAATACGGTATATTCTTTTTTCTGGATAAGAGTTACTTAGCAACTGCAAAACATGTTATCTGTGCGTTTATGTACATACCGTGTGAAGATTCTACCTTTTACAATAATAGAGATGAGAAAAACGGTATCACTGAATTTCAGGAAGAACTGACAAGTATTATAGTAGAAAACGAAGAGTGTTACGTTTTTTTAGCAGGTGATTTTAATGGACGAACTGGGGAATTGCCAGACTACATTATTGACGATGATGTTTCATTCTTTCCAAATTGTGACTGGTATACGGAAGACACTTTTGACATTGATCGTAAATCTAAGGATAAAAATGGCCGTGTGAATACGTTTGGTTTATCTCTAATCGAAATGTGTAAAACAATAGGCACACATATTTTGAATGGTAGAACAAGAAGTGACCCAAACAGAGAATACACATTCTGTTCCACTAATGGGTGTAGCGTCGTAGATTACATGCTGGCATCGACTGAGATCTTTCATAAATTTGACTTCAGGGTCGGTTCGATCGGTACATCAGATCATTTTCCCATAGAGGCAACTATTAAATGTATTGTAACTTCTAAAGTTGACAATGACAACAGTCCTACCGAGTACGTACAGTATAGGTGGAAAGAAAATAATAGGCAGGAATTCTGTGAAAGCCTCGCGGAGAACTGTCAAAGTATATATAGTACTTTTCAGAATGCTGTGGCTGAAAATGATGTTAACAAAGCAGCTGTCATAATTGGTGATGTCATAACGCGGGCAGCAACGAATATGAAAAAGCAATGTGTCTCGCGGACAAAAATAACACGTACATGTGAATGGTGGGACAACGATTGTGAAGCAGCTAGGAGAAGGAAAATTAGTACATTGCGTAAATTGCGACAAGAAAGGACCGATATCAACCTGAATGTATACATAAGAAACAAGAAAAGCTTTAAGGAATTATGCGGCGTTAAGAGGGAGAAATTTAAGAAAAGAATGTCAGAGCGTTTATTACAAGCCAAGGATAACCCCAAGGAGTTTTGGAAATTGGTTAATAATGTAAATAGCATTAACACGACTGCTCATGAGATTCCTGTGGAAGAATGGTATAACCATTCTAGAGATTTGTTAAATATAGAAGGTAACGTCGATGAGGACTTCAAGGCATATATTGATGAGTCATTAGTCAGTCACGACCAGAACTGTAGCGCCTGTGAATATGGTATCGAAGAGCTAGACTCTGAAATAATGAAAGATGAAATCATAGGGGTTGTGTCAGAACTGCCTGGCGCGAAATCACCGCTAATTGATCCGCTTCATCAGCTATTTAATCTTATTTTGTCAACTGGCAAGTTCCCTGAAAAGTGGGCGCAGGGGCTTATAAGCCCAATTCATGAGAATGGCCCGAAGAATAATGTCAATAATTATAGAGGTATTACATTACTTTGTACAATCGGTAAAGTGTTCACAAAAATATTAAATAATAGGCTTATGCATTACGTTGAAAAGAATAGTAAAATCGGTGAAGAGCAAGCATCTTATAGAAAACATAGGTCAACCGCTGACCACATCTTTACTTTATATGCACTGGGCCAAAAGTACTTATCTAAAAAAGGAGGTAGACTTTACGTCGCATTTATTGATTTTAGCAAGGCGTTCGACTCGATTCCCCACACCCATTTATGGTTTAGGGTAATCCAAAGGGGAATTCATGGTAAATTCCTGGACGTTCTGCGAAATATGTATTCACAGGCGAGGTCGGGTGTTAAGACACGGGAGGGACTGTCTGAGTTTTTCAATTGCGTAACTGGCACCAGACAGGGGTGTATGATCAGTCCTGTTTTATTTATTATATATCTTGATGAACTGATTCGAATGTGTGAAACAGCAGGATGCGTAGGTATTTATATTGATGAAGCATGTCCTAGCATTATTAAACTTGCACATGCAGACGATATAGCATCGATCAACGATACAGTCGGAAGGCTTCAGAAACAACTTAATGTCTTTGAACAGTTCTGTAACCGGCATGGTATGAAGATTAACTTAACTAAAACTAAGATCATTGTCTTCCGTAATGGTGGCAAACTCAGAAGAAATGAAAAATGGTATATAAATGGAAAACAAATTGAAGTGGTAACTTATTATAAATACCTTGGTTTATTATTTTCATCAAGCCTTAAATGGTCTGTCCCATTGAAAACTCTGAGTCAGCAAGGAAGCAAGGCTGCCTTGTTTCTCCGTCGCATCCGAGAAAAGTACGACTTACGTGTAGCTATTTTGTGGTAGTTATTCGACAAACTAGTTGTACCAATTCTACTGTACGGAGCCGAAAGCTGGGGGTTTACTCACAGGCAAGAAATAGAAAGGGTGCAAACGAGATTTTGCAAAAGTGTACTCGGAGTGTCGTCGAAAACGTCTAATGTAGCAACGATCGGCGAATGTGGTCGGCTGCCCATGAGCGTTTATTATATGATAAAATGTATCAAGTACTGGCTACGAATTGTGTTAGATTATGATAGATCGAGATATCCGAAGAGTTGCTACAATATGTTGTCCAATTTAGACCAGGCAGGCAGAACCACATGGGTAACGCATGTGAAGAATTTATTATTTCGCAATGGATTTGGTGTGGTGTGGCTTCGCCAAAGTGTGGGAGATACGAACAGTTTTATATCTGAATTGAAAGCCAGACTGTCTGATATTGCAAAGCAAACTTGGATAGAAGAGTCTCAAGCTTTAACAAAGTTAGATACTTAATGTGAAATTAAATCATTATTAGAACCAGAAATGTATTTACATGAAATTAACCACATGCGACACAGGATAACCCTTGCCAAGCTGCGTTGTAGTAATCATAGACTTGTTGTCGAGAGAGAGAGGGGTCAGAAGGAACGAAGCCAAAGATTTTGTTTATACTGTAAGAGTAAGGGAATCGATATACTGGAAGATGAATACCACTTTCTGATGATATGCGGGTTATATAAAGAACTTCGCATAAAATATTTACCTGGCTTTAGCTTTCCAAGCAAAGTAAAATTTATTACACTTATGCGCTCCAAGAATACTGCATTCCTGAATAACCTAGGTGCATTCTGCTACCATGCAGCAAAATTACACTGTTTAAATCTTAAGTAGCGTGCAACTTATTATGTAAATGTTTGTATATGTTTCATGGGCCCGTGGCCCGAAAGTGCAATAAAGACACACATATATATGAGCGTAGCGCCGGTAGATGGTATACCTTGCTCTATGAGCGTAGCGCTGGTAGATGGTATACCTTGCTCTATGAGGGTAGCGCCGGTAGATGGTATACCTTGCTCTATGAGCGTAGCGCCGGTAGATGGTATACCTTGCTCTATTAGCGTAGCGCCGGTAGATGGTATACCTTGCTCTATGAGCGTAGCGCCGGTAGATGGTATACCTTGCTCTATGAGCGTAGCGCCGGTAGATGGTATACCTTGCTCTATGAGCGTAGCGCCGGTAGATGGTATACCTTGTTCTATGAGTGTAGCGCCGGTAGATGGTATACCTTGCTCTATGAGCGTAGCGCCGGTAGATGGTATACCTTGCTGTTTGAGCGTAGCGCCGGTAGATGGTATACCTTGCTCTATGAGCGTAGCGCCGGTAGATGGTATACCTTGCTGTATGAGCGTAGCGCCGGTAGATGATATACCTTGCTCTATGAGCGTAGCGCCGGTAGATGGTATACCTTGCTCTATGAGGGTAGCGCCGGTAGATGGTATACCTTGCTCTATGAGCGTAGCGCCGGTAGATGGTATACCTTGCTCTATGAGGGTAGCGCCGGTAGATGGTATACCTTGCTCTATGAGCGTAGCGCCGGTAGATGGTACACCTTGCTCTATGAGGGTAGCGCCGGTAGATGGTATACCTTGCTCTATGAGGGTAGCGCCGGTAGATGGTACACCTTGCTCTATGAGGGTAGCGCCGGTAGATGGTATACCTTGCTCTATGAGCGTAGCGCCGGTAGATGGTATACCTTGCTCTATGAGCGTAGCGCCGGTAGATGGTACACCTTGCTCTATGAGGGTAGCGCCGGTAGATGGTATACCTTGCTCTATGAGGGTAGCGCCGGTAGATGGTACACCTTGCTCTATGAGGGTAGCGCCGGTAGATGGTATACCTTACTGTATGAGCGTAGCGCCGGTAGATGGTACACCTTGCTCTATGAGGGTAGCGCCGGTAGATGGTATACCTTGCTGTATGAGCGTAGCGCCGGTAGATGGTATACCTTGCTCTATGAGCGTAGCGCCGGTAGATGGTATACATTGCTCTATGAGCGTAGCACCGGTAGATGGTATACCTTGCTCTATGAGGGTAGCGCCGGTAGATGGTATACCTTGCTCTATGAGCGTAGCGCCGGTGAATGGTATACCTTGCTCTATGAGGGTAGCGCCGGTAGATGGTATACCTTGCTCTATGAGCGTAGCGCCGGTAGATGGTATACCTTGCTGTATGAGCGTAGCGCCGGTAGATGGTATACCTTGCTCTATGAGCGTGGCGCCGGTAGATGGTATACCTTGCTCTATGAGCGTAGCGCCGGTAGATGGTATACCTTGCTGTATGAGCGTAGCCCCGGTAGATGGTATACCTTGCTCTATGAGCGTAGCGCCGGTAGATGGTATACCTTGCTCTATGAGGGTAGCGCCGGTAGATGGTATACCTTGCTCTATGAGCGTAGCGCCGGTGGATGGTATACCTTGCTCTATGAGGGTAGCGCCGGTAGATGGTATACCTTGCTCTATGAGCGTAGCGCCGGTAGATGGTATACCTTGCTGTATGAGCGTAGCACCGGTAGATGGTATACCTTGCTCTATGATCGTAGCGCCGGTAGATGGTATACCTTGCTGTATGAGGGTAGCGCCGGTAGATGGTATACCTTGCTCTATGAGCGTAGCGCCGGTAGATGGTATACCTTGCTCTATGAGGGTAGCGCCGGTAGATGGTATACCTTGCTCTATGAGCGTAGCGCCGGTAGATGGTATACCTTGCTCTATGAGCGTAGCGCCGGTGGATGGTATACCTTGCTCTATGAGGGTAGCGCCGGTAGATGGTATACCTTGCTCTATGAGCGTAGCGCCGGTAGATGGTATACCTTGTTCTATGAGCGTAGCGCCGGTAGATGGTATACCTTGCTCTATGAGCGTAGCGCCGGTAGATGGTATACCTTGCTCTATGCGCATAGCGCCGGTGGATGGTATACCTTGCTCTATGAGGGTAGCGCCGGTAGATGGTATACCTTGCTCTATGAGGGTAGCGCCGGTAGAAGGTATACCTTGTTCTATGAGCGTAGCGCCGGTAGATGGTATACCTTGCTCTATGAGCGTAGCGCCGGTAGATGGTTTACCTTGCTCTATGAGCGTAGCGCCGGTAGATGGTATACCTTGCTCTATGAGGGTAGCGCCGGTAGATGGTATACCTTGCTCTATGAGCGTAGCGCCGGTAGATGGTATACCTTGCTCTATGAGCATAGCGCCGGTAGATGGTATACCTTGCTCCATGAG
Source organism: Arenicola marina (assembly GCA_964019135.1). NCBI lineage: Eukaryota > Metazoa > Annelida > Polychaeta > Arenicolidae > Arenicola > Arenicola marina. The sequence goes on along the minus strand of OZ025257.1, from coordinate 35,218,578 downwards.
CGTAGCGCCGGTAGATGGTATACCTTGTTCCATGAGCGTAGCGCCGGTAGATGGTATACCTTGCTCTATGAGCGTAGCGCCGGTAGATGGTATACCTTGCTCTATGAGCGTAGCGCCGGTGGATGGTATACCTTGTTCTATGAGCGTAGCGCCGGTAGATGGTATACCTTGCTGTATGAGCGTAGCGCCGGTAGATGGTACACCTTGCTCTATGAGCGTAGCGCCGGTGGATGGTATACCTTGCTCTATGAGGGTAGCGCCGGTAGATGGTATACCTTGCTCTATGAGCGTAGCGCCGGTAGATGGTATACCTTGTTCTATGAGCGTAGCGCCGGTAGATGGTATACCTTGCTCTATGAGCGTAGCGCCGGTAGATGGTATACCTTGTTCTATGAGCGTAGCGCCGGTAGATGGTATACCTTGCTCTTTGAGCGTAGCGCCGGTAGATGGTATACCTTGCTGTATGAGGGTAGCGCCGGTAGATGGTATACCTTGCTCTATGAGCGTAGCGCCGGTAGATGGTATACCTTGTTCTATGAGGGTAGCGCCGGTAGATGGTATACCTTGCTCTATGAGCGTAGCGCCGGTAGATGGTATACCTTGCTCTATGAGCGTAGCGCCGGTGGATGGTATACCTTGCTCTATTAGCGTAGCGCCGGTAGATGGTATACCTTGCTCTATGAGCGTAGCGCCGGTAGATGGTATACCTTGTTCTATGAGCGTAGCGCCGGTAGATGGTATACCTTGCTCTATGAGCGTAGCGCCGGTAGATGGTATACCTTGCTCTATGAGCGTAGCGCCGGTGGATGGTATACCTTGTTCTATGAGCGTAGCGCCGGTAGATGGTATACCTTGCTCTATGAGCGTAGCGCCGGTAGATGGTATGCCTTGCTCTATGAGCGTAGCGCCGGTGGATGGTATACCTTGCTCTATGAGGGTAGCGCCGGTGGATGGTATACCTTGCTCTATGAGCGTAGCGCCGGTAGATGGTATACCTTGTTCTATGAGCGTAGCGCCGGTAGATGGTATACCTTGCTCTATGAGCGTGGCGCCGGTAGATGGTATACCTTGCTCTATGAGCGTAGCGCCGGTGGATGGTATACCTTGCTCTATGAGCGTAGCGCCGGTAGATGGTATACCTTGTTCTATGAGCGTAGCGCCGGTAGATGGTATACCTTGCTCTATGAGCGTAGCGCCGGTAGATGGTATACCTTGCTCTATGAGCGTAGCGCCGGTGGATGTTATACCTTGCTCTATGAGGGTAGCGCCGGTAGATGGTATACCTTGCTCTATGAGCGTAGCGCCGGTAGATGGTATACCTTGCTCTATGAGCGTAGCGCCGGTAGATGGTATACCTTGCTCTATGAGCGTAGAGCCGGTAGATGGTATACCTTGCTCTATGAGGGTAGCGCCGGTTGATGGTATACCTTGCTCTATGAGGGTAGCGCCGGTAGATGGTATACCTTGCTCTATGAGGGTAGCGCCGGTAGATGGTATACCTTGCTCTATGAGCGTAGCGCCGGTAGATGGTATACCACTGTGTGAAACAAACGTTAAGTTGTACAAGACCGGCTGGTCTCGTAAGGTAGAAAGTTATGGTAGCACTAGACTGGATGAGGGCCTGATACCACAGCCGGCCGCTCTTGTACAACTTACAGTTTGTTTCACACACTGTGACAGTACAGCCCTATATATAGCTGTAATAAGTCTAGTACATTGATAAAAATGAAAGACTGCTTACTGTATTACTGAAGCAGTGTATCCCTTGTAGTGCGACCAGTCAAACACTCGACTCGGTCTGCCGGTCGAGCGTTAGTGTCGCGCACTGGTATCAAATATACAACCATTTAATGATGGATCCCTCAATACTGGGGGCGGGGGGGGGGGGGGGTGGTGGAATACTCTTGTTAATTACTCGGCAAACGTCTAGGTAAGTAACGAAATATATCTTTTAGCCAACGGCGACCAAAACCGTGAGGTGGGCGGAGGAACAGAGGGTAGGGGGGAGAGGGGCACTGTCATAATAATGTTGTTTAGGGGGGTTGCAGTAATGCCTGTGCGAGTAGACATTCATATCTGATGACAGTTTTTGGGCCTCGTGACCCAGTATAGTAGCGGCCCACGTGACCCAGTATAGTAGCGGCCTACGTGCCATAACTGAATGTGTTTTTTAACCTTTCGCTGGCGGCGTGTGCAAGTGAAACTGCACTCAAGATGACTTGAACCGGAAACTGAACAGGGAATCTGGTAAACCGGGTTCACCGCACTAGGGTCATAACCAAATTAGCATTGTAACCAAATTAGTACTGAAAGCAAATTAATATTGTAACAAAATTAGTATCGTAACAAAATTGGTATAGTAACAGTATTGTAACAACATTAATATTTAAAAAAAAATTATATTGTAACAAAATTAAGATTGTAACAAAATTAGTAACAAAATTAATATTGTAACAAAATTAGTAACAAAATTAGTATTGTAACAAAATTAGTATTGTAACAAAATTAGTATTGTAATCAAATTAGTATTGTAATCGAATTATAACAAAATTAGTATTGTAATCAAATTAGTATTGTAATCAAATTAGTATTCTAACCAAATTAGTATTATAACCATATTAGTATTATAACCATATTAGTCTTGTAACCAAAATTGTATTGGGACTCTTACTGAAAAGACAACTTGATCACGGGAGTCCCGTTGTCAGGGCTTCGCCGAAACCTCCTCCTCCTCTTCCAGGCCAGGAGTTGTACAGTCCGGTGATGGTCAGACTGACCCTGAGATCGCCTTCAGTCACGGTGATGGTCAGACTGACCCTGAGATTACCCCTTTCCTCCGGGCTCTTCCACACCCAAACTGTCTGGTCGGGTACTGGCTGGGCACCTACAGATCCCCCGCCACCCCCCCCCCCGCCCCAAATTGGCCGGGCACCCTGAGACCCCACCCTCTACTCCCCAACGCCCAGGCTGGCTGGAAACCCGCAGTCACCCGCCGCTCCCAAACACCTCCACACCCAGTCAGCACCTCACTCTTGTCGAGGACCCTTAGATCCCCTACTCCTCCGTTAGCCTCTCCCCAGACAGACTGGGTGAACTCACCCAGCATCCCCGGGTGGGGGCCCATAGTCAGCACACACCCTGCCCCCTACCCCCACGCCACCCCACCCCCCCGGGCGGAACTAGCCGGATCCTGCCGTGGCGTAAGCTATCCCATGAAGGTACGGGGGGGGGGGGGGGTGACTCCATAAAAGGCAATACTGTGTTACTTAACTGCGGTGGGCTTGCATGATTCATATGCCGTCTGGGGACATACTCATCAGAGTAAATTTTGGTGTGTGGAATTCCCCGGTCCGGTGAGCAGCAGTCTCGTGATTACTATATGGCGTTGACGTTAGGTTATACCACGTCGTTAATACAACCCACACAGCCAAACAAGTATAAATATGATACGGTAAAAGCAGAAGCGGTAATCACAGTCGAGAACAGAACAGACTACAGGCGGTCGTTTGTAAGGCACATGTTGCTCGTGTTAGGCGATATAACCGTTGGTGTATTAAATATTACTGGTGAGGTAATTACAGCCGTTGTATCTATTTATCTATTTATCTATCTATCTTAGTGCATATATCTCCATATTTGCCAAATTAACGTTTCTGACGAGCGCGACGCGAATCTCAGCGTGTATAGGATCCACATTAATGGCAGAGGATTGTTAACTGCATCGAAGGTGAGTCATTTTGAGATCCTAATACGCGTTAATGAGTGCGTGAAATAGTGAGAGTAATATTTACCTCTAAATGGGGACAGCAAATAACGATTTAGAGCTATAGTCAGCGGCCTAGCTGCCATGTTAGTGGGCAGACAGCGGATTTCCCCTTTTTACAGTCTCAAGGACGCATGTATTTTAATCGTATGCATAATGGTCCTTTTCTATACGAAGACCAAATCTTAATAGTAATTGTGTTGTGTTTTTTTTTCTCGTGGACATCAGGGCAAGGAATTCGCTAAGATGAGTGAGGCACTCTCCAATTCAAGCAACGGCTCCTGGCCCCGGGCAATAGCTCAGGTAAGCATCTAGCACCACCAGCAGGGGAGGGCGGGTGGGGCGGGGTTGGGGTGCTGGGGGGGGGGGGGGCACCTTGCTCAGTTTTGTCAGCTTTTTTTGTTTTGAGGGGGAGGGCACCACACCATATGACCGTTAGAGATAATTATTTACATTACATTCTGTATAATTCTATATTGGGTCAGACCTAGAGCTCGTACGTACCACCCAAACACTTCATGTCACCCTTTTCACTTGAAGATCGAATATTGAAAGATAACAAACGTTTGTTGCATTGTTGGCAGAGGTCGAACGAGTCGGGCACCATTACTGGCACTTACGAGGTATTTTTGAACAATACCGAAGGCCGCGAACCGAAGAAAATACCTTTTGGGGTGAAGGTCCGGTCTAGGCGAGACGCGGATGGAAGCACAGGGCACTTTATGAAAGCCATCCAAGAAGATTCATTGGCGGAACAGCTCAAATTCAGGTATTTTAATTCATTCGCAATGCAAAAGCATTTTACAAATGCAAAGTTACAACGACACCCACTGGGCTTATTCACGGATTCCTACATCCGTTCATTATGTGAATTTCACCGGTCGCATATTGAATGGCCAAACTCTCACAAACCTTGTCGTCCGATCCGGTAAAAATAGAGTGGTGTCAGAAGAAATAGAAATTGCCACAATACCAATCTCGTTGGGAGAGCAAACATCTGTGATGAAAAAGATAGCCCTATAGAGCGGACATTTATAATGAAAAAGATCCCTTATGGAGCGGATATTATAAAACTTGCTACTGGTGGGGTGGGGTGGAGAGGGGAGAATGTGCTTTCATAGACCGGGTTTGCCGGGAAACGGGAATGCACCGAGCGGGTATCTGCATGGAACTGCGACATAGAGCGGGTCAACGAAGAAAATACCCCTTCTGAGCGGATTTTGGCGGTAAAACGCCCCGACCGAGCGGATTTTGAAGGTGAAAAATGGTGCCTTTACCGCGGAACCCCTCAACCCCCCGGAATAAATGCCTTTTTGGCTATAATTGTGTTCATCAAATAGTCTTATAGTCTTAAAGTAAGTCTATAACGGTTACAATAATTTCCTCCTGTGCTGTTGTTAAATATAATATATGGATGAAGCTATTATTCTTCATAATGAAATGAATATCTTGGCAACATCAGAGCCCCCTCCTCCCCCTGTACAATCATCAAATTGCTAGTCTCTAAGTGTCAAAAGTCACGATATTTATATTCAACGGAGTTATGACTTAATTAAACGTCCCTTGTCTGTGTTAGGACGTGTTTTATTTGTTGGCAGGGACGACGATGAGATTCTGTTTGTTCAGGATCAATTGATCTTCAACACGAGTCACGAATCCGTCGTGAAGACGCTAAAAACTCTGCACATTGACGAGGAACTCAGGCTGGTGTGTGGGTACAGTGGCGCCCCTTGCGGCAGACCGGAGTAACCAAAGTTGTTATTAATATATAATGGACGGTTACATCATGATTCGTCCGGCTGGTTGGTTGGTTGTATATTCAGATCGCTTTAACCACTTTTGTTCATATCACATCAATTGGAGAAGGAAGGGAGAGCGGAGCCACATGTGTAATGGAACTGACACAAATAAATAGTGTTCAACAAATACACGGGTACATTATTTAAAGGGGAATGGCACTTATCGTGTTGCAAAACGTGGCTTAATTTCTTGTGTAATACGTACGTCATCACACTTTGAGCAGAATTACCTATAAGAAAAGGAAAGCTGCATACCTAAATTTAATAATCTTTACTAGTTTGTTTCCATATTTGTATTGTTTACAGTTGATTCGGAGGCATGACGGCATGCACATTGCCGAATCTACACATACTGGCTGCGATTTTTTTGACACAACGGGAACAGTTACCCTTGTGACAGAAGGTAAATAATATAAAACAGCCCGAAACCGAATGTTGTATATTTCGGTTTTCAGAGGTTTTCAGTTTATCAAGATTCCGAAAACTGGTCGCAAAAAGCGGTTCATCAAAGTCAGAATTGTTTTGATATGAACAATGTCGAAGTTATTATTAGACCGACCCACAAGAGGGATGATGTTGGCGGCGAGAGGGTGAGGGAGGTTATTGTTGACTTCTGTTTATTACCGATGGCTTCATCTGTACAGGAACATCCATCGCCCAGTGCAAGAACACTCGACTGCATATCAATAGGTTCGAAACCCGGTGTTGGTCATCCAGTTATCTACCATGCATGTCATGCATGATTCAGGGCTGGGAAAAAATCCCATATTGCTGTCTGCTGATGGTTATATATGGAGAGGCTCTGTCGTATATAGATAAAATCATATATTTATATGTAAACAGTAAACAATTCTCATGTATTTGGAAGCACATCAGCATGTTATGGAATTGAATTGCATGAATACAATTGCGAGATATTGTGGTATAGCCAACGATGGAAGTTCTCCAGAATGCAAATACGAAATAGTTTCAATTTCCTTGTAGGCGACAAGCTCGTTCCTAAAGTGGTCCAGCCGAAGCAAATACAAATCGGTGATTTTTACTTTCTGAAAAAAACTCGAACTCAAACTGGGTCACTCCACACCAGAGGAAATTATCTCAAGGTCAGCAATGGCGATGTAAAGGTCACTCGCTCGCACAAGGACACGGACCCTGCATGTAAGCTTTTGATGTTATTCATGCAGCCATATTTACCATGCAAAAACATGCTTAAATGTTTTGAATCGACACGATGTCTTGAGGTTCTCAGTGTATAAGAACCCGTATATTGCATGTTGTTAAGCCACTTTGTTCTGGCCAAACTGGTGCACTATATGTAGGAAAGTGGGGCTTTCTTGCGCACTACGTCATCAAAATGTGTGCATCGCTGCCATTGTTTATCGAGTTTTTTTTAACATATGATATCTATTTTCTACAGTGTTAGCATTCACACAGTCAGGCAGAGTGTCCAGGACGTTTTCTCCAATGCGTTTTGAAAATCAGATTAAGTAACACAAAATGAAATTACGCAATTACGCAGAATCCCAAGCAAGATTATAATAAACCTTGTTGTAAGCCTATAGCAATTTATTGTTGAACGCTGTCGAAGCTATGTGTGAATGTGTTATATTTCAGATTGTTTTGACATACTGCATTACCCGTGCTACAAACTGACTAACCCTCCTCAGGCGAAGGCGGCTTTGATGTTACGCCACCACCCTCCAAAGGACACCACGCACGCTAATTATGTCGTTGTCAACCAGCAGGGCAAGCTCATTCTAGAGGTAACGGCACAGTTAGGGGCGCACCATTTCATATCCGGGGGGGGGGAGGGGGGGGGAGCTAGAAAATAAATTACCATGCAATTTTTTTTTTCAACCTTATTGACATTTTTATTTTTTTTTATCTTTGTCATCAAATTATTTATTTCTTTAGACACCCACAGGGAAATGTTATAAGGCATTTTTTTTTTGAATTATGAAAGCAAGTTATTTTTTTTGTAGCATCTGAAAAGCAAACATTTTTCCCCCCCAAGTAGTCACAACAAACTATTTTTTTCAAATATTTTCTCGCCCCCCCCCCCTGATATGAAATGGTGTGCCCCTTATAGAGGTTAAAGTTTCCAAAGTGTTTTGCTTATATCGGAAATGCGTGCCAAAATACGTTTCTGTTTAACTTTGTTAAGTTACTACCACGTGACCATCCTTGCTACTTTGCGACTCCAAACATGCCCCAACGTCATCAGTGGCGCCCCCTGTCGTCGCGTTACGTTTCTTCATTTACCCGATCCAGGAGAAGCGGTCGGACTCCCAAGATGGTCCCGATATGATATTCCGGGATGCCGCGCTTTTTTATCACGACCTGGCGCTCAACCAGTTCGGAATGGAGGTTGCAATTCGGCTAGGTGAGTTGCTACCACGTGACTATCTCGTATTACATACATATATCGGGGGCTAAATATATTAAGGTACTCAGCCTGATGAGAAAGCATCTGAGGTACTGTATTGTTGCATTAGTTTATGCATTTCTATTGTGTGTCACTGTGACTTTGAATTCTGTGTGTTTACTTCACAACTTTTGTTCGGAGCTTAATTATCTGTCGATGCAGAAGCCGCCATGTCTATATGGCGCAAAGTATCTCTCTTATTGTGAATCGTCCTAGTATTGCACTTACCAGTAAGCGAAAATCGGCGAAGCAAGCTCAGCACACGCGCACCTGTCATTCGCTAAATAACGATTGTTGAATAATAATGACCGGCAACAATTTAAAATCCATGACGTCACAGCGAATTGGTCATCACTTGACATTGGCACCGGTGTTACTAGCCACATATTGCATATCAATCGATTATTTTCTCCATTGTTTTTTCTTATCAAATGTTTTGTCTCTTCCAATCTGTTGCCAATCCATAGGTACTTTCATCAGCGCCAATGACGAAGAAGGCTCGAGACTGAGCTTGATCCCAGTTGAAGACATAAGCGCTAACCCTTATATCCGCTTCTATATGCGTCAACCAAAACCCGCCCACGGTTGAGTCCCTTTTTCATAAGCATGGAAATTGACAATCGTAGCGGATGGTAAGTACAAGTCAGGAGAACTCATCTCTGAAACTGACAACAAACTGACATGCTGCTTTGTTTGTTCGACTTGTTTGTTCGACTTCACGCACGTGGACGACCTTTTTCGCCACATGGTTAGATAAAAGCAACAGTGACGTCAGTAAATGATTGACAGCCTGGTCGGACCACCACCGCCGCCCAGCATTGCTGGGTTAAAACTCAACACTCAACGTAACACATGCCCACTGAACTTCACACGAGTTCACGGAACTTCAAACCTGTTCCGATAGCACGTGTCACTCCGGCACTCAACAGAACCATCTCCCCCGACCCCCCAAATATGCTAATTTTCGCACAAAGTAACACTTCCACAACACGGAAGCAACATAAGTGATACCCTTATATGCATAATAGCTTTCGCGATATTTGCCTTGAAGTAAACGTTGTTTTGTTACAGCTCTCGCGATATTTGCCTTGAAGTAAACGTTGTTTTGTTACAGCTCTCGCGATAATTGCCTTGAAGTAAACGTTGTTTTGTTATAGCTCTCGCGATATTTGCCTTGAAGTAAACGTTGTTTTGTTATAGCTCTCGCGATATTTGCCTTGAAGTAAACGTTGTTTTGTTATAGCTCTCGCGATATTTGCCTTGAAGTAAACGTTGCTTTGTTACAGCTCTGGCGATATTTGCCTTGAAGTAAACGTTGTTTTGTTACAGCTCTCGCGATATTTGCCTTGAAGTAAACGTTGTTTTGTTACAGCTCTGGCGATATTTGCCTTGAAGTAAACGTTGTTTTGTTACAGCTCTCGCGATATTTGCCTTGCATGTATTATGAGCCTCGCGATCTTTGTACGGACACGCGCAGTTATTAGTCCTATATTGAAATGTAGTGTTATCTTGGTGTAAATTATTGCTCACACCAAGATTAGGCATTTAGTAGTTAATTATAGCAGTTAATTAACGATGAATAAAACTGGAAGGTATTTAAAACATGCTTTGTTAGAAAAATAAAGGTGTAAACGGAAAAAACGTGTTTACTATGTCATCAAAATATGCGCTTCGGTCGTCATTTAAATCAAGATGAAGATCAACATCATTAGTCCGACATTTGGGGCGTTGACACAATATGAATAGGCAATATCGTATTTGGGGGCCACCCAAATGATCTAAGGTCCCGCGCACTGGGCTCGTTAGAGCACTGAACGTTACACTTTACAACTTTACACACCGAACTAAACAATGACATATTCTTGGGTAGAAGGTGACAGAGAGGAGGTTGGTGGCCGTAAAGTCGCCATCGGAGCATCACACTGAGAGAGCGCCCACCAGAGAGACAGAACACACACCGCGAGGAGAGATGGACGGAGGCGGGGACGGGCTCTCAGCGGTGATCACGTGACAGCGGTGTAGGCTATACCTCCGTTCAGCGTCTAGAGTTATGGCGGCAGGAGGACAGGAGCCGTAAATGAAGTAAAGCGTACAAATAAAACCTGAGCAGCTCTGTTGGATTAACGGGTCCGTCGTAAAATGTCAACCGACCCGATGGGAGCGATTGGAATGCTTTCCTTACAGAGGCGGAGGTATATAGTAACGAGGTAGGAAACTCGATTGGCGCTTCCACATCACTTAACCTCATCCTCTGCCCTATCGTTCTATGCCCCCACCCCCTCGGCAGCCTCTCCCGCCCGGCCACCCCAGTGGACCACCCCGGGAAGTGCGACGAAGACCAGACTCCAGTGGCCACCGAGCTGTACAAGCGGGCGGCTTTATATTCCTTCCTGTTGGTACATTACCCCAAGCGTGATAATTTGCTCTGACGCCCACGAAGTGATGACCAATCGGGATCGCAGAAGGAGACGATATACAGTCCGGAATGCTCAGTGTGGCTCTGTCCCTGTCGTGCCAGCGACTCCATAACTGGGTTTACCGGTAACAGGAAATGTATGAGGCGGCCTTCACAGGAAATTAATTAAAATTAATCACAGCATTTAATCAGAGATAGTGTAGCCAGCTTGATGTGTCCTGTACCTGGCAGACAGGCTGGCGCGGGAGGTTCAATTAAACGTTACTGTGTGTTGAACTATGCATTTGTCACACCGCCAGACGGCAGCAGTGTACTCTCATGTGGGTCAACATCGCCTCGATTATCATGCTATGAAGTATATAGAGGGCTCTACAATAAACAGGGTACGGCTCGGGCGTAATTAAACAGCGACTTAATTTACTTAGCGCTACCCATATGGTATACAACACCAAATATCCGACGGCGGCTGCTTTAAAGGTTTGCCTTGTCCAAGGCTATAAACTGGAATATGACAATGGAAAATATATGTTCGCCTTGGATATTTTTGCTGTGTGTCCCCCTGAGTGCCACGTGTATTGTCCAAACGTTTTTTGAGGTAATTTCTTTTGATCGGTCATTACAAGAATAAGTATATAATACATTATACATGTCTCAGGGCCGGAGTCCAATTTTTGCCACATTTAACGGCATTACGAAGGCTTTCATATGCACCGACGAGACTGCACAATTAAAGGGCGGGGCAGAGGCAACTAGCAATTACAACGGAAATGTCCTCTGATTATGCCGCATCCAAAGTTATTGACTGGCCATCTGAGCATTCCCTGTTGTCTACCAGGAGTGCAGAACTTTATGTGTTACTTAGGAGGGAGGGAGGGTTGGGAATATGTCATAAACTTGGCAGACAGGCTGGAGCGGGAGGTTCAATTATACGTTACTCTGTGTTGAACTATACAATTGTCACACCGCCAGATGGCAGCAGTGTACAGTCTCATGTGGATAAACGTCGCCTCGCCTATAAGAGCTTTTCTATGTACCTCAAAATTGATGGCAAATATCATCACCGCGTCACATTGGGGTTAATACACGCAAAGGAATATATAGAGGGCTCTGCAATAAGCCGGGGATGCCTCTGGTATCATTAAAAAGAAAGTAAATTTACCGAGCGCTACCCATATGGTATATACATAATACAGTCCCAAGCAACCGACGGCGGTTGGTTCCTTGTCCTTGTTCCTAGGTTTACCTTGTCCAGGGCTATAAACAGGAATATGATGATGGAAAATATATGTTTGCTTTCGATATTATTAAGCTCGAAATACATTATACATGTCTCAGGCCCGGAGTCCAAGTTGTGTCGCATTAGACGGCATAGTAAAGGCCTTCATATGTACAGTCGGGGCTGCCCAACTTAAGGGTATGGGACTATACGACCAACCAAAGGCAACTTGTAACCACATCCAACCGCATGCAAACTTATCGACTGGCCATCTGAGCATTCCCTGTTGTCTACCATGAGGGGGGCGGGGAGGGTGTGGGAGAGCTGAAGGCGACTCCGTGCTGCCGCAACCCATCCCCCAGTGGCTCTCGAACCAAGCCACGGGATTGGCTCTGGCACTGACTGTCCATGCCATTTAAACACTCATCGAGGACTCCTTATGACTTTTATTGCGTGGTTTGATCTACGTCTGGGACTGCCAGTCTGTATCATTAATGGTCCGTTCATACTTTATTTATAGTGTAATATCCCCGAATGAGAGACATGACTGACAATAAGTGTCAACCCTGTATTGTGCCATGTGCTTGTGATTCACAATTACGTTTATACAAAAAATCAGACATCAGTATATATAATGCTGCGAATCTTAAAACAATACGGCGAACAGTCATGGGACTGTTCGCCGTAAGCAAGGCCTTTTCCAGACCCACATCAGCAATGGAAGAAGGCTGGTTAACGGGGAGGGGGTGGGGTTGTCGACAGTCAGGAGCAGGTGTATGGCTTCCACAGGTGACACCTCATCTCCTCAAGCTACAAGTCATGTTGTTGATGGGTTGGCGCTTGACAGGTAAGCAGCTATGGTGAATTGTCTCTCCAAGTGGCAGTCACGAGGCTTTATGTTACCGAGTCTCAAGATAAAGTATCAAAGTTAAAAAACGAGATTGCAGATGGTGGAAAAACTGAGGGGCCGATTCATGGTACGTCACTACGGGATACCATTAGAGTAAGCATTAGAAAGAGGACTAATCGATGGAGAGACCTCCTTATGCATTGGGTATCTATATACCCCCCGGGAGCGTTGTGTACGTGGCAAAATAACAATTCTCCTGGCGCTGGCCCAGACGGTCTTCCCTCTGGCTTTTATATTTTTTTCTGGGAGAACCATTCGGTTAACCAAAGATTCCAAGAAGGCAAACTATCTATTATTTAAATACTAGGAACCATAACACTGTTATCAAGAGAAGGCAAAAATAGTGCTTATTTAAAAAAAATGGCGCTCGATTAGCTTATAAATGCCGATTAAATACTTTTGGCAAAGTGCATAGCGAACCGTAGTAAAGCCAAATTACCGGCGCTGATCAATACAGAACAAACGGGTTTTATGAAAGGAAGCCATATTGGAGAATTAAACTAATTAATATAATTGATGCAGGAAAACGACATATAAACGATTTACTAATCTGTCGAATTTGAAAAAGCGTGTAATAACTTGATGCTCATTTCACTTTTGATTTTGACTGGAAGTGACAAGACGCCTCGTGGCTGAGAAATTGGGCGATAATTCATCATTACGGCCTTCCATCGAACGCAGCTTGAGCAAATAAAGTGTCACCTGCGGATACACCGGCTTGCTCCTGATTGCGAGAGACATCCCCTTCCACACTACCACCCCCACCCCTCGGCCCAACCACACTGCTTTCATTCCCAATGCGGCTAACCAGGGATGGGTTGCCAGATGAGTGGGAGTGCATTTCCACTTTCCATGGTCTCAAGATCAAGCGACTATTCCGGGCGCTGCAAAATACTAGAAAAAATGCTTTGAGAACCCATAAGGACCATTAAAATCATGTCTACACATGGGGACTTACTTTAACATCTCTGGGTATTACTTTACCAACGCCAGTTCATTCGGATACCCGTACATCAAGGGCAAACCCACATCAATCAGCCGACATGTCATGGTTCACCGAAACAGGCAGTTATCATACCACAACAATAACGGCTCCAGCCATAACTCACAAACACATGGCAAATACAGAGCTGACGTTGACTGTCAGCCATATGTCTCACTCGGGGATATTACACGTATACATAAAACATGGGCGGAACACTAATAACACAGACTGCCGATCCCAGACCTAGATCAAACCACGCAATAAAAGTTTAGGAGTCCTCGATGAGTCTTTAAAAGGCATGGACCGTGAGTGCCACAGCCAATCCCGTGGCTTGGTTCGAGAGCCACTGGGGGATGGGTTGCGGCAGCACGGATTCGCCTTCAGCTCTAACACACCCTCCCGCCCCCCTCACGGTAGACAACAGGGAATGCTCAGATGGCCAGTCGATAAGTTTGGATGCAGCATAACGGGAGAACATTTCCGTTGTGGTTACAAGTTGCCTCTGGTTGGTCGTATAGTCCCATGCCCTTTAGTTGGGCAGCCTCGCCTGTACATATGAAGGCCTTTGCTATGCCGTCAAATGCGACACAACTTGGACTCCGGGCCCGAGGCATGTATAATGTATTTTAAGCTTAATAATATCGAAGGCAAACATATATTTTCCATCATCATATTTCTGTTTATACCCCTAGACAATGTAAACCTATGAACCAGCCGCCGTCGGTGGCTTGGGACTGTATTATGTATATACCATATGGGTAGCGCTCGGTAAATTTACTCTCTTTTTAATGATACCAGAGGCATCCCCGGCTTATTGCAGAGCCCCCTATATATTCCTTTGCGTGTATTAACCCCAATGTGACGCGGTGATGATATTTGCCATCAATCTTGAGGTACACAGGAAAGCTCTTATAGGCGATGCGACGTTTATCCACATGAGACAGTGTACACTGTTGCCATCTGGCGGTGTGACGAATGCATAGTTCAACACGCAATAACGTATAATTGAACCTCCCGCTCCAGCCTGTCAGCCAGATATAGGACACATCAAGCTGGCTACATTATATCTGATTAAATCCTGTGATTAATATGAACTGGTTTCCTGCGAAGGCCGCCTCATACATTTCCTGTTACCGGTAAACCCAGTTATGGAGTCGCTGGCACATGACTTTGCGACACGGTCCGAGCCACACTGAGCATTCTGGACTGTATATCGTCTCCTTCTGCGATCCCGATTGGTCATCACTTCGTGGGCTTCAGAGCAAATTATCACGCTTGGGATAATGTACCAACAGGAAGGAATATAAAGCCGCCCGCTTGTACAGCTCGGTGGCCACTGGAGTCTGGTCTTCGTCGCCATTCCCGGGGTGGTCCACTGGGGTGGCAGGACGGGAGAGGCTGCCGAGGGGGTGGGGGCATAGGATGATAGGGCAGCGGATGAGGTTAAGTGATGTTGAAGCGCCAATCGAGTGTTCTACCTCGTTACTATATACCTCCGCCTCTGTAAGGAAAGCATTCCAATCGCTCCCGTCGGGTCGGTTGACATTTTACGACGGACCCGTTAATCCAACAGAGCTGCCCGTCCCCGCCTCTCCGTCCATCTCTCCTCGCGGTGTGTGTTCTGTCTCTCTGGTGGGCGCTCTCTCAGTGTGATGCTCCGATGGCGACTTTACGGCCACCAACCTCCTCTCTGTCACCTTCTACCCAAGCATATGTCATTGTTTATTTCGGTGTGGACGCGATGCGGGGCCAAAGGCTGTTGCCGGGAGTATCGTTTACTTTTTAATGAAACGACTATGAGGATCATAGCTATTATAACGTTAAGTAACAAGGCATTACATATCACATTTAAATCGTAATAGTTTGATGACAATTGCAGGACGCTTTCCTTATGGGTCTAGTGTGATCTGTTGGTTGCGAGATCGGAAACAAGCGCCAAACCATCGACAATATGACAAGTAGCATGGGGAGATAAGGTGTCACCTGTGGAAGCCATCCACCTGCTCATGAGTGTCGACAACCCCCCCCCCCCCCCCACCCTCCCCCTCCTCCGTTAACGAGCCTTCTTCCATGGCTCTGGAGAAGGCCTTCCTCACACTGTGGCTCTGGAGAAGGCCTTCCTCACACTGTGGCTCTGGAGAAGGCCTTCCTCACGGTGTGGCTCTGGAGAAGGCCTTCCACACGGTGTGGCTCTGGAGAAGGCCTTCCTCACGGTGTGGCTCTGGAGAAGGCCTTCCTCACACTGTGGCTCTGGAGAAGGCCTTCCTCACGGTGTGGCTCTGGAGAAGGCCTTCCTCACAGTGCGGCTCTGGAGAAGGCCTTCCTCACACTGTGGCTCTGGAGAAGGCCTTCCTCACGGTGTGGCTCTGGAGAAGGCCTTCCACACGGTGTGGCTCTGGAGAAGGCCTTCCTCACGGTGTGGCTTTGGAGAAGGCCTTCCTCACAGTGTGGCACTGGAGAAGGCCTTCCTCACAGTGTGGCACTGGAGAAGGCCTTGCTCACAGTGTGGCTCTGGAGAGGGCCTTCCTCACGGTGTGGCTCTGGAGAAGGCCTTCCTCACAGTGTGGCTCTGGAGAAGGCCTTCCTCACAGTGCGGCTCTGGAGAAGGCCTTCCTCACAGTGTGGCTCTGGAGAAGGCCTTCCTCACGGTGTGGCTCTGGAGAAGGCCTTCCTCACACTGTGGCTCTGGAGAAGGCCTTCCTCACGGTGTGGCTCTGGAGAAGGCCTTCCTCACAGTGCGGCTCTGGAGAAGGCCTTCCTCACACTGTGGCTCTGGAGAAGGCCTTCCTCACGGTGTGGCTCTGGAGAAGGCCTTCCACACGGTGTGGCTCTGGAGAAGGCCTTCCTCACGGTGTGGCTTTGGAGAAGGCCTTCCTCACAGTGTGGCACTGGAGAAGGCCTTCCTCACAGTGTGGCACTGGAGAAGGCCTTGCTCACAGTGTGGCTCTGGAGAGGGCCTTCCTCACGGTGTGGCTCTGGAGAAGGCCTTCCTCACAGTGTGGCTCTGGAGAAGGCCTTCCTCACAGTGCGGCTCTGGAGAAGGCCTTCCTCACAGTGTGGCTCTGGAGAAGGCCTTCCTCACAGTGTGGCTCTGAAGAAGGCCTTTCTCACAGTGGGCTCTGGAGAAGGCCTTCCTCACGGTGTGGCTCTGGAGAAGACCTTCCTCACGGTGTGACTCGGACCGTGTCGCAGAGCCAAGTGCTCCTGTGGTGTGACCTGTTAACATGAATCGGAATTCCTCTGTCCTTTTTCAGTGAATTTATCACTCGAGCCAAGCGCCGGTTTGCGCTCAAGTATGACACAAATTGGACTCCAGGCCTAGGGCATGTATAATGTATTATGAGTTTATCCTTGTAATGGCGGCTTTAAAGAAATAACCATAAAAACGTTAGAACAATACACGTGGCACTCAGACACACAGTGAATAATATCGAAGGAGACATATATTTTCCATCATCATATTCCAGTTTATATTCTTGGACAAGACAAACCTTTAAAGCAGCCGCCGTCGTATTTATTGTTGTATACCATATGAGTAGCGCTAAGTAAATGTAGTCTCTGTTTAATGATACATGGGGCACTCCCGGCTTATTGCAGATCCATCTATATACTTCGTTGCATGATTTAACTTTAATGTAACGCGGTTATGTATTTGCAATCAATTTTCAGGTACATCGGAAAGTTGTTATAGGCGATGCGACGTTTATCCACATGAGACTGTACACTGCTGCCCTCTGGCGGTGTGACGAATGCATAGTTCAACACACACACGTATAATTGAACCTCCCGCTCCAGCCTGTCAGCCAGATGTAGGACGCATCAAGCTGGCTACACTATCTCGGATTAAATTCTGTGATTAATATGAACGGGTTTTCTTGTGAAGGCCGCCACATACATTTCTTGTTACCAGTAAACCAAGTTATGGAGTCGCTGGGACTT
This sequence comes from Arenicola marina, assembly GCA_964019135.1. Classification (NCBI taxonomy): domain Eukaryota; kingdom Metazoa; phylum Annelida; class Polychaeta; family Arenicolidae; genus Arenicola; species Arenicola marina. The sequence goes on along the minus strand of OZ025257.1, from coordinate 35,201,125 downwards.
GACTTTACGACACGGTCCGAGCCACACTGAGCATTCCGGACTGTATATCGTCTCTCTCTGCGATCCCGATTGATCATTACTTCGTGGGCGTCAGAGCAAATTATCACGCTTGGGATAATGTACCAACAGGAAGGAATATAAAGCCGCCCGCTTTCACAGCTCGGTGGCCACTGGAGTCTGGTCTTCGTCGCCATTCCCGGGGTGGTCCACAGGGGTGGCCGGGCGGGAGAGGCTGCCGTGGGGGTTGGGGCATAGGATGATAGGGCAGAGGATGAGGTTAAGCGAGGTGAAAGCGTCAACCGAGTTTCCTACCTCGTTAATATATACCTCCCCCTCTGTTAGGGAAAGCATTCCGATCGCTTCCGTCGGGTCAATTGACATTTTACGATGGACCCGTTAGTCCAACAGAGCTGCCCAGGCTTTATTTGTACGCTTTATTTGATTTACGGCTCCTGTCCTCCTACCGCCATAACTCTAGACGCTGAACGGAGGTATAGCCTACGCTGCTGTCACGTGATCAACGCTGAGAGCTCGTCCCCGCCTCCGTCCATCTCTCCTCGCGGTGTGTGTTCTGTCGCTCTGGTGGGCGCTCTCTCAGTGTGATGCTCCGATGGCGACTTTGCGGCCACCAACCTCCTTTCTGTCACCTTCTACCCAAGCATATGTCATTGTTTAGTTCGGTGTGGGCGCGACGCGGGGGCCAAGGTTGAAATTCAGTCTGACTAGTGCAGGGAATATAGTTTACTTTTTAATGAAACAACTATAAGAATCATTGAACCATACTTTAAAGCGCCAAGAAAGACGAAAATTAACTGATAACGTTAAGCAACAAAGCATTACACATCACACTTATAGCAATGTACTTACATGCCCCATGTTTGATATTTGTTGATAATTTGCAATTACAAGTTTTTTTTCCAATTGTTTAATTTTAGGTGTTTATTACGCCACCGATTCAGCTGGAGCAGAAAGGTTGAAGCGGGAGGGGGGTGGGGTGGGGGGGGGGGCTGATTGGCTCAAATGCAGGGCGAACTGCTTATTTCAGTTTTTCTTTGGACTAAGAGTGAAAAGACACCTCGTGGCTGAGGAATTGGGCGATAATTCATCATTACGACCTTCCAAGCCCCGACCCATCGTGCGCAGCCTAAGGAAATAAGGTGTCAGCTGCGCATACACACACCGCCTCCGGATTGCGGAGACATCCCCCTCCCCATTCCCACCCCCACCCCTCGGCTCAACCACTCTGCTTTCATTCCGCATGCGGCTAACCAGAAGGCCTTATCCACGGTGATCGTCATGGGCAAATCCTATGTGAGGTCTCACAGCATATCATTTGGTGTTTTGAAAGATTTGTAGAATTAGATATATTTATGTCCGCTATAGCCCAAGGCCTAAAGTTAAAGGCAGTATCTGAGTATATCAATAGACGAGTAACCAGGGATGGGTTGCCAGAGGAGTGGGAGGGCATTTCTACTTTCCATGGTCTCAAGATCAAGCGACTATCCTGCGCGTTGCAAAATACTAGAAAAATGCTTTGAGAACCCATAAGGACCATTAAAATCACCGATATGGAAATCAAAGTATGTTTTATCTATCACATCACAGGAAAACAACTTTCAACAAATCTATTTGAGCCACAGGTCTACACAGGGGAGTTACTTTAACATGTCTGGGTGTCACTTTACCAACGCCAGTTTATTCTGATACCCGTACATCAAGGGCAAATCCCCATCAATCAGCCGACATGTCATGGTTCACCGAAACAGGCAGTTATCATACCACAACAATAACGGCTCCAGCCATAACTCACAAACACATGGCAAGTACAGAGCTGACGTTGACTGTCAGCCATATGTCTCACTCGGGGATATTACACGTATACATAAAGCATGGGCGGAACACTAATAACACAGACTGCCGATCCCAGACCTAGATCAAACCACGCAATAAAAGTTTAGGAGTCCTCGATGAGTCTTTAAATGGCATGGACCGTGAGTACCAGAGCCAATCCCGTGGCTTGGTTCGAGAGCCACTGGAGGAAGGGTTGCGGCAGAACGGAGTCGCCTTCAGCTCTCCCACACCCTTTCGCCCCCCTCATGGTAGACAACAAGGAATGCTCAGATGGCCAGTCGATAAGTTTGGATGCCGCATAACCGGAGAACATTTCCGTTGTGGTTAAAAGTTGCCTCTGGTTGGTCGTTTAGTCCCATGCCCTTTAGTTGGGCAGCCTCGCCTGTACATATGAAGGTCTTTGCTATGCCGTCAAATACGACACAACTTGGACTCCGGGTCCGAGGCATGTATAATGTATTTTAAGCTTAATAATATCGAAGGCAAACATATATTTTCCATAATCATATTTCTGTTCATAGCCCTGGACAAGGAAAACCTATGAACCAGCCGCCGTCGGTGGCTTGGGAATGTATTATGTATATACCATATGGGTAGCGCTCAGTAAATTTACTCTCTTTTTCGTGATACCAGAGGCATCCCCGGCTTTTTGTAGAGCCCTCTATATATTTCTTTGCGTGAATTAACCCCAATGTGACGCGGTGATGATATTTGCCATCAATTTTGAGGTACATAGAAAAGCTCTTATAGGCGAGGCGACGTTTATCCACATGAGACTGTACACTGCTGCCATCTGGCGGTGTGACAATTGTATAGTTCAACACAGAGTAACGTATAATTGAACCTCCCGCTCCAGCCTGTCTGCCAAGTTTAGGACATATCCCCAACCCTCCCTCCCTCCTAAGTAACACATAAAGTTCTGCACTCCTGGTAGACAACAGGGAATGCTCAGATGGCCAGTCAATAACTTTGGATGCGGCATAATCAGACGGACATTTCCGTCGTAATTGCTAGTTGCCTCTGCCCCGCCCTTTAATTGTGCAGTCTCGTCGGTGCATATGAAAGCCTTCGTAATGTCGTTAAATGTGGCAAAAATTGGACTCCGGCCCTGAGACATGTATAATGTATTATATACTTATTCTTGTAATGACCGATCAAAAGAAATTACCTCAAAAAACTTTTGGACAATACACGTGGCACTCAGGGGGACACACAGCAAAAATATCCAAGGCGAACATATATTTTCCATTGTCAGATTCCAGTTTATAGCCTTGGACAAGGCAAACCTTTAAAGCAGCCGCCGTCGGATATTTGGTATTGTATACCATATGGGTAGCGCTAAGTAAATTAAGTCGCTGTTTAATTACGCCCGAGCCGTACCCTGTTTATTGTAGAGCCCTCTATATACTTCATAGCATGATAATCGAGGCGATGTTGACCCACATGAGAGTACACTGCTGCCGTCTGGCGGTGTGACGAATGCATAGTTCAACACGCAGTAACGTATAATTGAACCTCTCGCTCCAGCCTGTTTGCCAGATATAGGACACATCAAGCTGGCTACACTATCTCTGATTAAATGCTGTGATTAATTTTAATTAGTTTCCTGTGAAGGGCGCCTCATACATTTCCTGCTACCAGTAAACCCAGCTTTGGAGTCGCTGGGACTTGATTATACGACACGGTCCGAGCCACACTGAGCATTCCGGACTGTATATCGTCTCCCTCTGCGATCCCGATTGATCATTACTTCGTGGGCGTCAGAGCAAATTATCACGCTTGGAGTAATGTACAAACAGGAAGGAACATAAAGCCGCCCGCTTTTACAGCTCGGTGGCCACTGGAGTCTGGTCTTCGTCGCATTTCCCGGGGTGGTCCACTGGGGTGGCCGGGCGGGAGAGGCTGCCGAGGGGGTTGGGGCATAGAACGATAGGGTAGAGAATGAGGTTAAGTGAGGTTGAAGCGCCAACCGTGTTTCCTACTTCGTTACTATGTAGTTCCGCCTCTGTAAGGAAAGCATTCCGATCACTCCCATCGGGTCGGTTGACATTTTACGACGAACCCGAAAGTTCAACAGAGCTGCCCAGGTTTTATTTGTACGCTTTATTTGATTTACGGCTGCTGTCCTCCTGCCGCCATAACTCTAGACGCTGAGACCGAAATGAACGGAGGTATAACCTACACCGTTGTCACGTGATCACCGCTAAGAGCCCGTCCCCGCCTCTCCGTCCATCTCTCCTCGCGGTGTGTGTTCTGTCGCTCTGGTGGGCGCTCTCTCAGTGTGATGCTCCGATGGCGACTTTACGGCCACCAACCTCCTCTCTGTCACCTTCTACCCAAGCACCTGTCATTGTTTATTTCGGTGTGGACGCGATGCCGGTCCAAAGGCTGCTGCAGGGAGTATCATTTACTTTTTAATGAAACGACTATGAGGATCATTGCTATCGGACCGAATACACAACTTTATACACATGAAACTTCATTACTTGATGATTTTTAATTATTTATCAACAACATTCCGTATCAACCTGTGTCATACTTTAAAGCGCCGAGAAAGGCGAGAATTAACTGTTAACGTTAAGTAACAAGGCATTACATATCACATTTAAATCGTAATAGTTTGATGACAATTGCAGGACGCTTTCCTTATAGGCCTAGTTTGATCCGTTGGTTGCGAGATCGGAAACAAGCGCCAGGCCATCGACAACATGACAAGTAGCTTGAGGAGATAAGGTGTCACATGTGGAAGCCATCCACCTGTTCCTGATTGTCGACAATCCCTCCCCACGCCCCCTCCCACGTTAACGATCCTTCTTCCATGGCACTGGAGAAGGCCTTCCACACGGTGTGGCACTGGAGAAGGCCTTCCTCACGGTGTGGCTATGGAGAAGGCTTTCCACACGGTGTGGCTCTGGAGAAGGCCTTCCTCACGGTGTGGCTCTTGAGAAGGCCTTCCTCACAGTGTGGCTCTGGAGAAGGCCTTCCTCACAGTGTGGCTCTGGAGAAGGCCTTCGTCACAGTGTGGCTCTGGAGAAGGCCTTCCTCACAGTGTGGCTCTGGAGAAGGCCTTCCTCAAAGTGTGGCTCTGGAGAAGGCCTTCCACACGGTGTGGCTCTGGAGAAGGCCTTCCTTACGGTGTGGCTCTGGAGAAGGCCTTCCTCACGGTGTGGCTCTGGAGAAGGCCTTCCACACGATGTGGCTCTAGAGAAGACCTTCCACACGGTGTGGCTCTGGAGAAGGCCTTCCTCATGGTGTGGCTCTGGAGAAGGCCTTCCACACGGTGTGGCTCTGGAGAAGGCCTTCCACACAGTGTGGCTCTGGAGAAGGCCTTCCACACGGTGTGGCTCTGGAGAAGGCCTTCCACACGGTGTGGCTCTGGAGAAGGCCCTCCTCACGGTGTGGCTCTGGAGAAGGCCTTCCACACGGTGTGGCTCTGGAGAAGGCCTTCCTCACGGTGTGGCTCTGGAGAAGGCCTTCCTCATGGTGGGGCTCTGGAGAAGGCCTTCTTCATGGTGTGGCTCTGGAGAAGGCCTTCCTCACAGTGTGGCTCTGGAGAAGGCCTTCCTCACAGTGTGGCTCTGGAGAAGACTTTGCTCACAGTGTGGCTCTGGAGAAGGCCTTACTCACAATGTGGCTCTGGAGAAGACCTTCCTCACGGTGTGCCTCTGGAGAAGGCCTACCTCACACTGTGGCTCCGGAGAAGGCCTTCCTCATAGTGTGGCTCTGGAGAAGGCCTTTCTCACGGTGTGGCTCTGGAGAAAGCCTTCCTCACAGTGTGGTTCTGGAGAAGGCCTTCGTCACAGTGCGGCTCTAAAGAAGGCCTACCTCACAGTGTGGCTCTGGAGAAGGCCTACCTCACGATGTGGCTCTGGAGAAGGCCTTTCTCACGGTGTGGCTCTGGAGAAGGCCTTCCACACGGTGTGAATCTGGAGAAAGCCTTCCTCACAGTGTGGTTCTGGAGAAGGCCTTCCTCACAATGTGGCTCTGGAGAAGACTTTCCTCACGGTGTGGCTCTGGAGAAGGCCTACCTCACAGTGTGGCTCTGGAGAAGGCCTTCCTCATAGTGTGGCTCTGGAGAAGGCCTTTCTCACGGTGTGGCTGTGGAGAAGGCCTTTCACACGGTGTGGATCTGGAGAAAGCCTTCCTCACAGTGTGGCTCTGGAGAAGACCTTCGTCACAGTGCGGCTCTAAAGAAGGCCTACCTCACAGTGCGGCTCTGGAGAAGGCCTACCTCACAGTGTGGCTCTGGGGAAAGCCTTCCTCACGATGTGGCTCTGGAGAAGGCCTTTCTCACGGTGTGGCTCTAGAGAAGGCTATGCACACGGTGCGGATCTGGAGAAAGCCTTCCTCACAGTGTGGTTCTGGAGAAGGCCTTCCTCACAGTGTGGCTATGGAGAAGACCTTCCACATGGTGTGACTCTGGAGTAGGCCTTCCACACGGTGTGGCTCTGGAGAAGGCCTTCCTCACGGTGTGGCTCTGGAGAAGGCCTTCTTCACGGTGTGGCTCTGGAGAAGGTTTTCCTCACAGAGTGGCTCTGGAGAAGGCCTTCCACACTGTGTGGCTCTGGAGAAGGCCTTCCGCACGGTGTGGCTTTGGAGAAGGCCTTCCTTGCAGTGTCACTCTGGAGAAGGCCTTCCTCATGGTGTGGCTCTGGAGAAGGCCTTCCACACAGTGTGGCTCTGAAGAAGGCCTTCCTTACGGTGCGGCTCTGGAAAAGGCCTTCCTCACAGTGTGGCTCTGAAGAAGGCCATCCTCACGGTGTAGCTCTGGAGAAGGCCTTCCACACAGTGTGGCTCTGGAGAAGGCCTTCCACACTGTGTGGCTCTGGAGAAGGCCTTCTTCAGGTTGGGGCTCTGGAGAAGGCCTTTCTCACGGTGTGGCTCTGGAGAAGGCCTACCTCACGATGTGGCTCTGGAGAAGGCCTTTCTCACGGTGTGGCTCTGGAGAAGGCCTTCCACACGGTGTGAATCTGGAGAAAGCCTTCCTCACAGTGTGGTTCTGGAGAAGGCCTTCCTCACAATGTGGCTCTGGAGAAGACTTTCCTCACGGTGTGGCTCTGGAGAAGGCCTACCTCACAGTGTGGCTCTGGAGAAGGCCTTCCTCATAGTGTGGCTCTGGAGAAGGCCTTTCTCACGGTGTGGCTCTGGAGAAGGCCTTTCACACGGTGTGGATCTGGAGAAAGCCTTCCTCACAGTGTGGCTCTGGAGAAGACCTTCGTCACAGTGCGGCTCTAAAGAAGGCCTACCTCACAGTGCGGCTCTGGAGAAGGCCTACCTCACAGTGTGGCTCTGGGGAAAGCCTTCCTCACGATGTGGCTCTGGAGAAGGCCTTTCTCACGGTGTGGCTCTGGAGAAGGCTATGCACACGGTGCGGATCTGGAGAAAGCCTTCCTCACAGTGTGGTTCTGGAGAAGGCCTTCCTCACAGTGAGGCTATGGAGAAGACCTTCCACATGGTGTGACTCTGGAGTAGGCCTTCCACACGGTGTGGCTCTGGAGAAGGCCTTCCTCACGGTGTGGCTCTGGAGAAGGCCTTCTTCACGGTGTGGCTCTGGAGAAGGTTTTCCTCACAGAGTGGCTCTGGAGAAGGCCTTCCACACTGTGTGGCTCTGGAGAAGGCCTTCCGCACGGTGTGGCTTTGGAGAAGGCCTTCCTTGCAGTGTCACTCTGGAGAAGGCCTTCCTCATGGTGTGGCTCTGAAGAAGGCCTTCCTTACGGTGCGGCTCTGGAGAAGGCCTTCCTCACAGTGTGGTTCTGAAGAAGGCCATCCTCACGGTGTAGCTCTGGAGAAGGCCTTCCACACAGTGTGGCTCTGGAGAAGGCCTTCCACACTGTGTGGCTCTGGAGAAGGCCTTCTTCAGGTTGGGGCTCTGGAGAAGGCTTTCCTCATGGTGTGGCTCTGGAGAAGGCCTTCCTCAAAGTGTGGCTCTGGAGAAGGCCTTCCTCACAGTGTGGCTCTGGAGAAGGCCTTCCTCACGGCGTGGCTCTGGAGAAGGCCTTCCTCACAGTATGGCTGCGTAGAAGGCCTTTCTCACAATGTGGCACTGGAGAAAGCCTTCCTCACCGTGTGGCTCTGGAGAAGGCCTTCCACACGGTGTGGCTCTGGAGAACGCCTTCCTCACGGTGTGACTCTGGAGAAGGGCTTCCTCACAGTGTGGCTCTGGAGAAGGCCTTCCACACGGTGGGGCTCTGGAGAAGGCCTTCCTCATAGTGTGGCTCTGGAGAAGGCCTTCTTCGCAGTGTGGCTCTGGAGAAGGCCTTCCACACGGTGTGGCTCTGAAGAAGGCCTTCTTCACATTGTGGCTCGGGAGAAGGCCTTCCTCGCAGTGTGGCTCTGGAGAAGGCCTTCCACACGGTGTGGCTCTGGAGAAGGCCTTCTTCAGGGTGGGGCTCTGGAGAAGGCCTTCCTCACGGTGTTGCTCTGGAGAAGGCCTACCTCACAGTGCGGCTCTGGAGAAGGCCTACCTCACAGTGTGGCTCTGGGGAAAGCCTTCCTCACGATGTGGCTCTGGAGAAGGCCTTTCTCACGGTGTGGCTCTGGAGAAGGCTATGCACACGGTGCGGATCTGGAGAAAGCCTTCCTCACAGTGTGGTTCTGGAGAAGGCCTTCCTCACAGTGTGGCTATGGAGAAGACCTTCCACATGGTGTGACTCTGGAGTAGGCCTTCCACACGGTGTGGCTCTGGAGAAGGCCTTCCTCACGGTGTGGCTCTGAAGAAGGCCTTCCTTACGGTGTGGCTCTGGAGAAGGCCTTCCTCACGGTGTGGCTCTGGAGAAGGCCTTCCTTACGGTGTGGCTCTGGAGAAGGCCTTCCTCATGGTGTGGCTCTGGAGAAGGCCTTTCTCATGGTAAGGCTCTGGAGAAGGCCTTCCTCATGGTGTGGCTCTGGAGAAGGCCTTCCTCACAGTGTGGCTCTGGAGAAGACCATCCTCACAGTGTGGCTCTGGAGAAGGCCTTCCTCACAATGTATCTCTGGAGAAGACCTTCCTCACGGTGTGGCTCTGGAGAAGGCCTACGTCACAGTGTGGCTCTGGAGAAGGCCTTCCTCGTAGTGTGGCTCTGGAGAAGGCCTTTCTCACGGTGTGGCTCTGGAGAAGGCCTTCCACACGGTGTGGATCTGGAGAAAGCCTTCCTCACAGTGTGGCTCTGGAGAAGGCCTTTCTCACAGTGCGGCTCTGGAGAAGGCCTACCTCACAGTGTGGCTCTGGAGAAGGCCTTCCTCACGGTGTGGCTCTGGAGAAGGCCTTCCTCACGGTGTGGCTCTGGAGAAGGCCTTCTTCACGGTGTGGCTCTGGAGAAGGTTTTCCTCACAGAGTGGCTCTGGAGAAGGCCTTCCACACTGTGTGGCTCTGGAGAAGGCCTTCCGCACGGTGTGGCTTTGGAGAAGGCCTTCCACACTGTGTGGCTCTGGAGAAGGCCTTCTTCAGGTTGGGGCTCTGGAGAAGGCCTTCCTCATGGTGTGGCTCTGGAGAAGGCCTTCCTTACAGTGTGGCTCTGGAGAAGGCCTTCCTGACAGTGTGGCTCTGGAGAAGGCTTTCCTCACAGTGTGGCTCTGGAGAAGGCCTTCTTCAGGTTGGGGCTCTGGAGAAGGCCTTCCTCATGGTGTGGCTCTGGAGAAGGCCTTCCTCACAGTGTGGCTCTGGAGAAGGCCTTCCTCACAGTGTGGCTCTGGAGAAGGCCTTCCTCACGGCGTGGCTCTGGAGAAGGCCTTCCTCACAGTATGGCTGCGTAGAAGGCCTTTCTCACAATGTGGCTCTGGAGAAAGCCTTCCTCACCGTGTGGCTCTGGAGAAGGCCTTCCACACGGTGTGGCTCTGGAGAACGCCTTCCTCACGGTGTGACTCTGGAGAAGGGCTTCCTCACAGTGTGGCTCTGGAGAAGGCCTTCCACACGGTGGGGCTCTGGAGAAGGCCTTCCTCATAGTGTGGCTCTGGAGAAGGCCTTCTTCGCAGTGTGGCTCTGGAGAAGGCCTTCCACACGGTGTGGCTCTGAAGAAGGCCTTCCTCACAGTGTGGCTCGGGAGAAGGCCTTCCTCGCAGTGTGGCTCTGGAGAAGGCCTTCCACACGGTGTGGCTCTGGAGAAGGCCTTCCTCACGGTGTTGCTCTGGAGAAGGCCTTCCTCACAGTGTGGCTCTGGAGAAGGCCTTCTTCAGGGTGGGGCTCTGGAGAAGGCCTTCCTCACGGTGTTGCTCTGGAGAAGGCCTTCCTCACGGTGTGGCTCTGGAGAAGGCCTTCCTCACAGTGTGGCTCTGGCGAAGGCCTTCCTCATGGTGTGGCTCTGGAAAAGGCCTTCCTCACAGTGTGGCTCTGGAGAAGGCCTTCCTCACGGCGTGGCTCTGGAGAAGGCCTTCCTCATGGTGTGGCTCTGGAGAAGGCCTTCCACACGGTGTGGCTCTTGGGAAGGCCTTCCACACAGTGAGGCTCTGGAGAAGGCCTTCCACACTGTGTGGCTCTGGAGAAGGCCTTCCTCACGGTGTGGCTCTGAAGAAGGTCTTCCTCACAGTATGGCACTGGAGAAGGCCTTACTCACAGTGTGGCACTGGAGAAGGCCTTCCTCACAGTCTGGCTCTGGAGAAGGCCTTCCACACGGTGTGGCTATGGAGAAGGCCTTCCTCACGGTGTGACTCTGTAGAAGACTTTCCTCACAGTGTGGCTCTGGAGAAGGCCTTCCATACGGTGGGGCTCTGGAGAAGGCCTTCCTCACAGTGTGGCTCTGGAGAAGGCCTTCCTCACAGGGCGGCTCTGGAGAAGGCCTTCCGCACGGTGTGGCTCTGGAGAAGGCCTTCCTCACGGTGTGGCTCTGGAGAAGGCCTTCCTCACAGTGTGGCTCTGGAGAAAGCCTTCCACACAGTGTGGCTCTGGAGAAGGCCTTCCTCACGGTGTGGCTCTGGAGAAGGCCTTCCTCACAGTGTCACTCTGGAGAAGGCCTTTCTCATGGTGTGGCTCTGGAGAAGGCCTTCCACACAGTGTGGCCCTGGAGAAGTCCTTCTTTACGGTGTGGCTCTGGAGAAGGCCTTCCTCACAGTGTGGCTCTGGAGAAGGCCTTCCTCATGGTGTGGCTCTGGAGAAGGCCTTCCTCACAGTGTGGCTCTGGAGAAGGCCTTCCTCACGGCGTGGCTCTGGAGAAGGCCTTCCTCATGGTGTGGCTATGGAGAAGGCCTTCCACACGGTGTGGCTCTGGAAAAGGCCTTCCTCATGGTGTGGCTCTGGAGAAGGCCTTCCTCACGGCGTGGCTCTGGAGAAGGCCTTCCACACGGTGTGGCTCTGGAGAAGGCCTTCCTCACAGTGTGGCTCTGGAGAAGGCCTTTCTCACGGTGTGGCTCTGGAGAAGGCCTTCCTCACAGTGTGGCTCTGGAGAAGACCTTCCTCACGGTGTGGCTCTGGAGAAGGCCTTCCTCACAGTGCGGCTCTGGAGAAGGCCTTCCTCACAGTGCGGCTCTGGAGAAGGCCTTCCTCACAGTGTGGCTCTGGAGAAGGCCTTCCTCACGGTGTGGCTCTGGAGAAGGCCTTCCTCACAGTGTGGCTCTGGAGAAGACCTTCCTCGCGGTCTGACTCGGACCGTGTCGCAGAGCCAAGTGCTCCTGTGGTGTGACCTGTTGACATGAATCGGAATTCCTCTGTCTTTTTTCAGTGATTTCATCAGTCGAGCCAAGCACCGGTTTGCCCTCAAGTATGACACAAATTTGACTCCAGGCCTAGGACATGTATAATGTATTATGAGTTTATCCTTGTAATGGCGGCTTTCAAGAAATAGCCATAAAAACGTGAGAACAATACACGTGGCACTCAGACACACAGTGAATAATATCGAAGGAGGAGTTTATATTCTTGGACAAGACAAACCTTTAAAGCAGCCGCCGTCGTATTTATTGATGTATACCATATGAGTAGCGCTAAGTAAATGTAGTCTCTGTTTAATGATACATGGGGCACTCCCGGCTTGTTGCAGATCCATCTATATACTTCGTTGCATGATTTAACTTTAATGTAACGCGGTTATGTATTTGCAATCAATTTTCAGGTACATCGGAAAGCTGTTATAGGCGATGCGACGTTTATCCACATGAGACTGTACACTGCGGCCGTCTGGCGGTGTGACGAATGCATAGTTCAACACGCAGTAACGTATAATTGAACCTCTCGCTCCAGCCTGTCTGCCAGATGTAGGACACATCAAGCTGGCTACACTATCTCTGATTAAATGCTGTGATTAATTTTAATTAGTTTCCTGCGAAGGCCGCCTCATACATTTTCTCTTACCCGTAAACCCAGTTATGGAGTCACTGGCACATGACTTTACGACACGGACCGAGCCACACTGAGCATTCCGGACTGTATATCGTCTCCCTCTGCGATCCCCATTGGTCATCACTTCGTGGGCGTCAGAGCAAATTATCACGCTTGGGATAATGTACCAACAGGAAGGAATATAAAGCCGCCCGCTTGTACAGCTCGGTGGCCACTGGAGTCTGGTCTTCGTCGCACTTCCCGGGGTGGTCCACTGGGGTGGCAGGACGGGAGAGGCTGCCGAGGGGGTGGGGGCATAGAACGATAGGGCAGCGGATGAGGTTAAGCGAGGTGAAAGCGTCAACCGAGTTTCCTACCTCGTTAATATATACCTCCCCCTCTGTTAGGGAAAGCATTCCGATCGCTTCCGTCGGGTCAATTGACAGTTTACGACGGACCCGTTATTCCAACAGAGCTGCCCAGGTTTTATTTGTACGCTTTATTTGATTTACGGCTCCTGTCCTCCTGCCGCCATAACTCTAGACGCTGAGACCGCAATGAACGGAGGTATAGCCTACACCGCTGTCACGTGATCACCGCTGAGAGCCCGTCCCCGCCTCCGTCCATCTCTCCTCGCGGTGTGTGTTCTGTCGCTCTGGTGGGCGCTCTCTCAGTTTGATGCTCCGATGGCGACTTTACGGCCACCAACCTCCTCTCTGGTTCGGTATGGGCGCGATGCGGGGGCCAAGGTCTGACGAGCGCAGGGAATATAGTTTACATTTTAATGAAACAATTATAAGAATCATTGTTATCGGACTGACTACAAAACATTATACACAGTACACAGTACACACAAATTTCAGTACTTAATGTACTAAATAAATTTATTTTTCAACGGCACTCCGCATCAACTTTTACCATACTTTAAAGCGCCAAGAAAGACGAGAATTAACTGCTTACGTTAAGCAACAAAGCATTACACATCACACTTAAAGCAATGTACTTACATGCCCCATGTTTGATATTTGTTAATAATTTGCAATTACAAGGTTTTTTCCAATTGTTTAATTTTAGGTGTTTATTACGCCACCGATTCAGCTGGAGCAGAAAGGTTGAAGCGGGAGGGGGGTGGGGTGGGGGGGGGGGCTGATTGGCCCAAATACAGGGGGAACTGCTTATTTCAGTTTTTCGTTGGACTAAAAGTGAAAAGACACCTCGTGGCTGAGGAATTGGGCGATAATTCATCATTACGACCTTCCAAGCGCCGACCCATCGAGCGCAGCTTAAGGAAATAAGGTGTCACCTGCGGATACAGCCACCTGCTCCTGATTGCCAGCGACATCCCCCTCCCCAATACCACCCCCACCCCTCGGCCCAACCACCCTGCTTTCATTCCCCATGCGGCTAACCAGAAAGTCTTCTCCACGGTGATCGTCATGGGCGAATCCTATGTCAGGTCTCACAGCATATCATTTGGTGTTTTGAACGATTTGTAGAATTATATATATTTATGTCCGCTATGGCCCAAGGCCTAAAGTTAAAGGCAGTATCTGAGTATCCTATGTCAATAGACGAGTAACCAGGGATGGGTTGCCACAGGAGTGGGAGTGCATTTCCACTTTCCATGGTCTCAAGATCAAGCGACTATCCCGGGCGCTGCAAAAAAATTGGAACAAATGCTTTGAGAACCCATAAGGACCATTAAAATCATTGATATAGATATCAAAGTATGTTTTATCTGTCATATCACATGAAAAGAACTTTCAACAAATCTATTTGAGCCACATGCAGGTCTACACATGGGGACTTACTTTAACATCTCTGGGTATCACTTTACCAACGTCAGTTTATTCGAATACCCGTACATCAAGGACAAACCCACATCAATCAGCCGACATGTCATGGTTCACCGAAACAGGGAGTTATCATACCACAACAATAACGGCTCCAGCCATAACTCACAAACACATGGCAAATACAGAGCTGACGTTGACTGTCAGTCATATGTCTCACTCGGGGATATTACACGTATACATAAAGCATGGGCGGAACACTAATAACACAGACTGCCCATCCCAGACCTAGATCAAACCACGCAATAAAAGTTTAGGAGTCCTCGATGAGTCTTTAAATGGCATGGACCGTGAGTACCAGAGCCCATCCCGTGGCTTGGTTCGAGAGCCACTGGGGGATGGGTTGCGGCAGCACGGAGTCGCCTTCAGCTCTCCCACACCCTCCCGCCCCCCTCATGGTAGACAACAGGGAATGCTCAGATGGCCAGTCGATAAGTTTGGATGCCGCATAACCGGAGAACATTTCCGTTGTGGTTACAAGTTGCCTCTGGTTGGTCGTATAGTCCCATGCCCTTTAGTTGGGCAGCCTTGCCTGTACATATGAAGGCCTTTGCTATGCCGTCAAATGCGACACAACTTGGACTCCGGGCCCGGGGCATGTATAATGTATTTTAAGCCTAATAATATCGAAGGCAAACATATATTTTCCATCCTCATATTCCTGTTGCATGGACAATGTAAACCTATGAACCAGCCGCCGTCGGTGGCTTGGGAATGTATTATGTATATACCATATGGGTAGCGCTCAGTAAATTTACTTTCTTTTTCGTGATACCAGAGGCATCCCCGGCTTATTGCAGAGCCCTCTATATATTCCTTTGCGTGAATTAACCCCAATGCGACGCGGTGATGATATTTGCCATCAATCTTGAGGTACATAGAAAAGCTCTTATAGGCGATGCGACGTTTATCCACATGAGACTGTACACTGCGGCCGTCTGGCGGTGTGACGAATGCATAGTTCAACACGCAGTAACGTATAATTGAACCTCTCGCTCCAGCCTGTCTGCCAGATGTAGGACACATCAAGCTGGCTACACTATCTCTGATTAAATGCTGTAATTAATTTTAATTAGTTTCCTGTGAAGGCCGCCTCATACATTTCCTGTTACCCGTAAACCCAGTTATGGAGTCGCTGGCACATGACTTTACGACACGGACCGAGCCACACTGAGCATTCCGGACTGTATATCGTCTCTCTCTGCGATCCCGATTGGTCATCACTTCGTGGGCTTTAGAGCAAATATCACGCTTGGGATAATGTACCAACAGGAAGGAATATAAAGCCCACCGCGTTCACAGCTCGGTGGCCACTGGAGTCTGGTCTTCGTCGCACTTCCCGGGGTGGCCCACTGGGGTGGCAGGGCAGGAGAGGCTGCCGAGGGGGTTGGGGCATAGAACGATGGGGTAGAGGATGAGGTTAAGTGATGTTGAAGCGTCAATCGAGTGTTCTACCTCGTTACTATATACCTCCGCCTCTGTAAGGAAAGCATTCCAATCGCTCCCGTCGGGTCGGTTGACAGTTTACGACGGACCCGTTAATCCAACAGAGCTGCCCAGGTTTTATTTGTACGCTTTATTTGATTTACGGCTCCTGTCCTCCTGCCGCCATAACTCTAGACGCTGAGACCGCAATGAACGGAGGTATAGCCTACACCGCTGTCACGTGATCACCGCTGAGAGCCCGTCCCCGCCTCCGTCCATCTCTCCTCGCGGTGTGTGTCCTGTCTCTCTGGTGGGCGCTCTCTCAGTGTGATGCTCCGATGGCGACTTTACGGCCACCAATCTCCTCTCTGTCACCTTCTACCCAACCACATGTCATTGTTGATTTCGGTGTGGACGCGATGCGGGGCCAAAGGCTGCTGCAGGGAGTATCATTTACTTTTTAATGAAACGACTTTGAGGATCATTGTTATCGGACCGAATACACAACTTTATACACATGAAACTTCATTACTTGATAATTTTTAATTATTTATCAACAGCATTCCGTATCAACCTGTGTCATACTTTAAAGCGCCAAGAAAGGCGATAATTAACTGATAACGTTAAGCAACAAGGCATTACATATCACATTTAAATCATAATAGTTTGATGACAATTGCAGGACGCTTTCCTTGTGAACCTAGTTTGATCCGTTGGTTGCGAGATCGAAAACTTGTTGCATGGAACAAAAGCCACGTTATTATAATACAAAATCCTCACCAATTTATAATTTTATATATATATATATAATATTAACGGTCTTCATGACGCTGTTTAAGGCTCAGACACATATCGGGTAGAACGGTCAGAGTGGGACAGGGGGGGGTGAGGGGGCATAGAAAAAACAGACTTAATTGACTGCTTAATTGATACCTTGAGACCAAAAGACAGGAAGCATCGTAGTTGAGGAATGGAGAGACAATTCACCATAGCTGCTTATCAAGCGCCAACCCATCGACAACATCACAAGTAGCTTGAGGAGATAAGATGTCACCTGTGGAAGCCATCCACCTGTTCCTGATTGTCGACAACCCCTCACCCCTCCCTCTCCAGGTTAACCAGCCTTCTTCCATTGCTAATGCGGCTCTGGAGAAGGCCTTCCTCACGGTGTGGCTCTGGAGAAGGCCTTCCTCACGGTGAGGCTCTGGAGAAGGCCTTCCACACTGTGTGGCTCTGGAGAAGGCCTTCCTCACAGTATGGCTCCGGAGAAGGCCTTCCTCGCGGTGTGGCTCTGAAGAAGGTCTTCCTCACAGTGTGGCTCTGGAGAAGGCCTTCCACACTGTGTGGCTCTGGAGAAGGCCTTCCTGACAGTGTGGCTCTGGAGAAGGCCTTCCTCACGGTGTGGCTCTGGAGAAGGCCTTCCGCAGCGTGTGGCTCTGGAGAAGGCCGTCCTCATGGTGTGGCTTTGGAGAAGGCCTTCCACGCTGTGTGGCTCTGGAGAAGGCCTTCCTCTCGATGCGGCATTGGAGAAGGCCTTCCTTACAGTATCACTCTGGAGAAGGCCTTCCTCATGGTGTGGCTCTGGAGAAGGCCTTCCTCACGGTGTGGCTCTGAAGAAGGCCTTCTTTACAGTGTGGCTCTGGAGAAGGCCTTCCTCACGGTGTGGCTCTGGAGAAGGTTTTCCTCACAGTGTGGCTCTGGAGAAGGCCTTCCACACTGTGTGGTTCTGGAGAAGGCCTTCCACACTGTGTGGTTCTGGAGAAGGCCTTCCTCACGGTGTGGCTCTGGAGAAGGTTTTCCTCACAGTGTGGCTCTGGAGAAAGCCTTCCTCACGGTGTGGCTCTGGAGAAGGTTTTCCTCACAGTGTGGCTCTGGAGAAGGCCTTCCACACTGTGTGGTTCTGGAGAAGGCCTTCCTCACGGTGTGGCTTTGGAGAAGGCCTTCCTTACAGTGTCACTCTGGAGAAGGCCTTCCTCATGGTGTGGCTCTGGAGAAGGCCTTCCACACAGTGTGGCTCTGGAGAAGGCCTTCCTCATGGTGTGGCTCTGGAGAAGGCCTTCCTCACGGTGTGGCTCTGGAGAAGGTTTTCTTCACAGTGTGGCTCTGGAGAAGGCCTTCCACACTGTGTGGCTCTGGAGAAGGCCTTCCTCACGGTGTGGCTTTGGAGAAGGCCTTCCACACGGTGTGGCTCTGGCGAAGGCCTTCCTCACGGTGTGACTCTGGAGAAGGCCTTCCTTACGGTGTGGCTCTGGAGAAGGCCTTCCACACGGTGGGGCTCTGGAGAAGGCCTTCCTCACAGTGTGGCTCTGGAGAAAGCCTTCCTCACGGTGTGGCTCTGGAGAAGGCCTTCCTCACGGTGTGGCTCTGGAGAAGGCCTTCCTCACAGTGTGGCTCTGGAGAAGGCCTTCCACACGGTGTGGCTCTGAAGAAGGCCTTCCTCACGGTGTGGCTCTGGAGAAGGCCTTCCTCACAGTGTCACTCTGGAGAAGGCCTTCCTCATGGTGTGGCTCTGGAGAAGGCCTTCCTCACAGTGTGGCTCTGGAGAAGGCCTTCCACACTGTGTGGCTCTGGAGAAGGCCTTCCTCATGGTGTGGCTTTGGAGAAGGCCTTGCTTACAGTGTCACTCTGGAGAAGGCCTTCCTCACAGTGTGGCTCTGGAGAAGGCCTTCCTCACCGTGCGGCTCTGGAGAAGGCCTTCCTCACGGTGTGGCTCTGGAGAAGGCTTTCCTCACAGTGTGGCTAGGACCGTGTCGTAGAGCTAAGTGTTCCTGTGGTGTTACCTGTTATCAAGTTAAGAATATCTAAGGCAAAAATGTATTTTCTATCATCATATTCCTGCTTATAGCCGTGGACAATGTAAACCTTTGAACCAGCTGCCGTGGTTATTTGGGGCTGTATACAATATGGGTAGCGCTCAAGCAACTGTTTTGATACTTCGAAACCCTTGGCCTTAAGAGCCTGGGGAATCGAATTGCACTTCATCCCTACTTGTCTTACGCCTCACGCCTCTGTCACCACCGCTGGTAACACGTGTACAGTCTTTATGATCCGTCGGCGTAGCGGGAGAGCACAGTGACGTGAGACATCCGTGTGGCAGAGTTCTATATTCTTGCGCCAAAAGGGCGATCCCCCGGTGTAACCCTGTCAAAAATACTCACACAAGCAAGATAAAAACACACGAGAAGGGGAGATTAAATGTCAGTGGAGAGGCCGCCAAAGTGAGCCTGTGCTGCTAGGTCAGTGCTCCTCACTATAGAAGGGCAAATCGTCGGTCGCGCAAGGATTTAACCGAGAGACGCCCGTGGGCACGATTCATGAAGAATTGACGAATGGCCCTGCGGCCAGGGGAAGAGTTCGCCGATACGCCCGGGCCCCATAAACCCACTGACAGCTTGTGCCGCTGGCTCGTTTATATCACACCGCCTTCACCGCAACACTATGGGCCAGAGCAGACATAACGTCTTATTCCATGAACAATATGTGCGTGGGGATGGGGTGGGTGGGGGGCGCCCTCACTTAATCATAACTGTCCGTATAGGATTTGACGCATCGAACTGGAAATTGATAACAGTTGTTTTGTCGACCCTACCATTCACCCACAAAGGTGGCCAAACACACCCGACCATCAGGCAGCTCAGGAGCCTACCCACCATCCGTTTGATGAGCAAATGATGAGCATCACCAAACGCGCAGCCCTCTCTTTTACCTCGTCATCTTATCATAGTGTTTTGACATATCGCTATGGCCGGCCTTCTATACACTTCTTGATATCAGAAATTGACTTCTTGATATCAAAAATTGACTCTTTTATATCAACAATTTATTCTTATGTTTCATTTGAAAGGCCCCAAAGTTACACTAGTTATCTGGATATCGATTTTATCATCTAGCATGCATTCAGAAAATAGGGATAGATGACAAATTCGATTACCTACCAAAAATATGGACTATTTGCATTTAAGCGTCACGCATTTGCATGCTTAAGCTGTGCGGATATGTTGAATAAAACATATTATTAAAGTACGTGTCGTATCAGTAACACTGTTTAGTATCGTCATAGCATGGCAGACATCAGTCCACGAGCTGTCAGCGTGAGTATGCTTTGAATGCTCCATGGTTTATTTCAATGGTCGGATTGGAACGATAAATTACTTGTGATACATCCATGCCATGTCAAGAAGCCAAATCAATATTGTCGGTATATGGAGTGTTATATCAGCACAATAATACTCCATTCACTACTTACAACGTTCGGTCGCTCGTATATAGTATTGGAAAGACGGGAGTAGAAGTCCCGGATGCGAACAAACCCTCCTAATTGGCACTATACGGTAATTAACAACCGACATCGCCGTTCACTGTCAAAGGCGGCGGAAGCACACAATGAGTGATCCGGCCGACGCCGCGTATGTAGACAGCCACTGGACAATGTGGGCCCTCCCGACCTGCTTCGCCTTTCTCCATTCAACAACCTGTGTTCATTATTCATGATGGTCGGTCCAATATTAATGTCCATTCCCCTCTCTTCTGTCGTCACTCTGTATTGCAACATTTTCTTCTTAAGAAACACAACATATATCCCCTGGTTTTGACGGGTTTCTAGTGTTGCTTCCGGTTAATCAGAGCAACGTACCATACATATCTCGAGACATAGAACAAAATTAGTGCCTCTTGCTCTGTGAGCAGGCGAGCTCTCTCAGAATGTGACAGCTCGCCCATTATCATAAGATCCCCCTGGACCCACTGCCCCCCGCCCCCGCCCAACCGCCTTGTCCCCTCCACTCCCCGCCCCCGTCCCGCCCCGCCCCGCCCCGCCCCTCCCGTCCCCGCCCGCCCCGCCCAGCCCGGCCCCCTCCCGCCCATTCCCGCCCCGACCGGACCAGACGTCCATCATGCACATCCCATCACCTGTATCCACACCAATTCATTCCCTCACCGATAGGCTGGACACGTTCAGCGTGTTCATCATCAGTGGAGACGTGTACTGCCAGGGGGAGCGGGGCGGAAGCACAGTGGCCCTAGTAATATACATCGCGACCCGGCCATCCGACCCCAAGGTCAAGACATAGATCAGGCAACCAGCTGAGGACGTAGTCTGAAAGGAAAACACTTCCCGCGAGGGACTGCTGTGGCTGGCGGAACAGAATTAGGAAAGAACATTTTTTCTATGAGACACCTGCTAAGTAGTTGCTCTCCAAAGGAAAGCGGCGTTGGGGAGACAGGAGGCTTTGTAATGCCTCTCCCGGGCAACATTCTCGTGAGACACCTTTGAACCTTTGCGTCAAGAAGAAACATTTCCTACTACCCGAAAAAATAAGTCTTTGATACATAATACATACAATAATAAGCAGTGAAGCGGTACTTCTGAGGAGATATCGGCTGACGCTATGTAGAAGCCATGGAATTCATATCGGCAACCAGTGTCAACGACACCGTCTCCAGGAGTAATGTGTCTCAAAACACAACTTGTCTGTCTGGCGCCATATCGGTAACGAGTCTCGTCGGGAAACCTTTTGTGAGACTTCATATGAATAACGACTCACGAAGGAAAACCATGAGACCGCAACAGACGACGCCTAAGAAAGACCAACGACGCCTTGTGATACATATAGCAGAGAGGTGTGTTCAAACTAGAGAGGACAATATTGATGTGATACACAAGAGGCGAGTCTCCAAGGGGATTGTCTAGAAGCTTTTCAAGCTTTCCGGACTTTTCAATGGCGAAAAGGAATATTTTTCGTTAATCGAAAGCTGCTCATAAAGTAATTTTTCCCATGATAATTATTTTAAATCGTTCATGTGGAAATCCTTTATGGACTAAGTAGTCATTATTGCATACAATAAGAAATTACTATTGGGAACAAGTACTAGAAAGGAGATGCTTTCAGGGACATTTTCTGTCAGATTGATACAGGTATGTGCAGGGAAGTGCCCTCCTCAGGTACTACGTTTTCAAACTGGGTATTGACGTTTTTCATCACTTACACTCTGATATAGATCAAACAATACGTCCGGGTTATAAAGCATTCTTATGACGTCATTCTATTGCTAAAAGTGTTGATTCTTATCTACGAATCAACATTTAATGAGAGACCTGGGAATTGAAGAACTCATTTTTTAGTTCTCCAGATAATGCCTGTTTCGAAGGCCGTGGCATGTTTCAAGTAAGAGAAAACACTCCAGTTGTTGATTTTGTTGTTCAGAATTCGGAACAACGACTCAGCACTTTCCCGTATATCACCCTAACCATAAAGCCTAGCTCACACTGTGCCGATGTTGGCTACGGTCTACCCCGGTCCTCTCCGGTCCTTCCCGGTCTGCGTACCGGGACAAACCGGGGCCATCGCGCACAATTTTGGCGCGAAAACAGTAGGCCACGATGTTACTGCGGTGCAACGGTTCATCCCGATAGTTTTGAACAGTTCAAAATCACCGGGGCGACCTACGATTCACCACGGTACACCCCGGATCACCAGGGACTGACTACGGACTCGCTACGATTGACCAAGGTTGTCCATGGTTGTTCCCGGTTGTCAGGACCGGGTTAAACCGGGCCTATAAACCGGTACAGTGTGAGCTAGCCTACATCGGACTGAGCATCAGCGCACCGCAGAGATGTTTTTCTCCGGCGGACGATTCGTCTCGGTACTGCTGATGGACCATAAACCCCGTATCACCCTGATGAAACTGTGAATGGTGATAAATGATGATGGGCCACAACAACACAGTCCCAATGATGCGGCGCTCCACGGTGGGCGTGGGTGGCGGAGAACACACGTCGAACCTATATACACACTGGGGCATGTCTCCCTACTAAACGGCCTCCGTGCCAACCAATGTCGATAGCATGTTAGCACCCAGTCACCCAACATACTGCCCACAGTTGACTTCATTTACCCGGTCTCGGTGCAGTCATATCACATGAGTATTTGGCTTCATCCGCTACGCTTCCTCCCTGTCCTCCCCCATTCACCCCCCTCCCCCTTCCTCCCTGTCGTCCCAACCCACTATTCGCTGGCGGTCATGATCTTGCGGCGGGGGTCGACATACGGGAAATGCCACCTAAATGTCGTCACGTACTTGCGACAAAGACAACCGTGGTGGCAGGGAGGTGGTGGTGGGGTAGGTGGGCGCGGTGTAGGGATGGAGGGGGACGATGGTGGCTAAACTGCAGCCGTTGGTGGCGGGGCTGCAGCCGATGGTGGCGGGGCTGCAGCCGATGGTGGCGGGGCTGCAGCCGATGGTGGCGGGGCTGCAGCCGATGGTGGCGGGCTGCAGCCGGGGGTGGCGGGGCTGCAGCCGATGGTGGCGGGGCTGCAGCCGATGGTGGCGGGGCTGCAGCCGATGGTGGCGGGGCTGCAGCCGATGGTGGCGGGGCTGCAGCCGATGGTGGCGGGGCTGCAGCCGGGGGTGGCGGGGCTGCAGCCGATGGTGGCGGGGCTGCAGCCGATGGTGGCGGGGCTGCAGCCGATGGTGGCGGGGCTGCAGCCGATGGTGGCGGGGCTGCAGCCGATTGGGGCGGGGCTGCAGCCGATGGTGGCGGGGCTGCAGCCGGGGGTGGCGGGGCATGACATGGTGGAAGCGCCCTGCAGGTCAAGGGTGCTGTAATGGATCAAGTGGCTGTGATGGTGATGGTGGCACACCACGGCGACACTCATCTGCAGGGTGCGTCTACCCTCCCTCACCCCCCCCCCCGCATCCCCGCTCGCCCTCCTACCGTGGCGCCTACAACGGGGGGGGGGCCCACCTCACGCCCCACCTCACTCCCTCCCCCCGCCCGCCCACCCACCTACCGTGGCGCCTACCCAAGGGCCGCCCCAACTCACCCCCTCCCCCCTCCCCGCCCGCCCGCCCGCCTACCATAGCGCCTACCCCAGAGGCGCCCCCCCCCTCGCCCCCCCCCCCCCGCCTCTGGCCGCCCACCAACCGTGGCGCTCACCTCCAGAGTGCCTTCCCCCGGGGCCGCCTACCCGCCAGTAAATGCATTGAATGTATATCAAAAGTAATATGGATTACGAGGGTTCTATTAGCCACTATGCTGTCTCGGCCCACTTTGCCTTTCTACAATCCGTCATCCATTTCGTACCTAATGTTCAGCATGTAAATAGGGGTCTGGAAGGGGTAAATGGCGACACGCGACACAGGCATATTTGAAAAATCGACTTTGACCCCCAAATTCTGACACTGAGGTTCTGAAAAAGCGACATCGACACAGACAGTGGCATTTTAGAAAAGCGACAAGGAACTTACTCAAAAAACGACACGAAACGGCGTGAAAAACCGACATTTAACACTGAAAATGTTGAAAAATCTACACTGGACCCCCTTTTCAGATCCCTAAGCATAAATCAACGAATGTTATTGGCCGGAGGATTATAAATTTTATGGTCATATTTATATTATTTATATAAGTCTGAAAGGGGTTAGTACGAAGTGTCATTCCTTGGGTTAAAGCGTCGAGACCGACTGGAAATTACGTCGCCGACATGAACATAAAAAGCACTAAAGCCGTGTCGCCATCAATTCGGATAATACTCAGATTTCTTAATCTTTCATATTCATCACGTTCGGATACTTAAAAAAAGGCGTGTTTTTCTTCCTAAGTTCCTGCAAAATACCGACGTTTCAAATTTTATGACATTTATTGCCTTCGGACAGTTTGGGGCAATTTCCATTTCCCAATGCCACTGTTGCTAACGGGAAACAAAACAAGCGAGGCTTCATAAGTGCCAGGGTAGGGCGGTAGGGGAGGGAATAGGCTGGTGGAAGTCCACATGCGGTGGCAAGGAGCACCACACGCTGGATGTTAACACATCCTACATCAGCGAATTCAGACATATTATATTGAGGAATATCGAGTATTTTTGATTATCTTGCGGTCACGCTATTGTTGTCTGGGGAGCGTGTTGTCATGGGCGGCTTCCTAGGTGCAGGCCTCAGCTCTGAGGGAGAAGCCTGGGACGGAGCGGTGGTTAACTGGATACATCACACGTGACACACTCTGGTTTTCATAATGACACGATCAGGCAGTTTGGCTTTGGTGGCAGTCGTGATAGATAGCAAGTTAATCACATGCGGGCAGCAAAACACATGCAAACGAGAGTGTTATGTGAACATAGTGTTATGTGAGCATTATGCGGGATATTTATGAATCTGTACTTTTTATATATAAAAGCACCCAACTAAAGTAGGATATAGATTGCAAATAGGCCTTTAAAGCAGCAACATTTCATACACGCCCACCTATGTCATACTCTGGCTCCAATAATATCATATGGTGGCGTTCACCAAAGTATAACTGTTGTGTGACTATACGTCCATGACAATGTGACTTCAGGACGTCAAGTGCCCATTACCAATACAAACATGACTTCAGGACGTTTAGCGTCTTTTACCATAACCAATACCAGTAATTAAGGAAACCGTCTTATTCGTAATGTTTATTGCATCGCCCTCTGTCGTCATTACTAATACTAATTACTTCAGTTGGAGTATATAACGAGGCCCTCCCCTCCCCCAGGCCTTCCCCTCCCCCACCCCCACCCACCCTTGCTGGTAGACCGGGGGGTAATGGGGGGTGGGGGGAGGGGGGTCGGAGAGTCCGCATTGCGGTCTCACCTGCCTGCATCTATGCCTTCCGCCCGTGGCCCCACTGGCAATGGCCTTTGATGAGGAGGGCGGGCCAGAGAGAGTGAGGGAGTGTTGGTGAGATAGATGAGGGCGGGGTATTTGGGAGGGGGATGGTGTTGAACGTCCGTTCTGGCGGGAAGACCCCCCCCCCCTCTCCCACCCTCAATGTAGCCGTTTGATCCACCACACCTCTTGTGTCTCTAGGTCACAGGGCTGCGCGCAACAACCAACAAGTCTCACCCCCTGGCGCCCTGGCCCCGGCCGGAACGGGCCAGGTGGACAGCTTCCTCCTGCTCCTCCTCCTCCTCTTCCTCCACCTCCTCCTCCTCCTCCTCCTCCTCCTCCTCCTCCTCCTCCTCCTCATCCCTCCTCTATCCACCTCCCCTTCTACATCCTGCTCTTCCTTTACCTTCCCCGCCTCCCCTCTCCTCCTCTCCTCCTACCCTCTTTCTCCGCCTCACCCCGTTCTTCACCCCATCCGTCTGACCCACCTCCCCTTCTAGAGCCTGATCTTCCGTCCCTTCCCCCTCCTCATCACCCCCTCTTCGGGGACCCCATCCGCCTCACCCTCCTCTCCTTCCTTCCCTCCTCACCTTTCCCTCAACCCCCTCCCCTCGCCCTCCCTCCCCCTCCCCTCATCCGCCGCCGCCCTCCCTCTAGGCCAGCCTGCCATCAGCCAGGGAGGGTCCCCTCGCGCTGTACAGAGGCCGCGTGGAGACTGCCGAGCCACCGGAGTCCTTAACGACAGCAAACCCAGCGCGGGGAGACGTGGCGCCATCTAGCGGGCCAAACCGCGGGGACTATAAGGACGAACGCGCTGACCAGTTCCCGTTAAGATCTCGCTCACGTGGCACCGGAAGTCGACCACGGTATCACTACAGACCGCAAAGGTCGCATCAAATAGAGGCCTGGGCCTTTTTCACCAGCTGGCTCGCCGGACAGCCGAGCATTTCAGTCGACGGCAGCACGCGTGAGGTAATGCCGGCAGCTGCACGTGACTTAGAAAACGCCAATCGAAAGAAATAGCCGATTACGCAAAGAACACGCATCGGTCCTATGTACATGGTTGTCCCGCCAAAAGTCTGCTGAATTGAAAGGAATAGCAATATATTCAGCTTTCATGGGATTTTCAGTAGCGAATCCACAATGTTGATGTGCCCACGTTATATTATTTTTATTAGCAAGCTGATAGGGGAACCAAATTCTCAACTTGCACCATGGAAAAATGGCACATGACAAAAGATACTGGTTTCTGAAACGCTTAGCTTTTTACACATGTCAATATCTAGTACTGTATACATCAGTGGCAGTTTGTTAGTTGTGTTTTGCAGTGCGTGGATAATATTAATGCTAAGTGTCCACCTTTACCTAGGACCCAAGGACGCTACGATCACCGTCACTATGGCTAAATGAAGAGTGAATAGTGGTCTTGCTGTGCCTGGGACTACAAAGAAAGAATGGTCTTCGTCATTGCATCATTACTGATAAGTTAACACAAGAAGAATCATGCAATCTAAAGACAAAAATGTAAACGTTTTAGAGTGAATATTATGCGGGCGAGTGACATAGAATGCTTATCTATATATTTAATTATATGATTTCTCTCTGTTTCAGATGCTCGGTTCTGATTGGGAGGGAGCCGGCGACTGGTGCTAGTATTGCAAGCCGAGCCTGGATCACGGGCTTATCGCTGTAATTAGATACTGGACTAGTGGACACTATGGCAGCTTGTCGTCTGCTCGACGTTTTGGTAGTCATGGCAACCGGGGGTATCCTAACTTTGACCCTCGCCATGAACGGAAGTGAAATTTCAGCCAGCGCGCATGGACAAATAACGGCCGATTCCTTCATGGAAGGACCTTTCCGCAAAAGGTAAAAACCCTGGATTTTTTTTTTTATTTAATTTAGTTTTTGCTTTCCATACGATATGACCCTATGTGGTTTGGTTGTTACGAGCGCATGTGTTACTTTGACGACAGATTGGTGCACGCGCGCCGCTGCTCATTTGGCGCTAATTGCACCAGGCCGGAGGACCTATAAAGTGCTTCTTGCGGCTGCCGAGGGTGACTGGGTGCAGTTTAAGATTACGATACGACCAATCGGGAATAGCATAAGTTTTATAAGGCAGAGCTTTTTGTATGCTTGTGATATCTCGCCCACGCCGGAGGAACAACGACATAAAGAGCCTTGGACCAGATGGAGCATTCCCTTTGGTCTAATGCGGTTGGTGTTTGCCCTGGATGCGAAGGGTCGCCGGATCGAATAGCGTCGGTCCGGGGTGTAAACTTTGCACGCCCATTCTGGCCTGAGACCAGAAATACTACATGATTGATGGCCAAATGAATAGATAAGTAGGCAAAAATATAGGCCAATTAAGACCGTCACTAGATAATGATCTGCAGTTCATCGAAAAAATTTATATTTTGCGTTCTATAAATTTCGTTATACGCATAAACAGAGGACAAATATCGAAAAGGTCTAAAGACGTTTTCAAAAATAAAGAGTAATTTTAAACCAGATATTTGATGCCTCTACTTATTACTACTTATCTTTATGCTAAACGTCTTGGTGCATGTAGTGAAATACGCTGTATGTTCTGTAAATTCGTTGATGTAGTTCGAAGTGAGGCATTGCAGTCCCAAACACATAACACACCTTATAATAATTGAATATATGGTGTCCTGGTACTGCCTCTCATTTTAGTTATTTCTAAGATCTTAATTGCGATGTAATTCATTATCATAAATATTGAGAAGCCGTGAACTTACCAAAATAGATAGTGATTAGAAGGCATCACGCTTGATACTGGTCTGTCGAAGTGATGCATTGCACTGCAGCAATGTATATTATTAATATTGCGTTCGTTTCTATAGCACCTGCTCATCTACCGTAACCCACGATTCATGTGTTTGACCAACATATCAATCTGTTCCTTACACGACTGGTCTGTCTGCCCCCCCCCCCCTCGCCCCCCCCCCTCTCTCTCTCTGTCGCACTCTCTCATTACCACAAGAAACTGTCAGACCGCATCTCCTCGTCGCCTAGTTAAGCGTAGGCTATTTGAATTCATGAGTGAATAACGAAATGGCTCTCTAGAGGGCTAGGAACCTTTGCGCTAGGTTTATTTACATTCTTATAGCTTCTGCCTCTCCTGATATATTAAAAAAATATGTAAGCTCAATCAGGGGCGCACCGCTGATTTCCTAAGGTGTGTGTTCGGGGTAGGGGCTCCCTAAAAAATATGGGCCGTGAGGGGGGCCACCAAGAAATGTCTACTGGATGGGAGAAGTGGGGCGGGGAATCCAAGCCGTGGTGACAATGAGAGCTAGGGGAGAGAGGCGGGGCTGGACTCCCTCCCCCCGCCCCACCCGCATTGACGTAAAAGCCAATGTAAATGGAAGACCTGCGTTGTTTCAACGTCTGCGAAGTTGACGTGGTGTAGAAGCGAGCAGCACGCATGGCTGCTGGCGTCAGATTTATTGCATCATTATCCCTGTCCGTTAACGGTCAGCGGCGCTGTCTCCGTCCCACTGCCTCCATGCATAGACCAGAAAGCCGACTTTATACAGGGACTGGGGTCAAAATGCCGCCTTCTGTAGTACAGGGACCTGGGTCAGAGTGCCGCCTTCTGTAGTACAGGGACCTGGGTCAGAATGCCGCCTTCTGTAGTACAGGGACCGGGGTCAAAATGCCGCCTTCTGTAGTACAGGGACCTGGGTCAGAATGCCACGTTCTGTAGTACAGGGACCTGGGTCAGAATGCCGCCTTCTGTAGTACAGTGACCTGGGTCAGAATGCCACCTTCTGTAGTACAAGGACCTGGGTCAGAATGCCGCCTTCTGTAGTACAGGGACCTGGGTCAGAATGCCGCCTCCTGTAGTACAGGGACCTGGGTCAGAATGCCGCCTTCTGTAGTTCAGGGACCTGGGTCAGAATGCCGCCTTCTGTAGTACAGGGCCCTGGGTCAAAATGCCACGTTCTGTAGTACAGGGACCTGGGTCAGAATGCCGCCTTCTGTAGTACAGGGACCTGGGTCAAAATGCCGCCTTCTGTAGTACAGGGACCTGGGTCAGAATGCCACGTTCTGTAGTACAGGGACCTGGGTCAGAATGCCGCCTTCTGTAGTACAGTGACCTGGGCCAGAATGCCACCTTCTGTAGTACAAGGACCTGGGTCAGAATGCCGCCTTCTGTAGTACAGGGACCTGGGTCAGAATGCCGCCTCCTGTAGTACAGGGACCTGGGTCAGAATGCCGCCTTCTGTAGTTCAGGGACCTGGGTCAGAATGCCGCCTTCTGTAGTACAGGGCCCTGGGTCAAAATGCCGCTTTCTGTAGTACAGGGACCTGGGTCAGAATGCCGCCTTCTGTAGTACAGGGACCTGGGTCAGAATGCCGCATTCTGTAGTACAGGGACCTGGGTCAGAATGCCGCCTTCTGTAGGACAGGGACCTGGGTCAGAATGCCACGTTCTGTAGTACAGGGACCTGGGTCAGAATGCCGCCTTCTGTAGTACAGTGACCTGGGTCAGAATGCCACCTTCTGTAGTACAAGGACCTGGGTCAGAATGCCGCCTTCTGTAGTACAGGGACCTGGGTCAGAATGCCGCCTTCTGTAGTACAGGGACCTGGGTCAGAATGCCGCCTTCTGTAGTACAGGGACCTGGGTCAGAATGCCGCCTTCTGTAGTACAGGGACCTGGGTTAGAATGCCGCCTTCTGTAGTACAGGGACCTGGGTCAGAATGACGCCTTCAGTAGTACAGGGACCGGGGTCAGAATGCCGCCTTCTGCAGCACAGTGACCTGGGTCAGAATGCCGCCTTCTGTAGTACAGGGACCGGGGTCAGAATGCCGCCTTCTGTAGTACAGGGACCTGGGTCAGAATGCCGCCTTCTGTAATACAGGGACCTGGGTCAGAATGCCGCCTTCTGTAGTACAGGGACCTGGGTCAGAATGCCGCCTTCTGTAGTACAGGGACCTGGGTCAGAATGACGCCTTCTGTAGTACAGGGACCGGGGTCAGAATGCCGCCTTCTGTAGTACAGGGACCTGGGTCAGAATGCCGCCT
This sequence comes from Arenicola marina, assembly GCA_964019135.1. NCBI lineage: Eukaryota > Metazoa > Annelida > Polychaeta > Arenicolidae > Arenicola > Arenicola marina. Next base: position 35,171,079 of record OZ025257.1, on the reverse strand, counting down.
TCTGTAGTACAGGGACCTGGGTCAGAATGCCGCCTTCTGTAGTACAGGGACCTGGGTCAGAATGCCGCCTTCTGTAGTACAGGGACCTGGGTCAGAATACCGCCTTCCGTAGTACAGGGACCTGGGTCAGAATGCCGCCTTCTGTAGTACAGGGACCTGGGTCAGAATGCCGCTTTCTGTAGTACAGGGACCTGGGTCAGAATGCCGCCTTCTGTAGTACAGGGACCGGGGTCAGAATGCCGCCTTCTGTAGTACAGGGACCTGGGTCAGAATGCCGCTTTCTGCAGTACAGGGACCGGGGTCAGAATGCCGCCTTCTGTAGTACAGGGACCGGGGTCAGAATGCCGCCTTCTGTAGTACAGGGACCTGGGTCAGAATGCCGCCTTCTGTAGTACAGGGACCTGGGTCAGAATGCCGCCTTCTGTAGTACAGGGACCTGGGTCAGAATGACGCCTTCAGTAGTACAGGGACCTGGGTCAGAATGCCGCCTTCTGTAGTACAGGGACCGGGGTCAGAATGCCGCCTTCTGTAGTACAGGGACCTGGGTCAGAATGCCGCCTTCTGTAGTACAGGGACCGGGGTCAGAATGCCGCCTTCTGTAGTACAGGGACCTGGGTCAGAATGCCGCATTCTGTAGTACAGGGACCTGGGTCAGAATGCCGCCTTCTGTAGTACAGGGACCTGGGTCAGAATACCGCCTTCCGTAGTACAGGGACCTGGGTCAGAATGCCGCCTTCTGTAGTACAGGGACCGGGGTCAGAATGCCGCTTTCTGTAGTACAGGGACCTGGGTCAGAATGCCGCCTTCTGTAGTACAGGGACCTGGGTCAGAATGCCGCCTTCTGTAGTACAGGGACCTGGGTCAGAATGCCGCCTTCTGTAGTACAGAGACCTGGGTCAGAGTGCCGCCTTCTGTAGTACAGGGACCTGGGTCAGAATGCCGCCTTCTGTAGTACAGGGACCTGGGTCAGAATACCGCCTTCCGTAGTACAGGGACCTGGGTCAGAATGCCGCCTTCTGTAGTACAGGGACCTGGGTCAGAATGCCGCCTTCTGTAGTACAGGGACCGGGGTCAGAATGCCGCCTTCTGTAGTACAGGGACCTGGGTCAGAATGCCGCCTTCTGTAATACAGGGACCTGGGTCAGAATGCCGCCTTCTGTAGTACAGGGACCTGGGTCAGAATGCCGCCTTCTGTAGTACAGGGACCTGGGTCAGAATGACGCCTTCAGTAGTACAGGGACCGGGGTCAGAATGCCGCCTTCTGTAGTACAGGGACCTGGGTCAGAATGACGCCTTCTGTAGTACAGGGACCGGGGTCAGAATGCCGCCTTCTGTAGTACAGGGACCGGGGTCAGAATGCCGCCTTCTGTAGTACAGGGACCGGGGTCAGAATGCCGCCTTCTGTAGTACAGGGACCTGGGTCAGAATGCCGCCTTCTGTAGTACAGGGACCTGGGTCAGAATGCCGCCTTCTGTAGTACAGGGACCGGGGTCAGAATGCCGCCTTCTGTAGTACAGGGACCTGGGTCAGAATGACGCCTTCAGTAGTACAGGGACCGGGGTCAGAATGCCGCCTTCTGTAGTACAGGGACCTGGGTCAGAATGCCGCCTTCTGTAGTACAGGGACCTGGGTCAGAATGCCGCCTTCTGTAGTACAGGGACCGGGGTCAGAATGCCGCCTTCTGTAGTACAGGGACCTGGGTCAGAATGCCGCCTTCTGTAATACAGGGACCTGGGTCAGAATGCCGCCTTCTGTAGTACAGGGACCTGGGTCAGAATGCCGCCTTCTGTAGTACAGGGACCTGGGTCAGAATGACGCCTTCAGTAGTACAGGGACCGGGGTCAGAATGCCGCCTTCTGTAGTACAGGGACCTGGGTCAGAATGCCGCCTTCTGTAGTACAGGGACCTGGGTCAGAATGCCGCCTTCTGTAGTACAGGGACCTGGGTCAGAATGCCGCCTTCTGTAGTACAGGGACCTGGGTCAGAATACCGCCTTCCGTAGTACAGGGACCTGGGTCAGAATGCCGCCTTCTGTAGTACAGGGACCTGGGTCAGAATGCCGCTTTCTGTAGTACAGGGACCTGGGTCAGAATGCCGCCTTCTGTAGTACAGGGACCGGGGTCAGAATGCCGCCTTCTGTAGTACAGGGACCTGGGTCAGAATGCCGCTTTCTGTAGTACAGGGACCTGGGTCAGAATGCCGCCTTCTGTAGTACAGGGACCGGGGTCAGAATGCCGCCTTCTGTAGTACAGGGACCTGGGTCAGAATGCCGCCTTCTGTAGTACAGGGACCTGGGTCAGAATGCCGCCTTCTGTAGTACAGGGACCTGGGTCAGAATGACGCCTTCAGTAGTACAGGGACCTGGGTCAGAATGCCGCCTTCTGTAGTACAGGGACCGGGGTCAGAATGCCGCCTTCTGTAGTACAGGGACCTGGGTCAGAATGCCGCCTTCTGTAGTACAGGGACCGGGGTCAGAATGCCGCCTTCTGTAGTACAGGGACCTGGGTCAGAATGCCGCATTCTGTAGTACAGGGACCTGGGTCAGAATGCCGCCTTCTGTAGTACAGGGACCTGGGTCAGAATACCGCCTTCCGTAGTACAGGGACCTGGGTCAGAATGCCGCCTTCTGTAGTACAGGGACCTGGGTCAGAATGCCGCTTTCTGTAGTACAGGGACCTGGGTCAGAATGCCGCCTTCTGTAGTACAGAGACCTGGGTTAGGATGCCGTCTTCTGTAGTACAGGGACCTGGGTCAGAATGCCGCTTTCTGTAGTACAGGGACCTGGGTCAGAGTGCCGCCTTCTGTAGTACAGGGACCTGTGTCAGAATACCGCCTTCCGTAGTACAGGGACCTGGGTCAGAATGCCGCCTTCTGTAGTACAGGGACCTGGGTCAGAATGCCGCCTTCTGTAGTACAGGGACCTGGGTCAGAATGCCGCCTCCTGTAGTACAGGGACCTGGGTCAGAATGCCGCCTTCTGTAGTACAGGGACCTGGGTCAGAATGCCGCCTTCTGTAGTACAGGGACCTGGGTCAGAATGACGCCTTCTGTAGTACAGGGACCTGGGTCAGAATGACGCCTTCAGTAGTACAGGGACCTGGGTCAGAATGCCGCCTTCTGTAGTACAGGGACCTGGGTCAGAATGCCGCCTTCTGTAGTACAGGGACCTGGGTCAGAATGCCGCTTTCTGTAGTACAGGGACCTGGGTCAGAATGCCGCCTTCTGTAGTACAGGGACCGGGGTCAGAATGCCGCCTTCTGTAGTACAGGGACCTGGGTCAGAATGCCGCTTTCTGTAGTACAGGGACCTGGGTCAGAATGCCGCCTTCTGTAGTACAGGGACCGGGGTCAGAATGCCGCCTTCTGTAGTACAGGGACCTGGGTCAGAATGCCGCCTTCTGTAGTACAGGGACCTGGGTCAGAATGCCGCCTTCTGTAGTACAGGGACCTGGGTCAGAATGACGCCTTCAGTAGTACAGGGACCTGGGTCAGAATGCCGCCTTCTGTAGTACAGGGACCGGGGTCAGAATGCCGCCTTCTGTAGTACAGGGACCTGGGTCAGAATGCCGCCTTCTGTAGTACAGGGACCGGGGTCAGAATGCCGCCTTCTGTAGTACAGGGACCTGGGTCAGAATGCCGCATTCTGTAGTACAGGGACCTGGGTCAGAATGCCGCCTTCTGTAGTACAGGGACCTGGGTCAGAATACCGCCTTCCGTAGTACAGGGACCTGGGTCAGAATGCCGCCTTCTGTAGTACAGGGACCTGGGTCAGAATGCCGCTTTCTGTAGTACAGGGACCTGGGTCAGAATGCCGCCTTCTGTAGTACAGAGACCTGGGTTAGGATGCCGTCTTCTGTAGTACAGGGACCTGGGTCAGAATGCCGCTTTCTGTAGTACAGGGACCTGGGTCAGAGTGCCGCCTTCTGTAGTACAGGGACCTGTGTCAGAATACCGCCTTCCGTAGTACAGGGACCTGGGTCAGAATGCCGCCTTCTGTAGTACAGGGACCTGGGTCAGAATGCCGCCTTCTGTAGTACAGGGACCTGGGTCAGAATGCCGCCTCCTGTAGTACAGGGACCTGGGTCAGAATGCCGCCTTCTGTAGTACAGGGACCTGGGTCAGAATGCCGCCTTCTGTAGTACAGGGACCTGGGTCAGAATGACGCCTTCTGTAGTACAGGGACCTGGGTCAGAATGACGCCTTCAGTAGTACAGGGACCTGGGTCAGAATGCCGCCTTCTGTAGTACAGGGACCTGGGTCAGAATGCCGCCTTCTGTAGTACAGGGACCGGGGTCAGAATGCCGCCTTCTGTAGTACAGGGACCTGGATCAGAATGACGCCTTCTGTAGTACAGGGACCTGGGTCAGAATGCCGCCTTCTGTAGTACAGGGACCTGGGTCAGAATGCCGCCTTCTGTAGTACAGGGACCGGGGTCAGAATGCCGCCTTCTGTAGTACAGGGACCTGGGTGAGAATGCCACGTTCTATAGTACAGGGACCTGGGTCAGAATGCCGCCTTCTGTAGTACAGGGACTTGGGTCAGAATGCCGCCTTCTGTAGTACAGGGACCTGGGTCAGAATGCCGCCTTCTGTAGTACAGGGACCTGGGTCAGAATGCCGCCTTCTGTAGTTCAGGGACTTGAGTCAGAATGCCGCCTTCTGTAGTACAGGGACCGGGGTCAGAATGCCGCCTTCTGTAGTACAGGGACCTGGGTCAGAATGCCGCCTTCTGTAATACAGGGACCTGGGTCAGAATGCCGCCTTCTGTAGTACAGGGACCTGGGTCAGAATGCCGCCTTCTGTAGTACAGGGACCTGGGTCAGAATGACGCCTTCAGTAGTACAGGGACCGGGGTCAGAATGCCGCCTTCTGTAGTACAGGGACCTGGGTCAGAATGACGCCTTCTGTAGTACAGGGACCGGGGTCAGAATGCCGCCTTCTGTAGTACAGGGACCGGGGTCAGAATGCCGCCTTCTGTAGTACAGGGACCGGGGTCAGAATGCCGCCTTCTGTAGTACAGGGACCTGGGTCAGAATGCCGCCTTCTGTAGTACAGGGACCTGGGTCAGAATGCCGCCTTCTGTAGTACAGGGACCGGGGTCAGAATGCCGCCTTCTGTAGTACAGGGACCTGGGTCAGAATGACGCCTTCAGTAGTACAGGGACCGGGGTCAGAATGCCGCCTTCTGTAGTACAGGGACCTGGGTCAGAATGCCGCCTTCTGTAGTACAGGGACCTGGGTCAGAATGCCGCCTTCTGTAGTACAGGGACCGGGGTCAGAATGCCGCCTTCTGTAGTACAGGGACCTGGGTCAGAATGCCGCCTTCTGTAATACAGGGACCTGGGTCAGAATGCCGCCTTCTGTAGTACAGGGACCTGGGTCAGAATGCCGCCTTCTGTAGTACAGGGACCTGGGTCAGAATGACGCCTTCAGTAGTACAGGGACCGGGGTCAGAATGCCGCCTTCTGTAGTACAGGGACCTGGGTCAGAATGCCGCCTTCTGTAGTACAGGGACCTGGGTCAGAATGCCGCCTTCTGTAGTACAGGGACCTGGGTCAGAATGCCGCCTTCTGTAGTACAGGGACCTGGGTCAGAATACCGCCTTCCGTAGTACAGGGACCTGGGTCAGAATGCCGCCTTCTGTAGTACAGGGACCTGGGTCAGAATGCCGCTTTCTGTAGTACAGGGACCTGGGTCAGAATGCCGCCTTCTGTAGTACAGGGACCGGGGTCAGAATGCCGCCTTCTGTAGTACAGGGACCTGGGTCAGAATGCCGCTTTCTGTAGTACAGGGACCTGGGTCAGAATGCCGCCTTCTGTAGTACAGGGACCGGGGTCAGAATGCCGCCTTCTGTAGTACAGGGACCTGGGTCAGAATGCCGCCTTCTGTAGTACAGGGACCTGGGTCAGAATGCCGCCTTCTGTAGTACAGGGACCTGGGTCAGAATGACGCCTTCAGTAGTACAGGGACCTGGGTCAGAATGCCGCCTTCTGTAGTACAGGGACCGGGGTCAGAATGCCGCCTTCTGTAGTACAGGGACCTGGGTCAGAATGCCGCCTTCTGTAGTACAGGGACCGGGGTCAGAATGCCGCCTTCTGTAGTACAGGGACCTGGGTCAGAATGCCGCATTCTGTAGTACAGGGACCTGGGTCAGAATGCCGCCTTCTGTAGTACAGGGACCTGGGTCAGAATACCGCCTTCCGTAGTACAGGGACCTGGGTCAGAATGCCGCCTTCTGTAGTACAGGGACCTGGGTCAGAATGCCGCTTTCTGTAGTACAGGGACCTGGGTCAGAATGCCGCCTTCTGTAGTACAGAGACCTGGGTTAGGATGCCGTCTTCTGTAGTACAGGGACCTGGGTCAGAATGCCGCTTTCTGTAGTACAGGGACCTGGGTCAGAGTGCCGCCTTCTGTAGTACAGGGACCTGTGTCAGAATACCGCCTTCCGTAGTACAGGGACCTGGGTCAGAATGCCGCCTTCTGTAGTACAGGGACCTGGGTCAGAATGCCGCCTTCTGTAGTACAGGGACCTGGGTCAGAATGCCGCCTCCTGTAGTACAGGGACCTGGGTCAGAATGCCGCCTTCTGTAGTACAGGGACCTGGGTCAGAATGCCGCCTTCTGTAGTACAGGGACCTGGGTCAGAATGACGCCTTCTGTAGTACAGGGACCTGGGTCAGAATGACGCCTTCAGTAGTACAGGGACCTGGGTCAGAATGCCGCCTTCTGTAGTACAGGGACCTGGGTCAGAATGCCGCCTTCTGTAGTACAGGGACCTGGGTCAGAATGCCGCTTTCTGTAGTACAGGGACCTGGGTCAGAATGCCGCCTTCTGTAGTACAGGGACCGGGGTCAGAATGCCGCCTTCTGTAGTACAGGGACCTGGGTCAGAATGCCGCTTTCTGTAGTACAGGGACCTGGGTCAGAATGCCGCCTTCTGTAGTACAGGGACCGGGGTCAGAATGCCGCCTTCTGTAGTACAGGGACCTGGGTCAGAATGCCGCCTTCTGTAGTACAGGGACCTGGGTCAGAATGCCGCCTTCTGTAGTACAGGGACCTGGGTCAGAATGACGCCTTCAGTAGTACAGGGACCTGGGTCAGAATGCCGCCTTCTGTAGTACAGGGACCGGGGTCAGAATGCCGCCTTCTGTAGTACAGGGACCTGGGTCAGAATGCCGCCTTCTGTAGTACAGGGACCGGGGTCAGAATGCCGCCTTCTGTAGTACAGGGACCTGGGTCAGAATGCCGCATTCTGTAGTACAGGGACCTGGGTCAGAATGCCGCCTTCTGTAGTACAGGGACCTGGGTCAGAATACCGCCTTCCGTAGTACAGGGACCTGGGTCAGAATGCCGCCTTCTGTAGTACAGGGACCTGGGTCAGAATGCCGCTTTCTGTAGTACAGGGACCTGGGTCAGAATGCCGCCTTCTGTAGTACAGAGACCTGGGTTAGGATGCCGTCTTCTGTAGTACAGGGACCTGGGTCAGAATGCCGCTTTCTGTAGTACAGGGACCTGGGTCAGAGTGCCGCCTTCTGTAGTACAGGGACCTGTGTCAGAATACCGCCTTCCGTAGTACAGGGACCTGGGTCAGAATGCCGCCTTCTGTAGTACAGGGACCTGGGTCAGAATGCCGCCTTCTGTAGTACAGGGACCTGGGTCAGAATGCCGCCTCCTGTAGTACAGGGACCTGGGTCAGAATGCCGCCTTCTGTAGTACAGGGACCTGGGTCAGAATGCCGCCTTCTGTAGTACAGGGACCTGGGTCAGAATGACGCCTTCTGTAGTACAGGGACCTGGGTCAGAATGACGCCTTCAGTAGTACAGGGACCTGGGTCAGAATGCCGCCTTCTGTAGTACAGGGACCTGGGTCAGAATGCCGCCTTCTGTAGTACAGGGACCGGGGTCAGAATGCCGCCTTCTGTAGTACAGGGACCTGGATCAGAATGCCGCCTTCTGTAGTACAGGGACCTGGGTCAGAATGCCGCCTTCTGTAGTACAGGGACCTGGGTCAGAATGCCGCCTTCTGTAGTACAGGGACCGGGGTCAGAATGCCGCCTTCTGTAGTACAGGGACCTGGGTGAGAATGCCACGTTCTATAGTACAGGGACCTGGGTCAGAATGCCGCCTTCTGTAGTACAGGGACTTGGGTCAGAATGCCGCCTTCTGTAGTACAGGGACCTGGGTCAGAATGCCGCCTTCTGTAGTACAGGGACCTGGGTCAGAATGCCGCCTTCTGTAGTTCAGGGACTTGAGTCAGAATGCCGCCTTCTGTAGTACAGAGACCTGGGTCAGAATGCCGCCTTCTGTAGTACAGGGACCTGGGTCAGAATGCCGCCTTCTGTAGTACAGGGACTGGGGTCAGAATGCCGCCTTCTGTAGTACAGAGACCTGGGTCAGAATGCCGCTTTCTGTAGTACAGGGACCTGGGTCAGAGTGCCGCCTTCTGTAGTACAGGGACTGGGGTCAGAATGCCGCCTTCTGTAGTACAGGGACTGGGGTCAGAATGCCGCTTTCTGTAGTACAGGGACCTGGGTCAGAATGCCGCCTTCTGTAGTACAGGGACTGGGGTCAGAATGCCGCCTTCTGTAGTACAGAGACCTGGGTCAGAATGCCGCTTTCTGTAGTACAGGGACCTGGGTCAGAGTGCCGCCTTCTGTAGTACAGTGACCTGGGTGAGAATGCCACGTTCTGTAGTACAGGGACCTGGGTCAGAATGACGCCTTGAGTAGTACAGGGACCTGGGTCAGAATGCCGCCTTCTGTAGTACAGGGACCTGGGTCAGAATGCCGCCTTCTGTAGTACAGGGACCTGGGTCAGAATGCCGCCTTCTGTAGTACAGGGACCGGGGTCAGAACGCCACCTTCAAAAGGAAAATGCTGAGGTATTAACCATAATCAGCTATTTGATTCATATAGAAGGCAGATCTATCAATGGATCAGAATGTTTTTGTCAGCCTTGTGTAACACCAACCGGCAAACCGAACACTGTACTGAAGCCCTGAACGACAGTAAAGACTTAGATTTCCTGAATCCTCCGAACCCGTCTACCGCCTCAATGACTGCTACAGAGCTGTTATGGGTGGGCAAGCGGCATGTATGGCGTTCACTGACATGATAAACGACAGGAATATACCTCATATCAAGGGAAATGTTAAACGGATCGTTGGTTTGGATATTGGCAGCTTACTGGGGATGTATCAGTGATAACCACGCGTCCGTCTCCATGGAGATCCGGGTGTATCCACTACATTTAGACCTGCCCCCCACTCACACCCCCTCGCCCCACCCCTTGGACGGATGTATTCACATATACACTTCACCTTAACGAATCAACCCCCACCCCCCTCTCAGCCCCTCACCCCGCCCCTTGGAGACACATTTAGACCTCTCCATTACGATCGACCCCCCCCCCTCCCCTCTTACCCCTTCGCCCCACTCCTTGGAGACACTGTATCCACATCTAGACTTCCCCATTATGGTCGAGACCCCCTCCCCCCTCTCACCCCTTCGTACCCCATCCCCCTTGGAGACACTGTATCCACATCTACACTTCACCTTAACGACTCCACCCCCCTCTTCCTCCCCTCCCCTAGAGGATCGGGTTCACCTCTATATCGGCGGAACGAGCACATCCGGGTCTCAGACGGGGTGCTTTGTATGTCGGCCCGGCCCAAGTGATATGGCGGGTGACCTTTAACCTGTGGCGGAAAGAGAGATATGGCTTAAAAGGAGGGCCAGAAGCCTCCGGTCTGGTGACGTGTGTCTGCCGTTATCTGTGTCATCAGATCGACAATTAAGCGTTAGTTGAAGCTGCTCATACAAGGTTGAGTGACTTCCAAATAAAATGGCCTATTTTACATTAGAAATGTTGCATTCATCATGTATTGGTGGTAAAGATATGTTTTGCCTAACTGGTACAATGTATTGGTATTGTGATATCTCGGCCCCGGCCCGGTGGATGAAAGACACCAAGCGCATCGGGCCAAATAGGAAGTTCCCTTTGGCCTAACGTGTAAGGTGTTCGCTCGGGATGCGAAGGGACGCCGGTTCAAATCCCGCCTCTGCGGGTAGAACTTTCGGCGTCCATTCGGGCCTGGGACCAGAAATACTACAGTATTCGCTGGAAATTGTGGTGTGTGTGTGTACTACGTCAGCAAGTAAGGACATGATCGCCATTGCTTCTTGATATTTCAATGTCGAAGATGGATTCGGTAAAGGAACAATCACATTCCGGGGCTTCGCGATGGCCTAAATTTTGTATTGAAAAACAAAATTTTTTCCTAAAAAAAAGGGGGGTGGTCTGGACCCCCTTGACATCCCCCCTCCACCCCCCCCCCACCCCTGGATTCGCCCTTGATACGGTAATGTGACAAATGTCTGTACGGGTCGGCATTGGCCTCCCCACGATGGACCCGGGGGAAGTATACACGGGACGTCAAAGTGGAGGCCTAAGCAAGAAGCTAGAAATCTAATTGATTTCCAATTTATTGATGTAGGACTCCTTAATCTGTGTAGGTCATATCGTGACAATGGAAATAATCCACGAAGAGATCAGCCATCTCCTCGCGAGCAACACCCACTGTTGGCGAGGAAAGAGCTGGGATGTGTATCCTGCACAGGTGTGCTCGCACAACCTCGCACCGGCCGGTTGGGCTGGTCCAGAGGAGCACACTCGATCATAGCCGAACACGCTACCAACTAGGCCACGGGGAGACCCCCCAGTAATCTAGAGCAAACGAGGTTTGTACATCAATGTAATGACTGTGGCGGGCTCTGCACATTTTAAATTGCCTTCCTAAGCCATACGTGCAACTGTCGCAAGAACAACAAATGTGAACACATGTACTTAAAATTCACAACGGCAGTCTTCTCCACCAAATGCCCTCAGCCAAGATGGCGTTCATTTATTGCGTCATCAGACCCTGCAGCTACCGGCGCCCGCTCGCTGTGGAAGAGATATTGCATAAATCCACTATTTTTGATATACTGTCTAAATCTCCACCTGAGGCCCCCATCCCAGCCTGTCTTAATCCCCCTCATTTCTACCTTGTCTCCCGCCCTCCTTGCCCGGTCCCATTGCCACTGGGCCTCTAATAAGATGGATGACAGCTATCTGCCCGCATGGTGCGTTTCCAGTCAATTTTCCTTGCGCTGATAATATAGACGACGTAGATTGGCCATCGCATTGTCAGCACCCGTCGCTTACGGACACATCCAATTACCGGTTTGTCGTCGCCACCGGTCCCCAGTCACACTTCACCACAAGAATGAGAATACCGTCGGCGACGAGATGTCGCGAGACTTCGGGCATGCCCCCCCAAGCCGATCGCGTTGAATTATGGTCCAAGCGGAGGGAAATCGCGTAAATTGGACCCAGCGGGGCAGATACGACGGACGGCGCTACAATGTCAGCGGGTGGATGAAGGGAACATGCGACTTGAGGAAGTAATGAAACGGAATGAGACGCAATGCACTAACAACTGGGATTATGAACTCAGAATATCAATGAGCTACAAAAACAGTATTGAATCTGTTGAAGAAGGGAAAAACCGGCGGAACAGTGGCAAAACTGCCATGGCTGCTGGTGACATATGAATTAGGTTTTCTCTCACAGGACGTTAGATTTAGCAGTAAAAATGTTTGATGTTTACACCTGCAGTGGTTAGGGTCAGCCTTGCCGGATAGCTGTACATGTTAACTGTACACTTTACTGTAACATGCAATAAGCAGATGGCATCGTTAATCTTTATTTATCTTACCGGGTTATAAATCAGTTTCTGTTTATGTTTATTTAATAGACAGTTGCATTAATCTTCTGTGGTGATATAACATGGTTACGTTAATATCTTATGTTGATTTATTATACAGTTACGTTTATCGTTTATGTATAATTACTCTAAAACATAAAAATTAAAAAAACTAATCTTTTACCACTTAATTTATGACATTCTTTTGGGGTCAGTTGTTTACAACTGGTGATTCAGTGATCTGACCTGGCGACCCAATGCGATCCATTTCGGCGTCTCATTCGACGATTGCCCGTCAGAGGGCGCTCGGTAAGCGCTCTGCCTCACGTGACAGTGGGTCAGATGTTACCATCAACATGGTCATCCTTCGCGTAACGTGAACATCATATTTCTAACCGAAAAAGTACTGCTCATTTAATTCGTTATTTACGCCATCTTAGAGGCATCATTGCTTGTTTTTTGATTAATTTGGAAATATATTGTCTATGCCGCTTGTTAGCGACCCAGGTCAATACAGAACAATCTAAATATTTTAACTGTTATTTTCACAAATGTTTTCACTCAATTTGGCAACTTTTACTATGACGTACTATAATATATTATATAAGGAAAACAATTTCTAATGAAATGCCTCACTGACCCCCGGTCAACTCGGCAGTTTACTGTTATGTGGGAAGGAGTTACCGTGAGGAAAGAGCGAGGGTGATCACCTTTCATATGAATAAATTAACTTATTATTTATAAATTCTGATGGCAGGTCATGTTGGGCGTTGAGATGATGTATCAGGGTAAATATCGGGGGATTCCAGGTGTGTGTGGGTGGGTGGGTGGAGGGGGGAGATCACTTTGGTTGTGGCCATATCACACGAGTTTCCTCGTTACGCATGCGATGGTTTCGTATCAACACCGGAAATAACATTCACTCCCGCGTGCTTTATAACACGACCGGCCGGAGCCCTTTAATCCAACCCCCCGAGCACCCAAGCGGTCGGTACGTGGAAATGAACGCACCGCCTCCCCAGCATGTCGGCTTTTAGGCCGACATGGATATCGCGATATGATCGTCACTTGTCACGTGTCATACACAAACGTCGCAGACCGACTGAAGCTGAGCAGTCGCGTCGTTGCGTAACAGTCAATTGCTTTCCTGTCGCCATGTTGCGTGCGATTTATGTCTGGTTTATGATCCGTCCCCAGCAGGGGTGCAGCGTGAATTCATCACGGAAGCCCAGGCCTCAACCATTCTGAATACTGTGCAAACCTCCACTGGGTGACGAGGGGGGGGGGGAGAGGGGGGGGGGGGCTTGGGTGGGTCGGGCAGGTCGGAGCGGGACGACGCAGAGTGGAGGTCACAGCAACGGGGCGGGGCGGGGTTGTGGAGGGGTGGGGGTGGACGGGGGGCGTGGGCCAGGTTAGTGGCAGTCACAGCCGTGAGGAGGAGCGGGCAGCGTGGCGCGGTACAGGGCAGTGGGGGTGGGGGTGGAGGTGGGGCGCGGGAGGGAGGTGACAATCATGCGCTACACTCTTAACTATAGCCACATCCATATAACCCATAATGTTATTGTTGAGTGACTTAAATATTATATGGATCTCCGTCCTCCATTCTCAAGATTTATTTTCTGTGGCTCTGAATTGAGCACATTATCAGTAGAGCAGTTGCATATGCCTACTGCATATTGTCATAAGTTTATTTCGTATATAACTATTTCGATGTAACATGATATACCCATTAACCTTGATGTTTGCGTGGCGCAAGCATCCATTCTCATATAAATAATTTACGACCGTAACCTCAGTCTATTATGCTTACTATGGGATGGCATTCATGTAGTGGACAGTAGGGTGGAGTTATTAGATCAATAATTCACATCTATATATGATGGTCGTAATTTTTTACACAACGGGCATATTTGGAAATAATAAGAAACTTCATCTCCTGTCGAATACAAAGCTTGCATCTCTAGTATTTACAAACACTTATATTCCTTGTGATATTTTAACACCGTCCGGATCGATAGCAGATCTATGAGTAGAACCTTGTGTATCTTGTATGTATGTCAAAATTGGTTTATATATAAATATATCTATACTTTATCACATGCAACATATCTTTGGGGACTTTCGAAAGCGCGTTGGAGACATAGGGAGACATGGGGACCTAAAGCGCAACTCTGAAGCAGCCAATAATTTCCGATTTTTTTTCAATTCTAGCTCGCAAATCGATGTTCACTGGCGTGCCTGTCAATGGAGGCGATCGCTAGTTTCATTTCGTCGACGAAATCCGTATATGGTGTAATGCAATGGGGGGCGATCGCTATTTTCATTTCGTCAGCGAAATCCGTAATTTGGTGTAATGCAATGGTTCGTTTTTGATTTCGACATACGCTATAGCGTCTTTCGGTGATTAGCTGATTAGAGCTGACTTTGTTCGAACATATGTATAGTCGAAACCGTAGAGATATTATAAAGGGGGGAATTATGCCATTGTGCTATTAAGATTGCGCCTCTGGGATGCGACAATATCGAGCATGGCCACCCAGCGGAGAAAGGCGAGCGAAGAGAGTGGTACCGCGCCTATTGTTGCAGAAATCAACGTACACGTTACTGCTGTGAAAGGGCCAGTGTTAAAGGTGAACAAAGCAAACACTGACGCTGAGTTGTTGATACATGGCGCGGCATGGTGGGAGGTTGGTGGGGGGGGGGGGGGGCTTGGCGGAGCAAACGTGATCACCCAATGGACGACCGCTGGGATTTCTACTCCAGTTGATATAGCAGGTCAAGTTATACTTGCTCTATTCAAATGTCGTGCCGCACGTGAGCGATAATATAATGATGTACGATCAACATGCCATCTAGCGGGCAGCTAGCGCAGCCCACACCAGCGCATCCTCTCCCATCTCTTACGGCTGCTTAAGATCTTCTTGGACGATTATTATTATTTATGCAATGAAACGATGTTCGCCGGGTCCATGTTAACTAGGCTAGTGTTCATTTGGCCAATATTCACTGGTCCAATGTTCATATTGCAGACATAAAAGCATCTTTAAAGATATATCAAATAATACATTTAAAGTTTAAGTTTGTTTCTCCTGTCTCTATCTGTTATTACATCAACCGTTTATCTCTCTTTCTCTCTATTGTCGTTCATGTCCGCTTGGAACTGTCGTCTCGTCATTCCCATCTATAGGAATTAAGAATTACGTCATTAGTTTGGCACTTGTGTTCGCCTTCAAATCTGAATTCATCGCTTACATTGTAATTGTTTGATATTATGTATGGGTTACAAAAGGGTTCAAATCCAAAACGCCTGGGCGAATTATACAAAATATAAATTGTATAGGATTATTTAAACCAGTTTGTCCATAATCAAACACTTCACTTGACTTTCACTGAGAAGTCACGTGGGGTTAATATTGCAAGGCAGTCAAGTTCAAGGTCAGATTTTACCGCGACCGGGAGTGCAGAGGCTGGTCGGACGGTAGTACTCACATACACATAAACTCGCATCAATATTCTTGCGGCGCGCTCAACATGTCGTCTGCTCCGCCCTAGGCGTGACGTCACCACTAAACTGCTATAGCTGCCTTCCTAACTGGTCGGAATCTGTCCCTGATGGCCTCCTCATTTCGTCCCCTAAGGTCGTCAAGACCGGGCCCTGATGGTATATCCTTTCTGCTCACCCGGAAGGTACGGGGATCAGACCATCGCCTTGTACAAATTTGCTGCTGAGAGGGATAACGTCCATTTAATCATTTCATAGGAGAGTATACTCCCCCATAATTACCCGCTGAATGGGGTGCTTGCTTACCTCAATGGGCCACAATCTGACAGGTGCCCGTAAGCGTTTTTTGTCCTTATGGCGTGGGCTGCTCCGGGGGGAGTCATTTCCCCGCCACGTAAATATGAATAAGGTGAAGGTCGCAAAGATGACCCCGCTTATATTGTTTGATGTCAGGTGACGCAGTGGAACCAGCCCATTGCCATTGTACATATATTAAGACCCAACATACATGTACAGAAACCCTGGAGTCTCAGGTTGTAGCCACCGTGACTATGGTATACAGCTTCTTTAGGTGATTAATGGGCAGAATAACTCGCAGCACCAAGCATAAATAGGACGTCTTCAGTCCAGATCTGCCATGTAGAAGTAAGTATCATAGCGCGTCAGCCAACCATCGATGGACCGGAAGTACCCTACACACGATAACAGAAACAGCAAAAGCTTAGCGTTCTCTCCCACGAAGATATCAACCTCAATGGACTGCTTAATGTCTGTGTGTTTTTGTCGAATAATGGTGACAACCGTTTCCACGGAACTATACCCCTTCCTGTTTTATGTACCATGCGGATGCCGCACTAACTGCCAGGCGTTTTTTCTCTGATTATAAACCCGGGAAGGGCTATGACCACCGCTCAGGCGAATCATTGATATTTCAGGGATTTCATCTTTGCAACAGCGCTGGGATTATGATTTTGTTATGAGGGGCTTTATGGGGAACTTTTTGAGAAGATAAGGACGCACCACAATAGAATCAACAGCCATGATATGGGATGAGTAACTGAAGTGAAAGGTAAATTAATGACGAAATTCCGGTTTTGTGCAAGCCCCTACAGAACAACCCTTGGGAAGCGGCCTATCACCCGCCATCAAGCTTACGACCTTGCCCGAATGTACCAGATGATAACAATAGGTCAAATAACAGCTTGGATTACATCCTGTAAGTTTACTGATCCCCCGCTTTATGACCGTGACGTCACATCCCCGGTATGTGATGCTCGTTGCTGCAGGGCATTCGCCGGATATCGGTATTAATAATTACCGAAAAACTTAAAACTAGGCGATGCAACAGTTTTTCCACCGCGCCGTCACATTTTACAACGCCATAAACTGTTGCCCCTTTTTGCGTGGTTTAATCGGTGTTCTTCCGTCGCGGCGTTCCAAGTCCCCGTATCTTGTCTTTCCAGCGTTGCTGGTGGTCATAAACGTTTTATCCGGTAATATCTAACGCCAAACTCCACGTCTTGAGGTTCCGAGTTCCATGGTTCCAAAGTGGTATGATTTATTATCTGAAAAGTTATTTGCCTGAGAAAATACTCGTGTTGTTTACGAGGATTGCACACATTTCGAAGCGACATGATGTCGACAGCAACACATCAAATGGGTGGCGTCGACGATGATTAACAATATGATCCCACCCTTCGTCGTATATAACGACTGTCTACTTGAGATACTAAGCATGCCTACACGTTAGCATGAAGTCCCATACATTTCTATCAGCCTGCTGACACCATCTCAACCAATGACGAAGAAACAGTGACATATTATTCAATTCGGAGAATCATAAAATGACAGAATGATGACATATTTGTTATCTTTTGAAGTTATTCGCTGACGAGTCCATCATCACCTTTTGTTTTTAATTCCGAGGATTATATAACCTGATGGGAAAACAGACTGTATGGAAGCATGAAATGCCCATGCATAATATAGATAGGATTACAGGGGTTACAGATTCAGCTACACCATCTCCTAGTCTTCTCTTTTTCGTCCGTATGAAGGCGACATACGCATCCTCTTCCCAGTATGGCTTGATGTTTACAGTGGAATAATATGAAAGAGTATCCGCAGGGGGGATTTAAGGGTTTGTGCTCCGCCCCCCCCCCCCCGGGTTTGTGCCCCCCGCCCCCCCTTCTCTCCCGCATATTGGTGAAACGCACTAAGATGCACTGTTGAATTCGAGATTGTTGAAGAAGATATCTGTTAAAGTCGAAATCGTTTGGAAAAGGTCTACACCCCCCCCACCCCGCGAAAGTTGTCTGGGAAGCCGGGTGATACGCAACACGTAGTCTATAATATTGAATGCATCGATACATCGACTTTGACATAACATGAAGACTAATGCAATGCGAGATGTTATGCCCCTCCCTTCATTTTCTTACCCATGGGCCAAATAAGTTCCTCATCCGATTAAGATGAATCAATCACTGACGTGGTCGAGAAGAAGGCCACGAAGTCGAACAGGATCCCCCAAAAAAGCGGTAGACAGAAATTTCCCAAATTAATTATCTTTCAGCTTTGAGCTATGCATGCTTACATGAATGTTGACCGTTCAGTATGGGTGTACTGGTGTATGGGTCTTACCATTCCCACCAGATGGTAGGGTGTGTTTGTACAGTATTGAGACTCCCATACGGTGTGTTTCTACGCTATTGAGACTCTCATAGGGTGTGTTTGTACGGTATTGAGACTCCCACACAGAAGTAAACCGGATATGACGCGCGGCTTCCCAAGGGGAGGACATCACGGCCCCCAAACCTGCTCTTTAGTCCCAATACAACTGCACGTCTTGTCGTACGGGGAGTTTTGAGCAGGTTATTTATGCGGCGACCACGTGATCCCGACTTCCATAAGCGGATTTCCGGTTTGGCATCCATCAAGGCCGTGAAAAGCTACAACCGACGTGCAATTCATCAAAGTGTCTCAGGGTTAAATGAAGACAGATTCTTCCATAAAAATTACACGTGAGCCGCGCTCTTCAGTGAAGTGGTATGATACATTACGGGCAAGATGGATGGGTCACGGAGGGGTACTTGGCACGAGGGTGTCTGTTTTGAACCCGCCGTAACGTCATAGACTTAGGAAAAAAAACCAAGGCGGGTTGGAAGGGACTCTGGAGGTCACTTTAAGGGTTTGTTTGTGCAGGGATTCTATCAGGGTTTTTTTCTGGAGAATACAAAATCGCTCCAATTTGCTTGGCCAGGAAAGTTGAGACAAAACATATTCCTCGTGTGTTTGCTTGTTTTATTTCCATTTATGATGTATCAAGGCTGCCATTGGCTAGACGGTTCATCCAGCCAGTCCCCAAGATGAAGATTAATGATCTCGTCACGTGACGCGTGACGACGAGCAGGCCACGGCTGCACCGTGACGTCAACAACGCAAGAAACGAGGACCGGGATGGAAATCAAAGACCCGGACAGGAATCAAAGACCCGGATAGAAAGACCCGTATAGAAATCAAAGACCCAGACAGGACGCCATAGAGTGACATGCGGATGCCGTTAAGTGACATTCGGACGCCGTAGAGTGGCACGCGGACGCCGTAGAGTGGCATGCGGACGCCGTAGAGTGACATGCGGACACCGTAGAGTGACATGCGGATGCCGTAGAGTGGCATGGGGACGCCGTAGAGTGACATGCAGACGCCGTAGAGTGGCACAGGGACGCCGAAGAGTGACATGCGGATCCGTAGAGTGACATGCGGACGCCGTAGAGTGGCATGCAGACGCCGTAGAGTGGAACAGGGACGCCGTAGAGTGACATGCGGACGCCGTAAAGTGGCACGGGGGACGCCGTAGAGTGGCACGGGGACGCCGTAGAGTGGCATGCGGACGCCGTATAGTGTCACAGAGACGCCGTAGAGTGACATGCGGACGCCGTAGAGTGGCATGCGGACGCCGTAGAGTGACATGCGGACGCCATGGAGTGACATGCGGACGCCATGGAGTGACATGCGGATCCGTAGAGTGACATGCGGATCCGTAGAGTGACATGCGGACGCCATAGAGTGGCATGTGGACGCCATAGAGTGGCATGCAGACGCCGTAGAGTGGCACAGGGACGCCGTAAAGTGACATGCGGACACCGAAGAGTGATATGCGGGCGCCGTAGAGTGACATGCGGACCCCGTAGAGTGACATGCGGACGCCGTAGAGTGACATGCGGGCGCCGTAGAGTGGCACAGGGACGCAGTAGAGTGGTATGCGGACGCCGTAGAGTGACACGGGGACGCCATAGACTGACACAGGGACGCCGTAGAGTGGCGCGGGGACGCCGTAGAGTGGCATGCGGACGCCGTAGAGTGGCATGGGGACGCCGTAGAGTGGCACAGGGACGCCGAAGAGTGACATGCGGATCCGTAGAGTGACATGCGGACGCCGTAGAGTGGCATGCAGACGCCGTAGAGTGGAACAGGGACGCCGTAGAGTGACATGCGGACGCCGTAAAGTGGCACGGGGGACGCCGTAGAGTGGCACGGGGACGCCGTAGAGTGGCATGCGGACGCCGTAGAGTGTCACAGAGACGCCGTAGAGTGACATGCGGACGCCGTAGAGTGGCATGCGGACGCCGTAGAGTGACATGCGGACGCCATGGAGTGACATGCGGACGCCATGGAGTGACATGCGGATCCGTAGAGTGACATGCGGACGACATAGAGTGGCATGTGGACGCCGTAGAGTCACATGCGGATCCGTAGAGTGACATGCGGACGCCATAGAGTGGCATGTGGACGCCATAGAGTGGCATGCAGACGCCGTAAAGTGACATGCGGACACCGAAGAGTGATATGCGGGCGCCGTAGAGTGACATGCGGACGCCGTAGAGTGACATGCGGACGCCGTAGAGTGACATGCGGACGCCGTAGAGTGGTATGCGGACGCCGTAGAGTGGCACAGGGACGCAGTAGAGTGGCATGCGGACGCCGTAGAGTGACACGGGGACGCCATAGAGTGACACAGGGACGCCGTAGAGTGGCGCGGGGACGCCGTAGAGTCACATGCGGATCCGTAGAGTGACATGCGGACGCCATAGAGTGGCATGTGGACGCCGTAGAGTGATATGCGGGCGCCGTAGAGTGACATGCGGACGCCGTAGAGTGACATGCGGACGCCGTAGAGTGGTATGCGGACGCCGTAGAGTGGCACAGGGACGCAGTAGAGTGACATGCGGATGCCGTAGAGTGGCACGGGGACGCCGTAGAGTGGCATGCGGACGCCGTAGAGTAGCTCTGAGGACGCCGTAGAGTGGCACGGGGGACGCCGTAGAGTGGCACGGGGACGCCGTAGAGTGGCACAGGGACTGCGTAGAGTGGCATGCGGATGCCGTAGAGTGGCACAGAGACGCCGTAGAGTGACATGCGGACGCCGTAGAGTGGCATGTTGACGCCGTAGAGTGGCACGGGGGCGCCGTAGAGTGGCATGCGGACGCCGTAGAGTGACATGCGGACGCCGTAGAGTGGCACGTGGACGCCGTAGAGTGGCACGGGGGCGCCGTAGAGTGGCATGCGGACGCCGTAAAGTGGCACGGGGACGCCGTAGAGTGGCACGGGGGACGCCGTAGAGTGGCATGCGGACGCCGTAGAGTGACATGCGGACGCCGTAGAGTGGCACGGGGGCGCCGTAGAGTGGCATGCGGACGCCGTAAAGTGGCACGGGGACGCCGTAGAGTGGCACGGGGGACGCCGTAGAGTGGCATGCGGACGCCGTAGAGTGACATGCGGACGCCGTAGAGTGGCACGTGGACGCCGTAGAGTGGCACGGGGGCGCCGTAGAGTGGCATGCGGACGCCGTAAAGTGGCACGGGGACGCCGTAGAGTGGCACGGGGGACGCCGTAGAGTGGCACGGGGGACGCCGTAGAGTGGCATGCGGACGCCGTAGAGTGACATGCGGACGCCGTAGAGTGGCACGTGGACGCCGTAGAGTGGCACGGGGGCGCCGTAGAGTGGCATGCGGACGCCGTAAAGTGGCACGGGGACGCCGTAGAGTGGCACGGGGGACGCCGTAGAGTGGCACGGGGACGCCGTAGAGTGGCATGCGGATGCCGTAGAGTGGCACGGGGACGCCGTAGAGTGGCACGTGGATGCCGTAGAGTGGCACGGGGGCGCCGTAGAGTGGCATGCGGACGCCGTAAAGTGGCACGGGGACGCCGTAGAGTGGCACGGGGGACGCCGTAGAGTGGCACAGAGACGCCGTAGAGTGACATGCGGACGCCGTAGAGTGGCACGGGGACGCCGTAAAGTGGCACCGGGGACGCCGTAGAGTGACATGTGGAGGCCGTAGAGTGGCACAGGGACGCGGTAGAGTGGCACGGGGACGCCGTAGAGTGGCATGTTGACGCCGCCCGGGCTTGGCCTGGCTTCCTCTTAACCAATAAAGCCGCCGGTCGTTTGCTATTAGGTCACCTTTAATTAGGAATAGCCGGTCACGTGTCCGTGGGGAAGGGGCACGCACTTTATATCGCTCCATAGTGTACGGACCTTACATTATTCACAGGGCAAGGGTCAAGTACAGCATGCCTTCGGGGGCTGGTCATTCAGGAAAGCTCGCCAACCTACGGCGCGTGTCCGTGGGAGCTGCAGGAATGGTTGAGGGAAGGTGAGAAGGGGGAGGGTGAGGGAGTCGGCGGGGAGGGGGGGTGGGGTCAGAGGTTCGTAAGCGTTCTATAGCTGCCATTAAATTTAATGCATCGTGTAGCCCACGTGTTTGGGCGTGGTGTGGCGTGGATTGATGTAACTTTACGGTGTGTGTGTATAGGGGTGGGGTGGGGTAGGAGGTGAAGTACGGAATACGGAGTGGGGGAAAGGGCGGGGGGGGGGCGGGGCGGATGGGCAATGCGCGCAGTGGAAGTAACGAGAAGCAAGGGGTGTTACGGTTTTGGCCGGGGAGGTGGGGAAGGTGGGGGAGGAGAGGGAGGAGGGAGGTGGGGGAGGAGGGGGGGGAGGGAGGTGGGGGAGGTGGGGGAGGAGGGAGGGTGGAGGAGGTGGGAGAGGAGGGGGAGGAGGGAGGTGGGGGAGGAGGGGAGGAGGGGGAGGAGGGAGGAGGGAGTTTATGTAAAGATGTGTTTAGCCTGAAATTGAAATGCAAAGTTTAACGTTTCAGGGTGACTTTTTCCCACAATGCATCCGACGCCTTACATAATGAGCTTGGTGGACAATT